>MU227637.1:488623-539707 GCA_018584345.1 Thuja plicata | reverse complement strand
GCCTTCATTTTACATTTTTACACATCCATGACTAGAGAGCTATGGATCGATATTTGAGGCCTCATTCTTGAGCAACCTTGAATGGAATGATTCATAGAAGTGTGACAACATTTATGCACACAACTACGACCCTGCCTCATACCATAAAAATTGAATTATACACAAAGTAAAAGCATACATATGATCTATGCGCATATAAATATGGTGTCAGTACTGTCAGCAATCCATAAACATAAATGTCATCATAACATGAGATAAACATAATAAAACTGATGATAAGTCTAACTGTAACAACATCAAATCACGCAAAATCTATAGTTCTTACTAACTGAAATCTAGTGAAAAGTCATACAATATCAACTGCAAATAGAAATAGAGTGGTCTATGCACACGTGTAAGTGGCCAAAAATATTTTAACAAAATAAACTAAAAACCACTAAAGGGTGGACACTACATTCACCCCCCTTAGCTTAGGCTTACTCCTAGAAGCCTACAAACAAATAGGGATATAAATCTCATAATCTCGCTGCGTCCTCCCAAGTCACTAATGACTCATCAGAAGGGTCCCATTGGACCCTTACCTGGTCGATGGTGCGATCCTTGTGGGTTCAAATCACGTTGTTGTAGAATGTGAATGGGCTCCAAAGCCATATGCCCATCCTCTACCTATAAGGCATTCCAATCAAGAACATGTGTCACATCTGGAATATATTATTTAAGAACTAAACATGGAAAACATCATGAATGCGAGCTAAGCTGGCGATAATGCAAGACGGTAAGCAACTGGGCCTATCCTCTCAAGAATCTCAAAAGGGGCTACAAAATAAGGTGCCAAATTTGAACCCTTTCCATAACGGATCAGACTCTTTCATGGTTGCACTCTCAAGAATACCCTATTACCAACTGCAAACTATCTATCCACCCTATGGGCATCTACATACTTCTTTTGTCTATCTTGGGTTGTGACCAAATGCTCTCGAATGTGATCTACCTGTTTCTCCATGTCTCGAAGCATATCGAGACCTAGTAGAAAACGGTCCTCTAGCCTATCCCAACTCAAAGGTGTATGGCAAGGACGGACATACAAAGCCTAAAAAGGTGACATACCAATAGAGCTATGGTAGCCATTGTTATAAGAAAACTCAACCAGCTACGACTACCGTAGGCAGCTTAGGTTGGCGCCGACAGCCTAACTGTTGTGCGCAGCAGTAGCATCTGTCGACCGCAACAAGTTGTCAGCGTCGGGATTGGGACCCCCACCCCAAACTTTATTTTTAAAAAAATTTAAACACAACCATAATAAAATGCATATTTCTAAAAAATATAAATAATAATTTTTTTATAATAAAAATAAAAACACAATGAATACCAGTTTTGTAAAAAAATAACATAGCAGTATAAAAAAATTAATTTTTAATTTTTCTATTTTAAATTAATTTTCTTTATAACAACAAAATTATAGAATTCTTTAAGGGAGAAAATATATAATATCTTTGTTTTACCTTCAATTCTAATGGGTTTTAATTTCTAAGACTGATTGTCACTTAAATATAGTTTTTCAATAATCCTCAAGAACATAAAATTATTTTCTAAGGATGACTTATTTTCCTAGAATCTCAAATTTGGATTCTACAATCCATTTTCTACCAATCTGAAATCATAGATCTAGTCTTACTCTATCCTAGAACATAGATAACGAATTCTAGATTTATGTTATCAACCAAAACTAATTTTAAGCAAAAATACAAATTTCACAAAAAAAGATTAAAACTAAATTACAGACAAACAAATTCAGATCTAGGATCCTACCTCAAATTCTTCACAAATCTAAAACCACTAATCCAGTAGTAAACAAGCAAGCTTTCCAGAATGCTCTTCAGCATTCAAAAATACCTCCTTGTCAAAATTCAGATCTCAAACCCCTCAAACCTATGTGTTCTTGAAGAGAGCCAAAAAAATTCCTAAAATAGGAAAAAACTACTAACCTAGGGTTTCTAAACTTACCCCTAAGGTTCAAAAGTAACTCCAGATTGACTTTTGAATAAAAAAGATTTGATTTTAAAAAAAAATCATCTTTATCCTCCAAAAGACAACTTTTAATTCAATTATGGAGTCAAAAGTTTATTACACCCTTTTTAATAAAAGTTAGGAATTCTAATTAAATCTCTTTAATTAACAAAAGTATTTTAATTAACTCTTATTAATTAAATACCCCCTTGTTTATTATTTCTATAATTAACAATATTTATTAATTATACTAAAAATAATATAATAAACCAAATTCTATTATAACCCGAAAATAACCTCAAAGCACACATACAACCCCGAAAACCCGACTAAGAGAAAATAAGAAAAACTCAAACCCAGGGAAAGGTTCTCGAATTCAAATCACTTGATGGATTTTGAACGGTGAAAACACAGAATCTTGTCCACTATTTCAGGACAATAAATGGTTTAAGTTGGGGGTTTTGGACTTGTCCATTATCTCCCCCCCTCTTACAATTGAGACATTGTGATGGGGCACGCTCACTCCTACCAATTCAGGGAAGATGATGCCCAGTACCTGCAATCTTGTCATCACAAAGATGAACATGTGCATACATATAATATGCAACAAGCAATGGTTGAGAATGATAGGTTGTGTGGGTCTTGCACACAAGTAACTATGACCCTGTCTCATACCATAAAAATTGCATTATAAACAAAGTAAAAGCATACATATGATCCATGTGCATATAAATATGGTGTCAGTATTGTCAGTAATCCATAAACATAAATGTCATCAAAACATGAGATAAACATAATAAAACTGATCATAAGTCTAACTGTAACAACATCAAATCACGCAAAAATCATAGTTCTTACTAACTGAAATCTAGTGAAAAGTCATACAATATCAACTGTAAATAGAACTAGAGTGGTCGATGCACACGTGTAAGTGGCCAAAAAGAGTTTAACAAAATAAACTAAAGGCTACTAAAGGGTGGGCACTACATAACAATAGCTATGAGGTTGGCTAGGAGAAAAAAACAATTGAGAGATTCCTTCAGGACGATACAATGAGGATGTTCACATGGTAAATATCCTATGGATTTACTTGGAACAAATAGTCAGAAGAAAGGACGCCTTTGGAGATTGGATTAGCAAACTTCATTAGATAGGTGAATGAACAAAGGAAGAAAGAGATGCAAGAACAAGCAGAAGAGATACATGTGGCAAATATTTTCATGCGCCCCTATGTGAACCCTATCAAATAGGACAAAGTACTACAATGGATGGAAGGCCCTTAGGGATGGATGGCATGGATGGAAGAGGTTGGCGATTTGAGCTCTCCCAATTGAGAGATCCAACTCAGATAAAAGAAGGGTATCATTTCTTTTTTTAATTAGAATGAATGATAGATTTCCACATTCATATATGGAGCAGACTTTGTATATTTTTTATGTTTTTCCCCATGCATTGTATAGATTGGGCTGAAACTATTGTATATGTGGTTTTATATGGTGTGAACATTGTAATAATTTTTTTATAACTTGGCATGAGACTGAACAAAAGATTCCTTTTGTACTGTGATTTTATTATACTTAGTAGAAAAATATTTATTTTTCTTAAAAAACATAAATGTAAAGAGTAACACCTTTTGTAGTGGGGGAACAAGGTGAGGCTTGTACTTAATCTAAAGAGTAACACAAGGGTGGGGGAATTTTTGGGTTGGGGGAATTAATCTAAAGAGTAACACAAGGGGGTGGGGTCTCCTCCTCCTCCTCCTCCTCCTCCTTCTATATGATAATTATAATTATAATAAGAAAATTAATCTTAAATTCAATTATTAATTCTTTGTTTAAGATTATTACAACTATATTGTATTAATTATAATTGATCATAACAAAATAATTAATAATAGTTGTAAAATTATATATTAGAGTATAAATAAGTACCTTTTTAATATATAAATAAATAAACATTTAAATTTATAATTAAAAACATTAAAAATAGAATGATAATTGAAGTTTTTTAATATAAATATTTATAATTAAATAGTTTAATAATAATTTATTTTTTATTAATTTAATTTAAATAATATCAATTAAATCTCTATAAAATAATTCATTAATTTATGATCTACAATTTTACAAATAAAATATAATTAAAATTTATATATCTATATAGAAAAATCACTTTATTTATACTATTACAAATAAATAATGAATAAAAACTATTTAAAATAGATATTTATGTGGATAAATAAATTCTAACATATATTAAATTTAAAAATGTAAATACAAATTTTATAAAAATTGAGTATATTGAGGCAAAACAATTAATTAATTGGACTTGAGTGAATGCAATAATATTGCCTACCACAAGTACAAATATTTTTTTACCGTGTGATTTTTTAGATAATGAGGTTATGATTATTTATAGAATGACTTTGGTGGAATGTGTATCCCTCAATCCTTAGCCCTTAGTTGAAAGAGATAAATTATCCATGCACCTTTGACTTTTGCTTTTGATACCAACAGATTATAAAAATGATCAAAGGTTATTTATTTTCTTAACCAAATATAATAATAATTTATCCTTGTGAATTTTCAATATAGAATTTGGAAGGAGAATAATTTTAATATATTTTATATTAGTGTTGAACGCTCCAATTTGATATTCTAATGTGGACTTAAATTGACAAAGTATTAAGTTATGAGTTGTGGTGATATTAAAATTTATGTGATAATTGTTAGGATTGACCTTAGGGGAAAATCCATTGTTGGCTTCACTTGAAGTAGTACTAAAATAATGACCCCAAAAAAGTCTCGTTGTTTCACCTTTGTAACCATCACATTAATGCAAAAGGTGTTAAGTGAAACATACATATTCATGAGAAAAGAGTTCCTTAATCACTACTCATGAAACACGTGTCAATGAATTTGACTTAAAAGGTATGTAGTTGAATATTGACAAAATATCACCTAATTTGGCTTGCTACAAATAAATGGACCACTTACTTGATATTTATGACATGGTTTACATATTTGTAATGGTTAAATTTATATATCTATGTCATTTACCATTTAGTTTTATGCTCTTTGATGGAATATCTCTATTGCAATTATATCAACAAGTGGCACAATCTTGTGTTAGGTTCGGTTCAAGCTTTGATGCCTAAATCCAGTTGTGTTTACTCTCTTTTGTGCTTGGTTTCATATATTTGATAGTTACCCATTATTTAGTGCACACCATTCACACTTACCTAAATACATTCTAACCTAAAGATTAGCATTTCATCATCCAAATTCATTCTCACAATCAAGATCAAGCTCACAACATGGAGGAATGAACCTCAAATTTAAATTCTAACATTCTCACCCCTTCCTATTAGTTGCTATGATCTAACTCGATACATGTCGATGTGACGTGTTGTTATATTTTGGTATTAAAGACATTCATTGTGTCACTGACATGTATCAAAAATCATATGTAATGAAATCTCAATACATACTTCAATTTTTAAAGGCATAAAAAATCAACTTCACATCAATTGCATATAAGTCATTTGCACATTTATCTACGGTTTCTTTGAATCTTCACTCCGATAGTATTTTTTAGTGGTGGTTTTTTTTTAAATGGTGAATAATTTGTATTGGTCAAATCAATTTTGGCAACTTTAATGAAATGGTCAAGGGGCCAAATTGCCAAGAATTTATAATTATCAATTAAATTAGAGTTAGATTGTTGTAATTTTTTGAAAAGTAATTATATCATCGACGTAACATGTTTGTCATTGTAGACTATGCATTTTTAATGCGTAATTGCTTAGAATTTTGGAGGAATAGTTCAATTAGCTAACACATTTTTCAATTTAGTCAAAATTTTAGTTTATATGAAGAGAACATTCATCAATACGAATATAACACCATGGTCTAGTTAAGGCCATAATAACCTTGAAATCGCCACATATGTCTTGGATCATTTTCCTATTCACCCAACACTTTATCAACCATTTTACAATCACACAAGGTTCACCACATGTTTACTCTATCCTTTCAAAGTTTGATGAATTTCACCAAAATTATATTCATATAAATACAATTATAACTTTAAATTATACTTTCGCACATTCTCTTCTACTTGTAAATCACATAAACAGTTCTTGAATCTATGCATGTTTTAAATAATTATATTTTAGACGCTTTTTGGTTTCTTCAATGCCTAGTGCATAATTTGTACCTATGGTTTTATTTTTAGTTAGTCATAGACAATTACAAGCATTAGCAAGTTAGCAAGAGACAAGATATTTTTATTATTTTATAATATAAGATCCTTCCTACTTGTTCTTATATATAGTTTTATTGTTACAAATGATATTAAGTAGTGAGCGATTTGGGCCCTAGGGATCTGTGATTTTATTTATTGATTTTGTTTGTTTGATTTAGTTGTTACAAAAAATATTGAAACTATTGTTGCTAAGTCTTTGGTTTTAGTTTTCAATCCATGAGATAAGTTGAGCATGGGCCAGTTTCTTGAAAGTGATAGACGGTACTCATCAAAATATACAAACACAATTTCATACTTCAGTAGTGTCTCTAGCTCAACATTAGCATATCAACCTACAACATCAATATGTGTGCCATCTATTAAAAAGCAAGGGAACACCAAAGATGAATATTGTAATGAGTTGTATGGCAATGTTAGAGATGATGTTGCAAAGGAGTCCCAAGGTGGTGGAAACAATATTATTGACATAAACCCAACGCAAAAAGTGATTAATAAAATGGAGATCCTATACGAAAGGGGAAATCCACTCATTCATTCAACTAGTGAAAAACAAAATGAAAGTTGAACCTCTCATAGAAACTATGTGTAATATTTGTATTTAAAAATATGGTAGGGACAAAAAAAAAATATGCTTCTAAAATTTGACAAATTAAAATTTCATATTGACAAACTTTATAAAAAGAAAATCATTGATTGAGAGGAAAAGTCATAAATAAGATGGAAAACAAAGGAAATTTTCCTTTGTAATTAGTAGGTCATGGATCATAATGAGTATCTTAAAAAAAATGTTGTGTGTGAAGGTAAAATTTAAGCTCAATTAGATAGATGGTGGAAGCAACAAAATTGATAAAAATTATTTGATTTAATGACTAGAGATCATCTTCTACTAGACTACCAAGTTCACATAATAATTTACTCTTTTATAGACATTCCTAACTTTCCTCATACATATTGGTCAATAAATAGTGGACCGGGATGGAAATTTATCTTGTTAAAGTGGAAAAATAGGATATAGAATAAATAAATAAAATAGTCACGCTTAATTACATTATCTTTATATGAAGTTACAATAGTAGACAATGTTTCTTGAGTATGTATATGTGTATACTAGATAAAATTGTATTCACCAACCTCATCTATTAATTATTCATAAAATGAATGAGAATGCAACATTGCATAATATGTGATGAGAGATTTCCACAATCCATATAACTAAGTGAATGTTATTTATGGATGCTAAAATCTCACACACAATCAAATCGAGAAACAACATTCACTTAATTACATAATCTATTTTAAATTATTTAAAAAAAAAGAGGTATGAATGACTATACACTTACCAAAAGGTTAGTGTCTATATGGACAAATAAAGCTTCAAAGATTTAAGGTTGTAAGAATGATCTTTGTGTAAATTTACAAACTTCTTACTCGTCATGCATACTTTTTCTTCACTACATGACCAACATAATGAGTTTAGCATTTAAAATTAAGGGAAAATTTTGTACAATATTAAAAGTTGAACATCTAGTTCATGAATTCTACTCATATTTTTGTCAAAATTCCAAACAATTTTTGAAATTTCAATAAAAACTTACATTCAACATGTGGAAAAATTAAAAAACAAAAAGGGAAACTAGGTAAATATGAGCACCCTCCATATTGATGTCTTTGATTAAATGAAAAAAATTAATTTTTTTATATACATAACAAATACGCTTTATCCCTCATTTATGGGATTTCTCAGGTTAATCCAATGACCAAATTAAAAGATGACGTGCAATAGATTCTACTCGATGGTGATTTGTTTAAGGTAAGTTTTGAAGGTGTCTCTCATACAAACCCAGTAAAATCAAGGATATGTTGTGTGATAAGGGATAAGAAGGTAATATTTTAACTGTTGTGGTAAAGAAGCTCACTGATAGAATGATTAATGAATTAGATTTTTAAACGACCTTTTTTGGACATATATGAAACTTAAGAAAGAGCTCACCATAAATATTATCCTCCTAAAAAGCCAACAAATTAAAAATTAAAGAAGATGGTTTCAAAAACTAGTATAATCCTAGCTCATTTTAAACATTATAAATTTCAAGTCGTTGGATTAAATTGTGTGAGAGTTTTTTGCACATTAATTCTCACACAATCGAATCCAAAAACTTGTGCTTCATTGTTAGGGAGGTTGGATGAATCAATCACTGAGTCATGCTCCTAGTCTTCTTAAGAGACTTTTAGGGTGTCATCACTACATTCCTTGGAACCTATAAGACCCTCAACCAATTTTTATCCCCTGGTTACTCTATCCAACCCAACTAACAATATAGATCCAATCAATCAAGTCTTATACTTGGTGCATTCTAGCTTTACAATCTCTTGCCTTTACACAAACTTAAAAGCTTACAACCTCCATATGCATAAGTTAATCTTACAGAGGTGTCGAGGTGTCTTGAAATATTCTAATTCAATCAACTAGGGGTTTCAGGAGTCCCACCTAGTTCAACCATGTAGTGAATTTCTTCAATCTTTCACAAAACAGGCCTAATAGGCTAGTAGCCCTATTAGGTCTCCTACTCTGAGAAAATAGGGATTTTCTCTTAACCTTTCCAAAGAAACCCTGAAACTTTTCTTGGGATTCTTGGAACATTTACCAACCCCTCAAGTATTTTTGGGTTCTTTGGGTCACCACCTTCCGTACAATACCCTAACTCAAAATGAGTGATTTTAGGGGTTTTGAAGCTCTTCATTGGCTCCTGAAATAGATGGAATGAATTAGACCATCAATTGGATTGGTATGAACCTCTCCTTATTACCAATGCTTGGAAAGACTCCTAACGTATCCTTCTTACCAATTCTTGGAAAGAATCCTAACTTAAATCTTTAAAAGGAATTTTGGTTCTAAGTATCCACCTCTACAAGTTATGATCTATGCATCTTGGTCTTCCCTAGCCGAGCTTCCCACTGGCTCGCCTAGGGGAAGAAATTAAAATTCACTCCTCTGAATTCGAGGGCCCAAGCTCCTACACAGAATATTTACATGGATTATACTCGTTGTTCTCCAGAGGCCGTACAGAATAGATGGTGGGAAAGTGAGTTTGAACTCCATCTTTGCACATTGCCTCGACTGAACCAGTGACAGTGCCAAACAAAACTTATTTACAAAAAGAACATTAAAAAAAAAAACACCTATCTAATGGCACACAAAATTAAGAAAACACCTACTCTAAAATATGCACTCATAGTTAAAGTGCAATATTCAATCCATTAATTACCTACTGTCATGAAATAACTAAAAATCACACATAAAACAACACCAAATCTTGATTTCTCCAAATCATTCTCTGTACAAAGGGTGCACAACCTTGCATTTTGGTCAAGGCATGTCTTATGTAGGGTTGTTAGGAAGGTATTTTCCTTTTAGGACTCTTTTTCATCTAGTTGTAAAACTTGACAATGTTGTCTGAGCAACATTTCAAAGTTGCAAAGTTGTAAAATCCAACTTTACATCTTTTTGACAATTTCTTGCAAAATCAACTAAATGAGTTTCAATTCTCAAGAACCCTTACCAAAGACCCTAACCATGGTTGAAACATGGTTCTAAACCATTCTAGGCCCTACTGACATCATGTTGACATCATCATCCCACTTGTGCAAATCAAGATCAGGCTTTACAACTTTCTAGCCCCTAATTGCAACTTATAAAGGTCCTAAGACTCTATAGACTAAACCCTATTTTACTCTCTACTATGGTCAACATGAATTTAAGAAAAACACTCCAAAATTCCTTAAAGGCACACACGCCATTCTCCCCCTCTACACAACTTTCAAGGAACGTGGGGAGAAACTAGAGACAAATCAATGCCAAATTTCTTGAAGTTACCTTCCTCCACCCATGTAGCTTTAGATTCTGGTTGGTCCTTCCACTGTACCAGATGCTCCATGTATACCCTATGTCTAGTTGAATTCTTCACCCTAGATTCTAATATCCTCTCTGCTTGGAGCTTGGTTTTGGGAGGTAAGAATTTAGTACTGATATTTTCCAATATCTCTTTGCTGGTCTGGTTCATGTCTGACAATGGTCCCTTGAACTTCACCAAATCTTCCACATTGAACACTGGTGAAATTCTCAAATTTGAGGGAAGCTCCACCTTATAATAATTATGTCCATATTTGGCTAACACCTTACATTATCCCACTCTTTTCATCTGCAACTTAGCTGGCATTCCTTTTTGTAACCTTCACTTGTTTAGATGAACTATGGCATAGTCTCATACTGAAAATTTTACATCTCTTCTTGATACATCCAATTTAGCTTTCAATTTGTGGGTAGCCTCTGTGATAGTCTTCTTCACTTGCTCTTGTATCTCCATCATTGTCTTAGATAAATCCTCTGCATGGCCACTCCTATACTCCATAGCTCCTAAATCTTTGAGTTCACATAGTCCCCTTGGATACATCCCATACACTATCTCAAAAGGACTTATGCTAGTATTTTGATTGACACTATCATTATAGGCATACTCGGCTTGTGGAATCACTAGATCCCATGTCTTCCCATATTCCTTAATTGGGCATCTAAGAAAATTACCTAACACCGTACTGATCACTTCATTCTGACCATCTTTTTGTGGATGGTAAGCTAAGCCAAAAGACAAATTTTTACCCAATCTGCTCCATAGAGTCTTCCAAAAATGACTCATAAACTTGACATCACTGTCTAATACAATGCTTAGGGGTAGTCCATGTATCCTCACAACTTCTTTTAAGAAGAGATGAGCAATATAAATGGCATCATGGGTGGTCTTACAAGGGATAAAATGACTCATTTTACTAAATCTGTCTACCACCACATAAACACTATCCAACCTTGTCTTGGTCTTAGGGTGACCTACAATAAAATCCATGCTAATGCACTCCCAAGGTTTATTGGGAATAGGTAAAGGTTGGTACAAACCTGCATTGCTAGCTCCCCCTTTGGCTTTCATACAAACCACACATTGTTCCACATACCTTCTGACATCTCTTGGAAACTTGGGCCAATGATAAAACCTTTGTAGTAACTCCATGATCTTGTTGATGCCAAAATGCCCACTTAGGCTACCATTGTGCTTCTCCTGAATGAGATTTTCTCGCATTGAACCCCTAGGGACACATAACTAGTGTATAGTCAGAAAATGGAAGTACTTCCATGGTAGACTAGTTTAGCCTTCCGAGTAGGTGGTTTGGGTTCATATCAAGCACCTTGAATGGGTTCTTGACTTTGACCTGGCTTTCCCCCTATTTTGCCTCTTTTTCCACTTCTTTCCATCCAGTTTTTGGCATCCTGGACTGCAAATCTGAGGTTTTTGACCTCAAGGTCAGGGTCGACCTTTTGGGTCTATGTCAACCTTGACCCTAACCTAGGTCAATGTTGACCTCAACCCTAATCTAGGTCAAGGTTGACCTCAACCTTGACCCAGGGTTCAAATATCAGGGTCCCACAGTTTCTAGATGTCGGTCTTTGCAAAAAGTTATTTCCTGCTTCCAGGTCGGCTGTTTCGGGTTCCGAAGTGTTGATTCCTAAATTATATTTAACTTAGGTCCTCTCCTAGGGGTAAAGTATTTAATTGGAATTTAATTCTCCTATGTAAACCTCCTTAGAATATTGTGCCCTAGTTTCATATAAAAGGAAGTCTTTCTCTCTCATTTTCTCTAAGTCTTCCAAGTGCAAAAAGCTCTAACCAAGATTTTGTTCAAGCATCCATTTTTCTACATGTTTTCAATCTCTCAAGGTGTTCAAGTCTTCCTCTCAAGCACTCAATTCCTCCATTGAAGATCAAGGATTCAAGTTCTCAAGCCTTTGAAGGGATTTGGTTCAAGCATTCAAGATTTACCATTCAAGCCCTAGATCTAGCCATCATGATGGTGTGATCTTCCTTCAAGATCCTTTGTGCATCCTCAAAACTCTTTCATCATCTTTTCAAGGTGGATTCCAAGCATATAATCATGGAGGTTTATGGTTTCTATTGATTCTAAGCTTTCATATTTACATATTTGTCTACATTTGAATTACAATTACATATTTATTCAATATCATAACTTCATTATTAGATTCAATTCTACTACTTGCTAGCATTCTTATTTCAATTATTGATTTCAAGGTTAATTCCTAAATCGGGGTTTGACTAAGGCAAACCCCTCCCCCCCAACAAACAAACCTCTTTTTTCTTGCAGGTACAGGTTCGGGACTGCGAATTTGGACTCAGATCTGGATACCCTTTTGGGCTTTCATTCAGACTGTGTGAACAGATTCTCTGTCAGACCTGTGCAGGTCAAGGTCAACATTATTGGGTCAGGTTCGACATTTGTGGGTCAAGGTCAACCTTTTTCATAAGACAGAGTCAGATCGGAAAAAGATTTGTGTGTTTTGTTAGTCTCTGTGTTCCGATTCCGGATCATACTTCAGTTTTTCCAGAAATAGAGTACAGACCTCAGAAAATGGCATTCTTTGATCTCCAATATTTCAAGGTTAGTGTATTTCTCCTATCCATTTCAATTCAAATCCTTAATCATTCTAAATCTATCATACATTTACATCCATTCACACACATTTTAAGAGGGAAACCTAGGATCTCCTTCTTTATTCTTATTTCCAATAGATTGATTCATTTATGCATTGATCCTTTTTGGGTTGATCAATTTGGATCCTTCCTTTGTGAATTTAAGAATAAAAGGTCATATCTTATCTTTCCTTGACTCTAAACATTAAATGTAAGGTGATAAGTGATTTGAGTATCAAAACACTCTCATTCTATCAACATGATTTTCTACTTTACAACTAGTTTTCCTTAAACAAGAGTCCACTTTGAAGAGTATATTCTGCAAAATGACTGTGAAAATGGTTTTGAAAATAAGAACATACCTTACATGCTTCAGAAAAGTCTTCATCATCTCTATAGAGGTCCTTGAAACTCTCTATGCCAATACTTTGAAGTTGAACTTCTTGAACTGTCAACATCCTTCTACTTAGTGCATCTGCCACCTTATTCGACTGTCCATTCTTGTGCTTGATAGTAAATCTATAGGCTTGTAGATATTTCATCCACTTTAATTGCCTATTACTCAATTTCTCTTGTGTGTTGTTGTAACTTAGTTCCTGATTGTCTGTGAACACCACAAACTCCTTAGGAAGGAGATAATGCCTCCATTTCCTAAGTGACTGCACTAGAGCATATAACTCCAAATCATAAGTAGAGTACTTCTTCTTGACTTTATTGAGCTTTTCACTAAAGAAAGCTATAGGCCTATCTTCTTGGCTCAACACTCCTACTGCTACTCCACTTGCATCACACTCTATTGTGAATAGCTTAACAAAACTAGGTAACAAAAGGATAGGTTGGGTAGCCACTTGTTGCTTCATCTTTTCAAAGGCATCCCCTGCTTCAAGAGTCCATTTTAACTTGGTATTTAACCCACCCTTAATGGTGTTTAACATTGGTGCACAAATGCCACTGAAATTCCTTATAAATTTTCTATAAAATTGAGCTAAAACATGAAAGATCCTTACTTTTGTTCATATGGTTGGTGTTGACCAATTCAAGATAGCCTCCACCTTGCTTGGGTCCATCTTCAATAAACCTTGAGATACTACAAACCCCAAGTACACAATTTCTTGCTTGAAGAACTCACACTTCTCTAGATTGATAGACAACTTCTCCTCCTGTAACCTTTTGAGTACAATCTCCAAGTGTTTCAAGTGTTCCTCCTTTATTTTTCTAAAGATGAGTATATCATCTAGATACACCACCACAAATCTTCCAGTGTAATCCTTAAGAACCTCATTCATGAGCCTCATGAATGTGTTAGGGGCATTTAAAAGCCCAAATGGCATAAATCTCCACTCATACAACCCTTCAGTGGTTTTAAAAAATGTCTTCCATTCATCCCCATCTTTTATTCTAATCTGGTGGTATCCACTTTTCAAATCGAACTTAGTGAAATACTTGGCCCCTCCAAGATAGTCCATTAAATCTTCAATTCTAGGTATAGGGAATCTTTATCTAATATTAATTCTATCGATATCCCTAGAATCAGTGCAAAGTCTCCACTTACCACCTTTCTTGGATGCCAAGACCATAGGTATGGCACATGGACTGATTCTCTTCTTGATTAATCCTTGGTCTAGTAGCTCCTGCACTTGTCTAGTCACTTCTTGATTCTTCTCTAGTGTGAGCTTTTAGGCTTCTTTGTTGGGAAATGAAGCCCCTAGTATAAAGTCTATCTTATTATTGATAGTCCTTTTAGGAGGTAATTTTGTTGGTGTTCCATCACTAATTATGTCCTTGAACCTACCAAGTAAGTCTTGTACTTCCTTTGGTATAGGTTCTTGAGTAATCTTTTCTTTTTCCTTGGGTACCACAACTATAGCATATCCTTCACTTCCTTCTTGTTGGATAGTATTAAGAAACTCCTTTCCACTGCTAAGTAAGACACTAGGGGTCTTTGACTATGTTTCTTCTTCATCTAACAGTGACTGTATCTTGAATGTTCTGCCATCCTTCTTGAAGGAGATGGTGTTCTCTTTTCCATTGTAGATGGATCCTCTATCATATTTCCATTTTCTTCCCAATAGGAGATGGAATGCATCCATAGGAAACACATCACAAATTAACTTGTCTTTGTATCCTCCAATAGAGAATTCAACCCATGTTTTCTCATTCACAAGGACACTTTGCCCTTTGTTCAACCATGTCACCTTGTATGGATTAGTATGGGGTATCTTTGTCAACTTAATCTTCTTTACTGCTTCCTCTGAGATGATTTTATCTATGGAGCCTGAATCCACAATAACCTTGCACACTTTACCAAGTATTTTTCACCTTATCCTAAATAAGGCTCTTCTTTGTTTCGGTTCCTCTTCGACTGGTTGTATGATCAAAACTCTTCTAAACATCAAATTTTCTCCCATCTCTGACTCAATATGGATAATCTATGGTGACTTGAAACTTTATGTGTCTTCTTGAGCATATGCTACTCTCTTTTCATTGTTTTAAGAGGATGCTTTCTCCAGGCACCTATAATCAGGATGAGCCATTTGTCCACAACTATAAAATTTTATGCTAACAAAGTAAGAGTTACTTCTTCCTGCACATCTTCCTCTATTAGAACCCCCTTGAGTTCCTCTACCTCTTCCATAACCTCCTCTAGGATTTGTTTCACTCCCATGCTCTGCAAGTTTAGACTCTCCCTGGCTTCTTTGTCCAGTCCCTCTACCTTAGTATCCACCTCTGTGACCTCTCTGGTCTCTTCCTCTTCCTCTACCCTTGGATTTTTTATCTTGTTTCATCCTACTCTTATCTTCAATCTTGATAGCCAATTGATAAAATTGGTGTACTGTCTTGGGACTTAGAAGAGTCATATCTTCTTGAATACTCCATTTTAATCCATTTAGGTATCTAGCCACCTTAAGGCTCTCATCTTCAGACACATTAGATCTTATACAAAGCTTTTGAAATTCCTGAGTGTACGAATTCACATCAAAATCATTCTGTCTTAGGCTTTGTCTCTTCTTGTGTAATTGTATTTCACAGTCATTTGGAATGTATGCCTCCTTTACTTTGAAAACCATTCCTTTCCAAGTGGAAATGGGTTTCTTGCCCTCTTTCTCCCTTTCTACTTGAATGAACTTCCACCATGTCAATGCGGAGCCTCTAAGTCTTGATTTTTCTACTCTTATCTTCTAAGCTTCTGTGACTCCATCACATTCAAAGTGATTCTCCATGCCTTTTATCCAGTCCATGACTAGATCTGCCTTCATCTTCCCACTGAATAGTGGTATCTCTTTAAGAGATTTTCCGCTCATGGCTTTCAAATCCTTCAAGAAAGGTTCTTCCTACAACATAGGGTCAGGTTCAAGGACTTTATCCTCTTCTGCAACCTCTTTACCCTTAGTTTCTTTCCCTTCCAACGTATCACTGACTTCGTTCGTCTTGATCTGCACTTTACTTAATGCTTTCTCTATTCGGGCTATTCTTTCCCTCAATAGCCTATTGTCTACCTCCTGGTCATCTACCTTCTTGGCCAATTCCACATTAGTCACCATGATTGAGTACCCACTGGACCCACAATCTAACATGCACTATGCAATCCCAAATCTTTTGGGGCTTTGATACCAATATGTTAGGGAGGTTGGATGAATCAATCACTTATGTATGCTCCTAGTCTTCTCAAGATACTTTTAGGGTCTTCACTATAGTCCTTGGCACCTATAGGACCCTCAACCAATGTTGATCCCATGGTTACTCTAGCCAACCCAACTAACAAGAAAGAACTAATCAACCGAGTCTTATACTTCGTGCATTCTATCTTTACAATCTCTTGCCTTTACACAAACTTAAAAGCTTGCAACCTCCATATGCATAAGTTAATCTTATAGAGGTGTGAAGGTGTCTTTAACTATGATAATTCACTCAACTAGGGGTGTTAGGAGTCCCACCTAGTTCAACCATGTAGTCTATTTCTTCAATCTTTCACAAAATAGGCCTAATAGCCTAGTAGCCCTATTAGGTATCCTACTCTGAGAAAATAGGGATTTTATCCTAACCTTTCCAAAGAAACCTTGCAACTTTTCTCAAAGAGGGGAAAAATGTAGACACCTAAAATAGACCTGTTGCCCATGCGCAACAACTATACTAACATTCGTCTCAATTGATTAAATAGTCTTTATTATTTAATTTATCAGTGTCATTCCACTATGTTCAAATTTCAAATACAGTATTCCCCCTACTTCCATAATTGAATAATTTTAATTATTAACTTTTAATTATTGTTCTTATATTAGTTAATTAAATAATTGTTATTATTTAATTAATCTCTTACCTTCACAATTAATTAATTAATCATATTATTTAATTAATACTTTCCTCGTTGCTAGTATTACAATTATATGATTAGTGTAATTATTTAATATTTTCTCCTAAAAATTAAATAAATGATCATTTATTTAATTTCCTAATTCATTCCTCTCATAATTAAATAAATTTTATTTATTATCCACATGTGCAATTAAATAAATTTTCTAATTTATTTAATTCTAATTATTCTTCTAGTTCTAACTAACCCTAAGTCTCAGTTTGACTATTCAATCACCTTTCCTAACTATTTAATCACCTTTTTTGACTGGTCAATCTATTTAGTTCTCTGTTCAATCTAATATGTTGACTAATCAATCTATTTAGTCATTTCTCCATCAATTCAGTCCATTGTCTAATCAAAATGGGTTCACTCACAATCAAATGAGTTATCAAATCAATCTATTCACTTAACAAGTCAATCTACTCACTTCACTTTTCAATCAATTGAGTTCAACTCTTCAGTCAAACTCAGTTGACTCTTCAATCTATTTCAATTATCTCCTCAATCACGGAATCCTGATTGAAATCCATAATGCCGATATAATGAGATTGAATTCTCGTAATTCAATAACTACGTCCTTTAAATTCTTCTGTTGTCCAAGTGAGCACAAGCTCAAAGCCAACAATTTGCATTACAAAGGAGAAAAACAAGGGAGATAAATTTAGTTTTCATATATTTGTGTTTGAATTGATTTCATTATTTATGTATGCATGTCAATTATCATTTCTCTCTTGAATGTTACGGATTTATTACAACATTTAGGCTTGTGGTGGTCTAAATGAGTTGTTGCGGGTTTTCATATTCTTGAATCTAACCCCTAATCTACAACACCATACAGATAATTATTTAACATTGAAATGAAATAAGTAACATATAATCATTTTGATGTAACCCTTAATGCCATAGGCATAATCATTTGATAGCAAAATGAAACCCCCGACGACATACAGGTAATTATTTCATAGTGAAATGAAATAAGTAAAATAGAATCATTTAATGTAACCCTTAATGTCATAGAGATAATCATTTAACAACAAAATGAAACCCTCGACAACATACAAATAATTATTTTACAGTCAAGTGAAATAAGTAAAAAAAATCATTTTAATGTAACCCTTAATGCCATTGAGATAATTATTTCATAGCACAATGAAACCCTTGAGGCCATACTAAAAATTATTTTACAGCATAATAAAATCATTGAAAAGAAACCCTCAACACCATGGACAAAAATAATGAAAAAAAAAAGAAATTCCAGTTACAAAGGAGAAATTTTCATCATTGAACATCCAATACAACAATGATCAAGGGTGGGTGGGCATTACCTAGTCGGAGGTGTTAGCGGAGGCCAAATCATTGCAAACCCAACTTTGTGGGAAGAAAATGATGATAAAAAATCCCTAAATGCGATGAAAACTTAGGTTTTTAGGGTTGCATAATGTTGGTAAATGTGTTCAAGAGATGCCATGTACATGGACGACTATGGACATAAAAGGGTGGTAAGGGAATTAAGTGGTCACCCTTTTGTAATACAAAAGTGAAAAATGTGAGCGAACCAATACACCTAAACACTTAAAATTAGGTGTTATTTAAAATTATAATTGGATATTTTTATTTTTTATTGGTTGTCTTCCGAATGGTTATTGGTGCAATGGGGTTCATTTATCGGTCGACACTTTGGAGTAAAAGTACAAACCTGTGTCACACTTTTATAAAGGAAAAGGCAAGCAACACAAAAATTGTTCAACTTCGACAACATGAAAGTGGCATTTCTATTTGGAATTTAGAGATTATGTAAAATGACGAAATGGATGAAGTTTACGTCGATTATTTTAAAAAAAATTAAACAAGAATTGATATGTTTTTTTTTTTAATTTTAAAGTCCATTTTCAATTGCTGAAAAATACTGCAAACCAGGGGGTCTACCTCCCACCAAATATATATATGTAAATAATATTTTTTTCCTCTGATTTTGAAATGTATTTTAGATGACATGTATAGCCAGTGTAGAAAAAAAAATAAAGATTGGTTTTCGATGTATATTTTCTCCGTTATAATAATTCAAAGTCGAACTTACCCAAAATCGATAGTTTTTGTCTCCCACCTTATTTCCCCTATCAAATCTATACCAATCCCAAAACAAATTATACATTCATGAAGAGGACTCTCTCCTCTAGTGTTCCATATAATGTTTAAATATTTTGATATAATTTACTATTTTTTTTCTTTTTCTTAATCAACGTCTTCTCGAATGTTAATATACATACTTGTAGTATATTGTAATTTTAATATACTTTTTCTAATCAAAATACTATAAAAATTATATGACCATATGCTTGACTTCGAGCTCTAAAAAATGGTATTTTTATTTTTTTCAGAAAGTGCAATTTTGATGGAGAAATCAGATGCAGAAGTTGAAAGTTCTACAATTTTGCAAATTTTGGTGACTTGGTTGCCACATAGGATGCTTCGGCCAAGTCCTAGTTCATGTTGGCCAACCCGCGAGCGATCACATGGGAGATAAATCGCTCGATGTATCCTCATATATATGAGGAATAGTATTTTAAAAAACAAACAAAAACATGTATTTACTCAAGCTCAAGGAGGCATTTTTTCTAAAGAAGGTGATTTTTTTCTGAAGGAGGCAATTATTTTCTGAAGGAGGTGATTTTTTTCCTTAAGGAGTATTAAAGCAATTTTTGAAAAGTGAATTTCAATACTTTGTGCAATGGGGAATAAAATAAATACAGCAAAAAAGTATGATCGAATGAGGGATAAAAAATGAAAGGTCATACAAAACATAATCAAGAGAAACATGTTGATGTTGAAGAAGATGCAACTCAACTAGGGGAAGAAATTAATAGTAGCCAAGATAAAAACATTTCTTCTGCCATGAAAATTTTGATGGAAACGAATGAGGATTCTCTTTTCAGTCAAATTTCATTTAAACACATGGTACCTAAAAGCACAATTAAATTACATTGCAAAAACATGTGGGAGAAATATTTTGAAAATAAATTTGTGGTTGGAAAAGCACAATTATTTGCCAAGTTATTAAAGAAAAGAGAAATGACCCCTATTTTGGAGTTGTTTGGTGTTGATAATAGGAAAAGTGCAAGAGGTCATGTAAAAGAAATAACAATTGAAAATTTGCAAGATGCTTTGAACCTTATTAATACCAAAATTTGAGGAGTTGATTCAAGTGTTTCACGTAGAGTGTTGATGAATACGATTTCTAGTAAGAGATTGTCACATAGAAGACAAGTTTAAGCAATTTTTGAATTATTGAATGTATCTAGAAAAACTAGTTAAAGATGTATTAGGAAGAGAAAATTTTTAGATGAAAAATATTAAAAAGAATTGGGTAAATATTTGTAGCCTTCCTCGAAAAGACAAAATTTTTGAAGATGTAAAAAGATGGGTCATTGAATATTGGACCAACCACTCCCATGTTTCTTCCAATAGAAGGGACACTACACAGATGAAAGATGAAGAGACCGTTATGAAAGTTCAACATCCAAAATATTTTGTAGATACAACACAAAGTGAATTTTTTTAAGCATTCAAGCAAGAATTTTCAGATGTGAAAAATATGTCAGAGAATATTTGAGAGGTTGTGCCCTTGCTTTGTATGCATAAATAAGGTATGTGAAACTTGTTTCTATCAAAATCATCGTGAGTTTCAACTATACTTGAAATCGTATAAATAAATCTATGGCAATACTTAATCCAAATAATGTCATCCGTTGAAGTATGACATAATTTGTGAAGTCTATTTTATGTGATAAATTAGAAGGTTCAAATGAGTTCAATGTACAATGTATAAAAATTCCATACGTTTATTGTGGAGATTTGCATAAATTTCCATTTTAAATTGAGAATTTTGATGTAATAATGTCATTTTTGTGGAAGAGATTTGAATATGAGACCTACCGAACTAAGATAGGAGATGAATCCAAAAAATTCCATTCAAAGAGAGAGAATTGTCCTACCTTGAGTTTATGACCATATTCTATAGTATTATTTATCCACATATCCAACATTTTCATGGTGCATGATGACAAGTTAAACAGTTTCATGATTCCAAAGTTTGTTTTCCACCTGGTTGTATTCTTTCAATTGTAAATTTCTCTGAGAACTATACATTTTCTCCTCAATCACAGATTCAAGCTCAATATTATCATTCTGATCAAGTTACAATATTTGTGCAGGTGAGTTATAGACACGCATAATTTGACTTGGATGGTGTAGAAAGTACTGATCCAAATGAACGCATTATCATCAAGGAGGTTCATTTCTATATCAGTGATGATAAGGTTTATGATAGGATCTATGTGGTGCATTGTTTTGCATTGTTTTTTAAAGATCATGAAAATCGCGAGATAAATGTTTCACAACACTGGATTTGGTCTTATGGTTGTGCAGGTAAGTACATGTACTTCAACTCATTTTCATTCTCATTTAAGTTATTATTTACTTTTAATTTATTACATACATGTGTACTTGACTTTATCCCAAGGCAATTTAAGTCTGCAAAAGCCTTTAATTGGCTATCCATCCAACATGCTCGATGCAATGTTAAGTTTTTGTGGAACTTCTTTGAAAGTGGACATGGAAAAGGAGAGCACAATGGAGCAGGAGCATGTGTGAAGCGTGCACTTCACCAACATGAACTTGCAGGTACAAATTGTGTTCATTGAACTTATATCTATTTCTTAATATAATTTCAAAAGAAGTGCACATAAATGGTGTTCAATGTTTATATCTATTTCTTTTATGTAGGTAACAACATAGAGAATTCAAAGAAAATTGTTTAATGATGCCAAAGTCATTTTTCTAGTCGGGACACAACATACCACAAACGTTAATTTTGGGAAGTGAAAGGTAAAATATTTTGTTCAAATTCTTTTAAAATTTTATCAAGTGCATTTTACTTTTATCATAATTGTTGATCTAAAAATGCACAAATTTCATTTCATATTTGTAACATATATTTATCGATCTAATCCTTAAAATTGTCAAACAATTGTTGGTATTAGAATTTTACATCAAGTGATGACTACAGGAAACCATAAGCCTCCATTAATTCAAATAAGAGAAAAATCATGCTTTTGTGTTGACTGCGTTGAGGACAATGCAATGAGTCAATGTGAGAATATTGCAAATGGATATGTTTCACAATGGGATATGAAAGAGTTAATCAAAATGCCTTCTTTTGAAGACGATGACAATGATATAGACATTCATGATCCTATATATTTAGTCGATTGTGATCGTGTTTCCAATTTATTTGTTACATGTGCATGTGCATACATGTTCTTTTAAATCATTTTAATTTATCACAAGTGATATTCACATTTTATCTTAAACTTTTGCTTTTAATTTATGGGATCCATGTGTATAGGTGATATTTTTGTTGTGGTTGCAGATCCTGACAATGCGGAAGGTGTAGATTATTATCTACTAAGATGCACAAAATCAAAATACAAATTGCCATAAGCAACTATAGATGGTGATGGACAGTCATATCCAATTGGTTCAATTGTTACTGAAGGCACCTATTATCAAAAAATGAAGATGGACAATAATTGTATTCCATTTATTGAATACATGTTTGGCCAAAAAGGTCTACATTACAGTCACTTGGTTATAGTGACAAAGGTGTAGTTTGAGATATTGCCAAAAAAAGGATGTGGCAACCAAAAGTGGAGGTTGCCTATTAAAGAACATGAAATTGTTTTGGAGATAATAAAAGATAGAGAGAATCCAGACTATATGTATCAGGAGCTTTAGGATAATTTTGTTTTTGTTATGTATGTATGTATGTATGTATGGTTCAATGATTTTGATATGTATGTGTGTGTGTGTGTGTGTGTGTGGTTCAATGATTTTGATATATAGTTATGCATGCTTGGTTCAATGCTTTTATATATGCTTTGATGGTTCAATAGTTTTAATATATAGTTATAAATACTTTTATGTATGTTGGTATGTATGCTTTGATGGTTCAATGGTTTTGATATATAGTTATAAATGCTTGTATGCATGTTGTTATTTATGCTTTTGTGTATGTCCCCTTAAGACATCCCCTTTAGATATTGTAACTTTAGATCCCATTAAGAGATCCCCTTAAGACATTGTAACTTTAGATCCCCATAAGACATCTTATTTAGATATCCCCTTTTAATACATCCCCTCAAGACATCGTAACTTTAGATCCCCTTAAGACATCTCCTTTAGACATCCCCTTTTATTACATACCCTTAAGACATCGTAACTTTAGATCCCCTTAAGACATCCTCGTAGTAAATATCCTTTACACATGCCCTTTTAATACATCCTCTAAAGACATCCCCTTAAGACCTATTTGATACATTGGTTATACGCAATTAGTTGACACATTGCTTATATGCAATTTTAGTTGATACATTGCTTATAGGCTATTAGTTGAGATACATTTATTATATGTCATTGATTGATACATTGCTTATATTTATGTCATTTATTATATGTGATTAGGTTAGATACATTTCTTATATGTCATTACTTGAAATGAAGACCTATTTGATACATTGGTTATATGCAATTAGTTGATGCATTGCTTATATGTAATTAGTTGATACGTTGCTTATATGCAATTAGTTGTGATACATTTTTTATATGTCATTGATTGATACATTGCTTATATATGTCATTTATTATATGTCATTAGGTAAAAGATACATTTCTCATATGTCATTACTTGAAATGAAGACCTATTTGATACATTGTATGAAATGATGACCTATTATGAAGACATATTCATAATTGAACTTATATGCCATTAGTTTAGATAAACATACATGTAACACATTTAGCTTAAACATTGTAACATGTGAAATTTAATCATTCTAACGCATGAATTTAATCATTGTAACACATTTAACTTAATCATGCTAACACATGAAATTTAAGATCATTGTAACACATGAAATGGACCTGAAATAAACATACATATAACACATGAAATGTCTGAAAATAAACATACATAACACATGAAATGGACCTATAATGTCTAAAATAAGTCCATGTAAATGTCTAGAAATGTGTGTGAAGTGTCCAAAACATGTATATCTAAATGTGTGAAAATAAACATACATAACACATGAAATGTCTATAATGTCTAAAATAAGTCTATGTAAATATCTAGAAATATGTGTGAAGTGTTCAGAACAAGAATATAAATGTGTGAAATAGAATGTCCACAATATCTAGAGATAGAATGTCTAAATACATGTCTAGATAAATGTACATAAAATAACAAGCGGGCATATAACAATATCGAGCTAGCTCGTGCTTTGACCTGATCCCTAATCAGATCCACCAAATGCTCAAGGGGCCTACATTGTACACAAATTCCATGTTAGAATATTACTGTACAACTATTTAATTTTCAAATATTTAAAAGAAAAAAAATTAAAACACACATGTTTAAATATATTATAAATTTACATGTGTATCCTGATGAATAGGATCACCAGGTGTGTGCAAATCTCCATAGGTCGTGGCCATCATAAAATCTTGTAATATATAAAAAAAAATATTTAATGAAAAACAATAGCAAGCTATAGATATACAATTTTAAATCAAAATCAAATTTTGGTTTCTTACCTGATTTCTCTCCTCGAATGCACACATGGTGCCTGATAACTCAGAAGAGTGTAATGACAAGTCTACATCTGAAATACTGTCGTCCATAAGCAAAGATGAAAAAGATCATATTTGAACTCTTGTCGTTTAAGGTGTCTCTTGTGGAGGAGGTGTAGGATCAACTACAGTCTGTCGCAGAGTTGTAGGACGTATCAAAATGTCCTCCTACCTCGACGTACCATGCTCTACATCTCCAAATGCATGGCTTCTACTAGTGGAGGGTCTTTGAATGAATTGTCTAATGAAGTCAGGTATGTCTTGCGGAGTGACCCCATGCAATATAGAAATATTATAATAAGAATCATGGAGATCGCTCACTAAATAGGAGCTCATGGCGCGCAGAAGATCCTTAATTAGTCGTGCAATCTCATCAGGTGTCATTAGCTCGTGACTGATGTATAGATTGTAAAATGAATATGAGGAATCAACACTATGGCTGGTATGAGATCATAGAATATATATATGTGCACGCGATCATATGATATCTCGTCAACCTGAGTCGCAATGGTGGAAGTGCTAGAATACATGCCAAGTTGCACCTCCTCAGTTGCAGAATATCCTGCTCCAGTGGCAGCATCCAAACCTTTTGGAAGAACCAAAAAGTTTTGACCCACCAATGCCCTCTTACTAAGGGGTTGTGGTACGCATCCGACCATATCAACTTATCTGCGAATATCCCCTCCCTTGACCAGCATATCGTGGAAATTTTGTATAATCAACATCATAACCCAAATGGAATTCTGTAAACAATTGTTTGTAGAAATATTGTGGCAGCTCATCCTTCTATGGCCACATATGATGGGTTGTCAACCATATGGGGTATATGAATGGTGTCAAAAGGGAATCCTTTCACTTAGTCACCCAATATCCTCGCACTTTTGTCTTCTCCAAGTAGCAAGGGAACGTGGATTTGACATTGGCTACTGAAACATCCATGTTAACCCGTCTCCACCTAACAGACCCAGTGACAGTGCGGGATGAAGATTCCATAAATGTATCAATGGGGGTCATCATATAGATTGTATGATTGAGCCTGGTCATTCATACTCATCAAATCATGTCTAATGGAAGATATCTTGTCCCTATTAGGAAGGACAGTAGTATTTTGTAGTGTCTGCTCTGGCTGATCTAGAGTGGCATGCAATCTATTGATAGTTTGTTGACGAGTCCTCTCCCTTTCTTGGGGATTATTGTGAGAAGACCCATGTGAGGCCTGCTCACTATAAGGATGAACACTCTGTTGATCCACTAGATGTCATGTGTGATGAGAAATATATGAAAATATATAAATCTGCATGTGTGCATACATTAAATAGAATTAAAAAAACAAGTTTATATGTGTACATGTAAATTGAGATGAATCATTGTACTTGAACATTGCTTACATAAACATTTTTAAAATGTATTGCATAAACATTATTTACATTAAAAACATTAAACATTACATATAGGTCCATTAAAAATTAAACATTAAACATTAAAAACATTATCTAGAGATCAACATTAAGAACATGTTAAACATAAACATTATCTATATAAATATTGCATAAATATTATTTACATTAAAAACATTGTGTAAACATTTAAAACATTACATATAGATATTCAAATTAAACATTAAACATTACATAGAAGAAAGACGTCCAGACAAGGCTTAGAATAAGAATAACTTGCGAGAAACATCATGTATACATGAGGTGTGAACTAGAAACTTCAAAAATTAGGTAACAATTAGCAAGAGTTAAATTAGGGACTAATATGTCCAAAAATTAGGTCATATGGATTATATACTAGGTAGGAGTGAGTTTATGGCGATGAATGGGGTATAAACTTTTCTTAAGGGGAATGCTTGTTGGGTCATCTCTATAGTGACCTTAAAATAAATTCAAATTTCATGATGGTGTGAGCTTGGTAGTACAGGGGTAACTCTATTTCATACATGTACATGGGAAAACACTGCAATCACACTAATGTGCATAACTCATACGTCTCACCATGGTCGATGGGATTGGGAGATTTTATCCCTAAGATAAATTATAAAGAGTAGCCCAAGCTACAGGTGAGGAGGAGAATAACACATGATGAGAAATTTGGAGGGAGTGGAGGAGATTATGGATGGGGAAGAGGGGGAGGAGGAGATAGTGGATAGGGCTTGGAGGAAGAGATATAAAGGTTGTTTCTAGGTGTAGGTGTGATAGTTGTCAATTTAGTTTAGCCATAGTTGAAACCATAGGTGAGGCCTCAATAATAGCCACAAAGATGGAGATATGATGATCTATGGACACTCGTATAGCTTATCTACATGCAAAAGTGGTCGGAATACAAGCACATTTGGATGCATGAAATATTTAAATTGCCACATTACAGTCATAGATGGACATTATTTTGTTGGGGATGGATACAACAATATCCTAATATCTAAGGGTTGAGGTAGCCCTTTAGGCATTATACATGTGATCAATACAAGTTTGTTTAATGGTTTAAGTTGTATTATAGGTTTAATGGTTTAAGTTGTATTATAGGTTTAATGGTTTAAGTTGTACATTATAGGTCTAATAGTTTGAGTAGAATGGTTTATTGATTTAATTTAATTTAATTTAAGTCATTTATGCTAAATATTAAATTTAAATCTTTTCTAAACGTTATATAAGCATTAACTTTACAAAAAACATTTAAAAAAAAAACACATTTTTCCACATTAAAATATTATTTTTACATATAATTACAAAAAAAATATTAAAAAATAAACATTTTCACTATTACAACATTTAAAAAACATTTTTTATACATATAATTACTATAAAAAAAAATTTTTTTTTTTAAAAAGTGGGCCCCTACCTAGGACTCCACCAAGCACCCCTAAATAGCCCTTATTGCTCCGCGAAACTCTCATTGTGCAAATGAGGGGCTTAAACGAAGCAGGTGGCTTATATGTTTGGGTATTTTCGGTCGAGTAGTCCTTGATCAAGTATACCCCACCACATAAGCGCCACGGGGCGCCATGGGACACCTACGTAGCTTCGGTCAAGTACTGCTCAGCCAAAATCTCTAACTTAGCCTAAAATGTGACACACAATTGTGCATTTACCCTTTGAAATGACCACTTTTTGACCCTTTCGCTCATAATGACTCCTACAACGTGCATCATTAATACTCAAAAGTCAAAGCCTTAGCTTTAAGCAGTTAAGTTGCCTACGAAGACAACACAAAAAGATTGTCAAAATCAGATATATCATTTAGGATATATAGGTGTGTTAAGTTAGATATAGCCACTACTAATGTATTTCCCCTATGGCATGTCTCAATAGAATCATCATCATCATTAGTCCCAAGAAGCAAGGTACCAACTTTATGCTCCACTGTATCAAGCCTTCTAATGAATGCATTAAGGGTAGAATGGGGTATGTTAAGTGAAAAATCATAAGAGATAAGGTTGGAGCAAGGAAGTGTAAATATGATGAGATATGAAAGAAAATTGTTCAAGAGATTTAACTCAATACCATAAAATTTTGTATAATGAGAGTTTTAAAATTGCAAAAAATAAAGTAATATACCATTGTTAATGAGAGGTTGAGAATACAAATTAATCAAGGAATATGTGGAGATAGTTTGAGGTGGGATGTAACTAGTTTCTAGAGGAATTGCATTTATGAGGATCAAATACACATGCATAACCATCTTGTCACTTTTAAAAAGTACTTAGAATATTTTTATGTTTGTTAAAAAATAACATAGAATTAATTTGTTGCCAACGTACAACTTTCTCAACACTCCAACCATTGTGCTGACAACTGCCCAAATGGAGTTGCATTAGGTGGGGATCCTAAGGACAACATTGCCTAGACTGTTGTTCGACGACGCGGGAAAAATGGTTCTTCAAACTCACACTCTTCTCCACAAGTGGTGAGTGAGCAGTCTTCCCACCCTTGAGGAGGGTTACTAGCCTCTGTGCTAGTATATTGTTTTTTTTGTGTTTTTTTTGTCTTTAACGGGTCATGTTGTGTTGTTAATAAGTCGTTGATGGCCTATAAAAGCCAACATCTGTGTCTTAGTGTTGTTGTTCTCTTTGACGCCTTTGGGCTATAGTTGTGTAAGGGTCAGCCCCCTTGTTAGGTTGCTTATTATAATAAAAAAAATATAGTATTATCTTTTGTTGCTTCTAGATTTGATTGTGTAAAGATCATCAAGCAGCAAACCTAATGGATTGTGGAAATCTAATGTCATTAACGTAGTATTATACAAATAGTATCTTATGCATTAACTAACTCTATTATATAAAAAAAAAAAACGATCCTTAGTTTAATGACTAAGAGAAAATAAACAATATCATTTTATATAAATGCACACATATTCAATTTACATAAGCAATCCAAAAGGTTGTAGTTCAATTGATTAAGCACATTTGATGAAGGTAATTGTGTGATATAAATACTATCTAGCAAGATTCAAATTCAGAATGTACATTAAGTCCAAATTAACCAATAAATGTGTGATATAAAAAGCATTTACCAAGATCCAAACTCCCAAAATACCCTTAAAACCAGATTCAATTGCTAAATCCATTTGACCAACTCTTTCGAATTAGGTTCCATCGAAATAAAGGCGCCCTTTTGATCCCTGCGTAGACATCTAACACGAGTTAATTGTGTGCTGACGTTACAGTAAAAGACTGAAATTTAAAGACACCCACTCGCTATACGGAAGCATAATCCTGGAGGAGAGCCCGTAAATCAGAGCAAAAGCAGGGCAATGGAGGTGGCAGCCTTTTCGAGGATCGACCTGGTCAGGCTGCCAGTGAGAGGATAGAACCTGGTGCTGAACATGGCAGAGAACGGTTTCCCCTCTTTTTGTAAAACCATGCGACGAGCCCCGAGGGCAAAACCCTAAACAAGGGTGTAGGATGAAATCAACTAGAAGAAGAATCGATGGCATCAATTTAGCAGGTAGAAGTGTGAAACGGAAAAAATGTGGAGACATAAACTAGCAAGTAGAATAAATTTTATTTGTTCATTTACATAATTTTCCAATTTTCACGAGATTCAGCATATGCTATTTCCCATATCAAGCCCATTTCCAACACAATTGGTGCCTATTTACTTGTAAACTGGATTCGAAGAGGATCTTATTTCTATAACTGGTGTGCCGCCTCCTTAACATCAAACAAGCTATGGAGTCTCCTATCATATTTGTGGGTATGACCGTATAATAATAGAAATATATGCCCTAAAGCAAATACCACGTCTGTAATACCTTAATCGTTTGATCTATTTGTATGTGCTAAGCCTTCAAATGCAACATGACGCAGGCTTCATGCTCAATTTCATGGGTGACTATTGTGTGTTGAAATGGCGCCAGATCTGCATATGGAAGTTCAAAAATTTCCACTCCCCCTTTTCAGCTATTGTTCTTTTTATCACAACTTCTCGAAAATAGTATTCACGAGTTGTCTTCGTGAACAATCTGATTTTATTTGTATTTTTTTCCGCTGCTTGGCTATTTCACATTTATAGGTGGACATTCAGACAAACACTTTTTTTTTTTTAAGGACAGAGCAGCAGTGGTCTTAGCTGCTTACTCGAAATAGTATTCACGGATTTTATTTGTATTTTTTTCCGCTGCTTGGCTATTTCACATTTATAGGTGGGCATTCAGACAAACACTTTTTTTTTTAGGACAGAGCAGCAGCGGTCTTAGCTGCTTATTTGCAGGGTTTCTGCAATGTGTGATGTTCATGATCTTTCTTCCACTGACATGTCAGAAAGTTTTTTCTCACAGTCTGAATTGGTTTCAATGGTGGAGAATTTGTAGTCGTCAGACTGAGTGGTTTCAGTGGTGGTGAATTTGTGTTTCAGTGTTTCTATTGTTCTTGAAAGAGATATCAAAGTTCACTTTAAGCATTTAATAAAGATCACAAATTCAAATCTTCACAGAACTAACATATATATGCCTAATTTATAAGACATAAGACATGCCTCCTAAAAAAAATTACAAAGTAATCTGCCATCTTTGAAATTATATTTAAATAACCTAATATTGAAGACTAAAAAATCTCTTTTTTTGCCTTTCTCTTTATGTTACCTTCCGACTTTCCAAGGCACGATTACTTAATATATGAGGCTTCTGGTAAGCATCTGAAAACTATATCTGGAGGGATTATGTTTTCTGGGAGAGAACAAAGCATATTCAAAGAGTTAAAAAAACGTAGAGATAATTTATTTCTATCTTTTGCCAAATAATGTGTCCAATTCATTAATGAGTGATCATGTTTTTAGAAGGAGAACAATGCATTTTAGAGTTAAAACCTCAAATTTAGGCTCGATAAGCCTTTCGCAGACACTTTCACATGATCTGTTAGTCAATTAACAACAGCAAAAAATCGTCCATGCTCCCCCTTAGCTCTCCTGTATACTGATACAATGTAAAAATTGGAGTTGAACCTATAAGCAGAGTATAGGTGTAGCTGTAAAAGAGAAGCAAAAACTTACAGAAGAAAAAAAAAGCAATAAGATTTAATGAAAAGAACTGCGACTAAAATGAATTTTGTATTATACAATCTGCAAAGAGCAATGAATTTCACAAAAAAAATCAAGTATAGTATTGATTTATTTATTTATTTATAGCAACAAACAGTGGATTTATTTTGGGGGAAGAGTTCATGGGGGCAGAACACCACTATTGAGTAAACGTCGGTATAGTTTCTATGTTTTTTTACCATGGGCCCTGGAACTTGGAAAGACCGAGGATGTGGGTGGGTGATGCAAAGATGTGTGGATGATGACTGGTTGTTTGGTTTTATAGTCATGGTTGCAGATGCAATTCCAGGCCAAGGTTTTAAAACAAAGTTGGGTGACTGGAGGGATGTAGAGAAAATGATGGTGACCATCACCCCTTTATCATCTGGAGTTCAAATTCGAGCATGGAGGGGTGAATGACGGAGGCAGGCATTGGTTGGGCAACTCTATTAAAGGATTACCTACAAGAACAAAAGGAATGGGCTTGGCCGAAGGAGGATGCAAGTGCAAGGAAAAGGCAGCCTATGCAGCTACAAGACTACTAATTAAACGGTTCAATTCAACCTCATCAGCGCAAGTCTCACCTAGAAGATGGGTGATTGTTTCCTCAGCCTCTAGTCTTTTTGTGAGTTTTTAGTAATGGTGTTGTGTAGACGATGATTGTTCAGTAGTTTTTTGGTTTGGATGTTAATGTTCACATTGTATGTTTATGGTTGGGATTAACTCGATATTCTTTAGGGCCTAGATTGTATATCGGCCTTTTGTAATGGTGTACTTCTGAGATTTTGGTGTTTTTGTTCTCAACATTTTGGGGTGTCTGGTTATATTGTAATCATCTATTTGAAGGGGTGGTTATTGGTGGTTATTGGTATTACGTAAAGCAGATTTAGCAAAAATTGTACAAATTTTATTAAATACTAGATTGTATATCAGCCTTTTGTAATGGTGCACCTCTGAGATTTTGTTGTTTTTGTTCTCAACATTTTGGGGGTGTCTGGTTATACTGTTATCATCTATTTGAAGGGGTGGTTATTGGTGGTTATTGGTATTGCCTAAAGCAGATTTAGCAAAAATTGTACAAATTTTATTAAATACTAGATTGCACATCGGCCTTTTGTGATGGTGCACCTCTGAGATTTTGTTGTTTTTGTTCTCAACATTTTGGGGTGTCTGGTTATACTATAATCATCTATTTGAAGGGGTGGTTGTTGGTAGTTATTGGTATTGCCTAAAGCAGGTTTAGCAAAAATTGTACAAATTTTATCTATATTTAATAAAATCAATATTATTACGGACCAAAAAAAAACTAAATAAAATACTACTGCTTTCATTTTTATTTTTAAATACTTTAAAATTATGATCAATGGTACAACTTAATCTCTTAGTTGTAAATAAGAGATTTATCAATTATTTGTTACCTTCAAACTGCTCTTATGGGCCGTTTGTTTCCTAGAATTAGACTGGAATTGGCATTATCTAATTCCAGGAAATTCTAATTTCATGTTTGTGTCCATCCAAAAATGGAATTGGAATTTCGAAATCAATTTTGCCCCAAAATGGGAATTTGCATCTTCCACCAAAATAGGTTGAATTGGAATTTCAAAATAAGTGGAATGGGAATTCCAATTTTTAGAAAACCAAATTTAATATTTTGTGGGATCCGTGACTATAAAGATCTATATTATATTGCTGTAAGGATGTATATATATACATGCGTGCATCTTCAGAGTTTGTAAATGACAATTCATGTAGTGGTATCATAATTCAGCATGTAGTTTTTTTTCGTTTTTTATCTGGTATTATCATTGGTATGGTGTGTTTTGGGTTCCTTCCATAATTTCAGGCATTTATTTAGTATTATATCATGAAGGAATGAGCAATTATGTTTTTAATTGATTTTTATTATATCAAATATGGTTTTAATGGGCTTCTAGTTCTAGAAGGGGATGATTATTCATTATTATCGTCATTTTGACATAGAACTTAATTGAGTTCCGGCATTCATTTGAGAGAACGTTTTATAAATTATTATAATCTTTATGAGTTAATTTTAGATACGGGTGGTTTGTTTGGTATGCTTTGGTTGAGCATTATTGTCATTTTGAAATGGAATTCAATTGTGTTGAGTAGCTGAAAGAATCTTTCATAAATTGTGGTTATTTTTGTCTTGGAAGTTTATTGATTTATGTCATTTCAAGGCACGAGAATGTTTTGTGATCTTGTAGAATTGTTGGATTAACATTATAAAGGTATATATTTTTTGCGAATTTATTTTATTTTCATTGTTGATAGATCATTATCTAAGTGTTTAAGTGGATGTGTAAGTCGATCTAGGGGAGACATGTATTGTGGCTATTTTTGGTGTAAATGTGTTTATACAAAATTACAAGTTGTTTGTATATTTGAGTATAGTTGTTTCTCTTGGGAGTAGGTCTAGCAATCCTAAATATTTTTTCCAAAATAGTTATTTTAATTATTTAAAAAATAGAATAATTGAAGAAGCTTGGATCTAATTTTCTTCGTAGTTCCTAATTTACGTCTCATTCATCTACATTATTTATTTTTTTGCAAGTAATATAAGATTGATATTTTGAATTTAGAATCACACAAATTTTAAAAGGAATAATGGTCAATTATATACTTGTAACCATTGTTGATTTATTTGTAATATGGGAATTTGCAACTTTCTTGAGGAATAGGGATTAAAAGTAATGATGGGAAAATATTGAGACACTATTTTGTAGAGAAAGAGTGGGATTAGTCATGTGACCTTGTTTTCAACAATCTTTCTTACAACTTGTTTGGAATTAGAAGATAGTAGTTTGTGATGGGCCCCTTTAAAGCCTTGCTAACCTCTATATCCTAATATTTTGTGTGGTGTTGGTGACTTCAGTGCAAACACCAAATCCCGCAACACAAAAGGTTTCAAATTTGGAACAATTGTTGAGATGCATAAAAACTTCCACTTCTAACTCTACTAAATGAAGGGGGACCTCCCTAAGGTGTTGCAATATATCTTGCCACATAAATTAAACATAAACATGGCACAAATTAAAATTCTATCACATTAAAATTCTATCACAAATTAAAATTTTGTCACTTTGTGCTTATACGTTGATTTGCAACATTTAGGGTCAAGCACCTAATTAAAATTCTATCACATGAGTGTTTACGAAAGTGTTTTATGATAACCCCTCATGTTATTATACACAATTAGACATGGCAATAAAAAAATGTTAAATTAGGTCAAACTGAAAAGATGGTTAAATTGATTTGTTATAATTGGATTGTAAGATGATGATAGGGGAGCCAACAAAAAATAGTTCCTATACCTAATGGGGCTAAATTGTTGTTGAGTTCAATAAGAGATTGCAATAATCAAAAACAATTGTGGTATCTTAATGAAGATATCACAAAAGACTACGTCTTCCAAAAATAAGAGGCAAACCGTGCACTTCGCATATTTAAAAAGACAATAGGTCTTTGTAGAATATTAAAATGAGTTTGCTTAGTAATCCATGAGCATATACATGCATCTCCTGTATTTCCCTAAAAAAATACTTATTTGCTTAGCCAATTGATTAACATGTTTAGAAATGCATACCCTACACAAGTAGATACTTAATTGGATATTTTATATTCATCTTGTTGGTTAACTATAATGTCCTCATTTTTAGCAAAATTGATTTGTGAGCATTTGTACAATTTTTTAGTGTTCCCATATGAAACTTGGTATGTCTTGAGGATAAATCCAAACTTCTTGGAGCCTTTTGGGTTGGTTAGCAATGACTTTGGCTCTTGGAAATGAGCTCAGTAAACAATGTGAATCAATATGATACTTTCAAAAGTGATTTTTGATACTTGAGAAATTTTCCAAATTTCTCGGAGAAGCCATCTATTTTTAATAAGTCGCTTCATTGGCTTTGATCATCACCCCAAATCTTTAGTATCTGTTAATATGATCAAAAATTTGAGTTTGGTGTAGTTTTAGTATTTTCTAGGGAGAGCTATTGAGTTATTATTTGATCAATTAACTTAAGTTGACTTATGTGGGAAATATTAAGATGGCAACTTAATATAATAGTTTGTTCAAAATGTGAAGTCATATTTTAAGTTGGACGCTTAGGATTTGAAGTTTTTTCTCATGAAAAGTAATATTTTTCCTGAAAGTTTTTGTTGGAGAGAGAATTATAATATTTTTTAATTAAATATTTTCCTTCAAAAAGCAATATAAGGAGGTTAAAGGCTCATTTTGAAGGAAACTTATGAATTTGATATTGTTATATTGTTGTCATGAACTTGAGTTCATGTAAGGCTTATTGAGATTAAAACCCTCTTAAGAGTAATTAGTTCTAAGGCATTAGACAGTTTGCAATAGTCATAGTTTCTATGAAGATGCTAAGGCGTCAAAATTCCCTTCAAGCATCAATCAAACAATTAAACATGACTTTGGGATACTAACCCAAGTAGAAGTAAATAATATTTTTTCCATGTGTCTCCATAGTAGAGTGCTAAATATGCTTCCATATCATTTTTTACACCAAATCATCCATGTGTCTCAAGTTGTACAATGAGCACCCCAACTTAGTGACTCTTCAACAAATTAAAGGAAAGTATACATAGCATCTTAGCAACACTCTTTACGATGATCAAGGAAGTGTCCAAGCCTCTAAGTGGCTCCAAAGCACCACCACCATAGGAAATAATCTACACTACTCAAAACACTTTGTGTAACGACAATGTCAATAACAACTCATAGGTCAATTTCATCCCAAGTGTCAACACCTCTCAAAAAGGTCATATAGTTAAACAATGTTGAGGTATTCATCCTTGTAGGAGCAACGATTGTACTTTTTTTATTGGGTTATAGATATTCTTGCAAAAATAACTAGGTATTATGTGATAATTCAATGCAAGTACTTTGACTTTGACAGTTGGATAACATGTTATCTTACACTTCGAAGACAATATTGTATTAGCATAGCATCCTTTGCCTTCTCAATGGGACAAAGTGCAGTAACACACATGAAGTAGTTGATTCGAATACTAGAACTCTATATGGATAGCTATAATAGCAAGTCGTGTACATACATATGAAAGCTTTGCACTTTTCCTCAAGGATAGAGCACACAAAACTTCACAATCACATGCGCTCAACTAAGTTTTGGACTCTCATTTGGATAATGAATCTCCTGCCTTTATTAACATTGAGATTAGATAACCGATCACATTAGGCTATATATCCCAGAGCACACTTATGCATAGAGATTGTCATGTCCCTAAGCATCCAACCGACATGGATATTTTTCACACCATAATCCACTAACATATAGTGAGTTCACACACGTCCCTTACGGAGACATACTAAGGCCATAACAACCACTTGAAGAAACATATACAAGCATCTATACGAGATTATTTACCACATCATTAGGAATGATAGAACACCTACACAATGTAAGAACTTGTAATGCATGCCCAAAATTTTGTACAATTTGTAATTCTCCAGTAGTCGATATGAAAGATGGGCACAAGCCTACTCTTGTAGCTCAATATTGTAAATTTTCAACCCAACACTTGTAACTTTACAACATATAAAACATGGAGATGTCCTTACTAATTTCCAAAGGCACCCCACATAATTCCCCTCCTCAACATTAGATTATAATGTTAGCTTATGCATCTAAAAAAGACACTACACCAAACTACAAAGAGCAATAGTAAATTCTTGAGCAACTCCATACCTAACTTTCACAACTAAAGATTGCAAAATCCATCCTACCACATGACATGAAAGACAATTATGAATGTACAATTGTAGAGCTCAACTAAGTAAAGATGTACATCTCTTCTCAAGGATGACATACATACTACATTCCTTTTCAATATTATCTGTCAACCTCAATAAGCCATTGGCCTCTATAATCCACAGATGTTCAATTTCATTCAAATAAAAACACTCACAAGGTTGCTGAGTTATATGGCTCCCCTCACAACATATTTGTTAATTTACAACCAATTAATCATGCACCTTAAGGAACAACACTAAAATTCAAATCTTACAACATGATAACTTTTTGTTGACACCACTTGCACAATAGCATGTGTGATAAGAACACCTACTAGTCAAGTTTATCCCCTCCCAAGGCATTCATTCAACATAGGCAACCTTCTATTTGCACCTATATGCAATAAGAACACCTATTGGTCAAGTTTGCACCTCACAAGGTTGATCGTGCACATTTAGTGAACAATGCTAAAAATTCGAATATTTCAACATGACAACTTTTTGTTGACACCACTTTCACAATAGCACATGCAATAAGAACACCTACTAGACAAGTTTGCACCCTCCCAAGGTACTCAACAAAGGCAACTTTCTATTTGCACCTCTATGCAATAAGAACACCTACAAGTCAAGTTGGCACCTCACAAGCATGCTTGCACCTATCATATTAAAACTCGCATTCAACATTTAGCATCCATGTTGAACAACACAACCAACTTCATAGAATGCAAAATATTGCACAATATTAAGTAACACTCCACCTGCTCTTCAAGAAATGTCCCATGAGACAATGGAGCCCATGTTTACCCAACAAAATAACACTTCTCCTTCTAAGTCAAGCAATGGTCAAGTAAAATTGATTGTCATATGAACGAGTTCTTTAAACGTGTTGCAATAAAAACCGTTTATGGTCTCTCAATCAGACAAGCATGCATATAACAAGAAAGTTTACAGACAAGAGTTCATATAATAACAAAGTTTAGATGCATAATTCCATCATCTATAGATATTCTTAATAATCCTGTACAATCGATCTCAAGATTCAGCCTACAAAAGTAACACAATTGTGAATTCCTAAGGCTTTCATCGTATCCTTAGCACAGTATACTCGTGATTAAGCGCTCTTTGCTACCTACGGACTCTAGTGAATGTTTAGTGATTGATGCCTTTGTAGATGTCTATTCCATTCCCATCTGCATGTACAACAAATTCACATATTACTATGGTATATTCATATCTTATGGATTAAATCATAATAGTTGTAGGCTCGTTATGGATTAATCTCCATATATTTTCGTCTCAAAGCTAACAGCAACAGGGATCATAGCTTTTCAGGCACCAGATGATGCTGCTTTGAGTCTGTATACTCTATTCCCCGTTGACTGACATAAAATTCATGTATTAGTTACGCAGATGTGTAGCTCAGATAATTTGTAGATCCATTCACAGATTATTTTGAGCTCGGTACTGATCAATCTCAATATGTAATAATGTGAATAACACCTGGTCCAAAACATAATAAAGACACGCATCAAATACCATTTACTACAAAGAAAAAATGTGATGTCTACATATACCAATAATAGTGTATCACCTTACCATGAAGAACCACACTCCCTGAAGTAAACCAAAAGGGCAATGTTATAGATAAAATAGACAATCAAATAAACATCTATATTTAAGTAAAAAGCTACTCCACTAGTAATCATATTAACACGATCTCCAAAAGTGAATGCATATATGGCTAGAGTATTATTGCATTTGATAAGATGAGTCACCAGATGTAAGTGTCTCAATTGACTCAAATTCTTGGGGGCCTGAAGTATAAGACAGCGATAACCATTCTGAAACACCATCATTAAACCAGTTAATGAACAAAAAATAAATTGATAAATTAATGGTAGCTCCGCTTCAAAATGAAATCATTCTCAAATTTTTGGCAAAAATATCTTTTTAATATTACAGTTTTCATGTCATGACGACCAGTAATGGCACCATAGTTACCTCAGACCTGTATAAAATGCTGGAAAAGTATAGGCGGAGGTTAACTTCATTTTTTCAAAGAAAAATATGGGAAATTGAATAAAAGCATTAGAAGGGGCTACCATTATCTTTATTGTAAGGCGTCAAAGCATGAAATGGCTAAACTGTTTCTATTTACATAGCTCCATGATCAAAAATAAAAAGTAGAGATCTTAAAGCATGTCGGAGTAACATGCAGCATCTCTTACAAGCTATAACTCTTGATTTTCCATTTGAGATTCATTTCAGTCGGTGTGTGTTTTTATATGCTAGAAGATAATGTTGCCCTGCATTTCAGGGATTGGGTAGAGCGGCAGCAGGGGGGTTGTTTTGGAGATGGGGTCGGCTATTAAAAAAGAAAAAAATTCAAATATTCAAATAAGCATGCACAATGGCAAAGAGACTGCAAAGACAAAGGGGCTTTGTATTTTCCATATTTTAATAGAAAATTTCAAACATTCAAACTTTTCCATTTGTCCAAATGTAAAAGCCCTGTCCCATCCCATCCCTGCATCCCCAGGATGTTTCAGGACGTCGACAACCCCAGGTCATCTGGGGACATAGGTTTACAAGCTTCTGGCATCAATGAAAGCCTTTTCTAAAACTAAGATTAGAATTAATCAGAAGAAATAACAAAGGAAACTTGGAAATATCAACAATATTTTATTGGAAATAAAAACAATACACTAGTTGAAATTTTCAATGAGAAGTATATTTTGAATGTCAAGCCTTCATTTTCATAAATTATCCTTTAATTTTTTCAAAGTAATACCATATTCAGTTATTGAAGATACCTGATAGACTCCAAACAGGAAGAAATCGGACCTCCATTCCAGTTGTCATGTAACCATTGGAAAGCAACCTTGACGAGAAAATATACAGACTTTGGCGAAAAGTCCAATACATTACATGGTTTTCTTAGATAGAGTCAAATCAATTGAATCTTTAACTCCCATCCAAAGAGAATGTTTCAGGTTCATTAAAATTTCTCTGTAGGAACTAGGATCTTTCTCAATATACTCGTACCCTTTTATTTTTTAAATTCTCTCCTTTACCTTCACATTCAAAGCACCTACCAACATTGGAATTGGTTTTTATAAAAGAGGCTACCTAATAACTACTTCTGTCCCATAGCATTAACTATTTTACTCACCTGCAAATGTCTTGAAAATTGTACAAATATAGCCAGTGAAAAGAAACAATAGGACAGGCTTTCCAAACTGAATTACTTAACTACACGATTTTAAATTTTTGAGGGGTATGGATTTTAAACATAGCCAACAGGAGGTGTGTGCCACGTGTTGTACAAGTGACTACAGCAACATTTTGAAACTAAGTTGCAGGTTCGGATTGCAGTACGAATTCTAAATTCATCCAAAACAAAATTGGGTTGGGTCGGATTTGTTTTGGGTTTGTCCATACAAGAATATATTTTTTTTAAAATATATATATAGCAGCAAATAAGTTCATACACCACTATGCTAATATTAAAGCAACATAGCAAACTACATCACCACATATATTAACGCATGACAACAAAATGCCAAAATACACCATCATATCAATGTTTCCATTTAAAAAACAATAATGTCAACATTAATAATCAGCCATCACTGATCAAATATCATCAAAAAGTTTTAGCAATGGAGGCAAGAAGCTTTTCTTTTCATTCACAAATGACATAAAACATCTTTTTTGGTCTTTTTAGTGATCCCTTTTAGGATTTGGAGGGTCAAATAGACCTATTATGGCAAAAAAAAATTATGATAAAGTCAATTAAAATGACATTTTCAGTCAAATTCGCCCCAAATTTGTTTTGGGTTCCTGCGTCCAAACTAAAATTCTTCCAAATTCATCCAAAAGTCTTATCGGGTCCTTCTAAGAGACTTTTTGGCAAATTTGAGTGTCTGCAGCTGAATTTGGAGCGAATTCGCACCAAACCAGAATTTCTTGTGAACCAAATTTCACATTCCAGCAGGGAGGAGTGAATGTGGTAACTTAGTTTTGAAATAGAAGTGTACATGTGTAGCAGTATTAAATATATAGCCTTTTAAACATTGAGACCAACAGATAGGAACTGGGAGTTCTGATATGCTGAAAACCCAAGTTTCCTGGCAGCTTATGCTTGAAATCAAAGAAAAGATGCAAGAACCACAAACTTGTGAATCTATGTAACCACCAAAAGACCATCTTAAGGAATAAAAAAGCGTGAACTTGGATCCCGATCTAATTACTGGTTGGTCTGCTGTGTTGGTAAATTAGCTTGATAGTTTAATAAATGCAAAGCATACCTTGTTAAGGTTGTAGTTAGTTGTCTTAAAAAAAATTCAAAAAAAGCCCAAGTTAGCACCAGTGCCATACCATAAACACACATGCTTCTATCAAGACTATGCTTACCCTATATTTCCAACTTTAATAGAAACTAATCTACTAGCTTAATACAAACTAATCCATTACTAGTTTACTCCATTAATGAAACTTAAGACCTTAATTTGAAGATAATAAAAGTACATGATAATCAAAGTACATGATCACAACACTTTACAGAAACAGGATTTGAAAAATTCAACAAAACAGCTTCTGAAACCAAAATCAAGTAGTCGCTTACAATTTGTAAACAAGTAGCCCAATATTCATACAAATGCTGCATGCAGCATTTCCCACAATGTCACAAATAGCATCAGCATTGAATATCTAAACCTATAACCTTCTAATTGCAAGTTAAGCACAATTAATGTAGCTTAACTTAGAAGCCATCGTGTCGAAATATCATCTCAGTTAAATCTGGAAAACAGGACAGTATATGTGCCAGCATCTCAAACACGAGCCCTTTTACTGCAATTTGGACACTTATACTGTTTGATATGTTCTGCTCTTGCAGGTGTCATTCTCACACATCGTCCATGGTACCATTTCTCGCAATGGTCACAAAATATCCAAAACTCTTCAGGATCTCCAGAGGTTCCACAAGCTGGGCAGGCTGCTTCACCATGTTCCTCGTCGTCCTCTTCATCAGGTGTGTCATCCTCAACCTTAGGTGGCAATCTTGATGCTTTTGTGTGTGACTCAGAAACATGTTGCTGAATACCATGAACAAATTATATAACTAGGGCATTAGTACGTTTGAAAGCAAAGACACCGCATTGGCCAAACATTAAAGTTTTAAACGTTATTATCTAAAGTTTACAAGATTGTAACTTGGAAAACAAACAGACAATAACATAGCTACACTTCACGCAGTTCTGCACATCTGTCTGCTATAAAATGTCACACGCACTCACCATTTTCGCATTGGGCTTGCTTTTAGTGCTACTGTTATTTGTTATACTTGATTTCTCTTTTGCTTGCTTCTTTGAAGTCCCACTCACCACCTCAAATATAGTTGGAAGTTCATTGATCAGGTTGAAGAGACGCTTCCTGTCATCAGCCCAAATTTACTCCAATCAATGTCGTAACTCCAAACTTAGGGTGCAGGGACGAGTGAGATGGGAAGAACACCCATTCATGAGAATACAAAGATACACTTATTAAAGACAAGGTACATTGAAATCTGTTCAAGATCTTCTGCTTCTAACATTAAAAGACCTTGTAACTCAAATGATAATAGGTGTAGGACACAGAAAAAACGTTTGCCAGACAAGAACTATAAGCAAAGGCTGTGCCCATTTAAATTTAATCATCAATTTCACCAAAATGACAGACAATCTTCAAGTCATACACAGTGACAAATGAGAACACAACTTTGGAATTGCATTTGTGTTAAATAACAATTCTGCGCATTAAGCCATGTCTTCAAGTTCAGTAATCACATGCTCATTTTCAGATAAACAGCTATAATATTTACTATTGACAGAAATGTTAAGCACATAGGTTGGTTCCCTGTTTTAAATTGACAAGAACGCCATATAATTTGATGCCAGCATATTTACAATCAGAAGAAGATGCCATTCAATTCTAACAATATCAATGTTATTGCTGGAGGCATATCCAGAGCCTGAGATTACCAGTCTAAAGTAATACAAGTCAACATCATAGACTTGTATGAGGATCCATTTCGCACATCACACTATCCATGATCTTTGGGGGGATAATATTAAAAGAAAACAGTTGTACAAAGTTGAATTGCATGTCAAACACAGCTAACCAAAGAACATTGGGTTCTGGATGTTTATATCATTTACATTCAAGCAAAACTCAATAGGGATAAAAACATTTTCTGATCAGATTGTTTAGTTAAAAAGCAAATGCCCTAAATAATGTTCCCCCAGTGTAAGCAAAACATAATGCACATATCATGTAAACTTGAGAGGAAAACCCTCTTTATCTAGCCATGTTGACATCTTTACAATTATAGGCATTAGATATTCACAAGTCTGTATCAGTGGTTAGGAGATAACCATGTAACAAACTTTTACATCTTTTACAATTGCTATGGTTCTCCATCTGCACTCTATGCCATATATCTTTAGGCATTGACTCGTATTCTGGTTGGTCATAATTCATATGTATATTGGTGGGTTTCTAATAATTGCTGCTGCTGCACATGTAAAATAATAAACACTGAGAGGAAATTTCTATTCCATATGTTATAATGGACTTACAATTTATGCCAATACCTTAATGAGGAAGGTAAATTATTAGACTTCAGTAATTCCCAGCTACCTTTTATCACAGTAAAAATTCTGACTTCGGCAATTCCCAACTACCACTTATCACTGCCAAAATTATAACTTCTTGTGTTTCCTGCATTTTTTTATGCCTTCCAACAACCCCAATGGACTTACAATTTATGCCAATACCTTAATGAGGAAGGTAAATTATTAGACTTCAGTAATTCCCAGCTACCATTTATCACAGTCAAAATTCTGACTTCGGCAATTCCCAACTACCACTTATCACTGCCAAAATTATAACTTCTTGTGTTTCCTGTAATTTTTTTATGCCTTCCAACAACCCCAAGCCCTTCATGGATTGCTTGTAACTTTCTCAATCAGCTTGTGTTGTTGGCCATAAAATGTCTTCAAATTACTGACCTACTGTTCTTATAAAAATATTATGTTTAATTCATGGCAACTGGAAGGAAAGACTTAACAACTATGCTAGAATATTTACCATTGTAACAGTTCAAACCTGCACCCTGTGTCCCTATACTTATGCCCAAACACAAATCTATGTTCAGTAATGTCATATATGTGAAATGACGAAAAATCATTGTAATCACTAAGGCACGTGTAGATATTCTTAAGAGTAGGATGATATAAAAGAAAGTTTCTATGTAACACATTTGTAATGCAATTATCTCACACCTAATTTGGTAACATATATTTTTTTGATTTCAATTGTTTCCAGCAAGCATCTGTCCCTCAAAAGCTTATAACTCTTATGACTTCTGCATTTCTTGATGCCTTCCATTTACTCCCTAGGATCCCCATGGAGTGCAAACAACTTTCTCCTTGTCGTTGCTGCTCTCTCACAACTTTGAAACCAACAACTTCTGACCAATGCTGACTAACAAGTTTTACAATAGGTTTATTTCATACTTGGACCATCCACCTCACTTATTGGGTCTTACTCTTGACTCTTTTCTCACCCTTCCAAATAAATAAAATAGCATTAAACAGCCTAAGAACTCTATATAAAAAATACAATAAACACCGTTACAGCAACCTGAAAACAACAGAAACAAGGATATATAAGAATCTTGGGTCAATGCATATTCACATGAGATCTTCAACGAATTATTCACAGAAACATACCTTACAATTTCTTAGAGAGGAGATATTTTATGCTGGGATAGCTAAAACTAAAAGTATTCTGGAATTGGAAGAAACTAGTGGGAGGCACTAGGGACATGAAAGCTAATATGTAATTATGTAAATATCATGCTGAGCTGTACAAAGAAATTGGGGATTTGTTAAAATGTTTCTTAAGCGATTGTAGTTTGTACCATTCACATGAATTGACCAGTGAACAAGTTACAAAACAGAAGAAAAGCAACCCCAACACATGGGACAGTTGACAATCAAAATTAGTAATGGTGGTAACAGATAATCCGCCAAACATACATATTCAGAAAATTACATGTATAATTGAAAAAAGTCTCAGCAAAAGCATAAACAAAATATTAGAAGAGATCATGATGAGCCAGACATGCACAAATGGATAACTTATTACAATACATTAACAAAAAAATTAAGTGAAACAAGCCCTGCTTTCTATTTCTGTGTCCTTAGAACATGAAATTCAATGCATTTTAAATTACAGTTATCATTTTGACTAATCTCCAAGAATGGGGTTACAGAGAATGTTGCAAGTATGAAGTATTTGAAGACACGAGCTCAATCTGCAGCAAGCTATAGCAAGTCAGACAATAAAACTTAAGCTGCACAAAGAAAATAGGATCATTTGAATGATAATCTGCCTAACATAGATATTCAGAAAATTCCATGGATAATCAAAAAAATGTCCCAACACAAGCATAAAAATGTTATTAGAAAAGATTATGAGGAAAAAGACATGCAAAATGAGTTAACTTATTATAACATATACCAGTTTAATAAACAGACTCAAGTTTTTTTCCACGACTTTTGGGACAAAAATTCCGAAGGAACTCAAAGTAAAGTTATCATATTTGGCTTCATATATCTCCAAAAAAGGGTTATGGATAAAGATGCAAGTATGAAGTATTGGCTGACATGACTCACAATCTTTGGCAAACTATGGAAAGTCGGACAATGCAAATTATGATGCAAAGCAAAAGATTGCAATATTTAAATGCACATAAAGGATGAATACAATGAAGTGAAGCATGTGAATGATAGGATAGGTAACTAAAAAGGTGCAGTACAAGGGATACAGATGGCAATGACCGTAGGTGTAAATTTATTAAATATTTTTAAGGCCCTAGAGACCATCAGAGAGGCCACAATAAGGATTTGACTAACACACAACTAAAGCCTGGCATGTCAAAGCTTTTGCTATTCCTAGGAGTGTTCTATTAAAGAAAAACAAATGATTTAAAAAGAAACACACCTTTCATTTTTGTCAAACCCAAACCGTGCACCAAAATAATAGGCAACTGCGAGTAACCATGAATCACTGTGAACTGCCACCAGTGCCAGCCAGTCCTTGTCCTGCATGCCATCTCTTGCAAAGTTGATACCCAGAGCAGGCTCGGGAAGTTCAGGTGGCACCTCCTCAGCAGGTAAATTTACTTCCCACTCTTCACTTGGGAGACCATATAGACACAAATTCTCCTTTTCTGAAGATCATGCATCAGCATGTTGTTAAAAATGCTGAAAATATGAAATTTAATGCTACCCATGTAAAACAAAATCAAATAAACTGCAGAAGTAGCTTTGCAATGCTTAAATAATTTACAAATCAAATTACAGAAAAATGCCTCAACCATCGGTAATAACTAACGACTAAAAGCTGCACATTCACAAATGTTGAAGATGTGGAAGGCCTGAAGATTGCCGTTAGACAAAACACCTAATAACAAAAGGTGACCTCTTTTTTGCATGACTTCTGGAAACGTAGAAAGATTTGATGAAACGAAAAAAGACGACCAAGCATAGGTTGAAGAGAAAGATGGCAAAATGACAGAAAAGAGAGATTACTAAGGCGGTCAATTCATGAAGAGACTAAAACCAAGAAATCTAGAACTTGCAAAGAATCTGATAAAACAAAGAAAAATAAATAGGTGAGAAACAATATGCATAAAAAATCTCCAAACTCATACAATATTGAAGATGACCCCAACTCTGGTCCTTGGAGGCTGTGAGAATTCAAAATATGCATAATAGATAATTATAAGATAAGCTCGTAGAAATGAAAACGTTGATATATCATTGACCGTGTTACTGGCTTGGCTTGTAAAGCACAATGCTACCCAGAATAGATAGTCAAACAACACGTATATTCATCTCCAAACATAGATATGACGGCCTAAGTATAATAGCACGCAATACGCTCAATGAGATCTGTAGAAACCGGGAAACTGTTCACTGATACAAAGACAACAAACAGAGAATTATATGCGTGAGGGTATAAAAGAGACTAACCATATATTTCCTATATTTATGGTTTTTCTATATGGCGATATTTCCAGAAACCCAACATTGTGGAGTTAGGTATTAAAACGTTGGACTGGTTCCGAGACATTGGACTGGTTCCGAAACACACCAATTTTAGTTTTTTTTACACATTCGCCGATGTGCAGACAAAACCTACCAAAAATCAGGAGCCAGAATGATAAACTATATAACTTTTCAAACCAATGACACATTTACGCATCTTTTCGACTGAAAGGACTTTAGGAACACATTAAACGGCAGCAGATGGGTTTCGCATTATGGGCCCAAATTGATGATCCATGTTTCTGTTTTCCCAATGTTTCTCTAAACCTTATAGGGATTCAATCCGTATTTTGTACAAGCACTGCTACACAGTGGAAGTAGGTTAACATTGCACTCAAATACAAATGGAGGCCAAGATGCAAATAAGCACCCATAAAATTCGTGCTATAATGTAAACGTGACCCAAGAAAACTTGCAGAAATCTCCGAAAATCTGTAAGAGTTAAAATAACAAACTGACCTGGATCGCACTTCTGGTAAAAATCCGAAACCTCTGCAAGGGCAAACCGAAACAGATGGTGAGCAAACCAGCAGTCAACAGAAATAAAAGAAAGAGAATTAGTGCTAATCTCAAAGTTACCAGTGGTGAGGGCCTTGATGAGTCCAGCTCGCCGGCCCTTGAAATCCTTGAACACATCATCCACAGAGCGAGGGCTCAAACCACCCTCCATTGTTCGCAAGAATTGTAACACTTACCAGGTTAAGATAATGTCAGGAGGACAAATGAAGAAGAAAAAGCATTCCTCACGCAGATATACAGAGGATGGGGAGAATAGAAGCAAATAGAGAGTTTATTAGCGAGGGAGGGAAACTTTAGCCTCCTAATTATGTTTCAGCCCTCAAATCATGTGACCGCCGCTAACGGCTTGACAACACAATTCGATTATCCAATTCCGTTTATTCAGTTTTGAGTCCCGCCATGCATATCGATCTGGGTCGGCTTGGCTCGCAAACATCGCCCTCTCATTTCATAAAATTTTTAAAAAAAGACGCAAACAATTTAAGAGAGTAAAAATTGTCTCCTTATAGTTAAAAATTGTCTCCTTATAGCAAAAATGGAGAAGGTTGTGACTACAAAAATCTTATATTCTATCCCTTTCAATAATGGTTCTCTTATATTTATAAGTTTTAATTTTATTTAATAAACTATAAATTAAGGCGTTTATTTTATTTATTTTTATTTAGTTGTCATTTAGGGTTCCAAAAATGATTAAGGTTGTGAATAGACTATCTTTGATTTGGTGGACATTTAAAAATCTTACATTCTATCCCTTTCAAAAAAGAAAATTTCTTTAAAAAATTACATTCAATTTTTAAAATTGAGTCTATATTCCCCCTTTGAAATCATTTGTTTTGAGATGATATGCAGTTGCAAAATATTTTAATGGTATGTCAAGGTATTAAATAAAAAGGGCAAACCCTATTTTGTTTTGAAGATTTGTAGACATATATAATACACATCTTTGACTTTGCATGAAAACCTATTTCACGTGTTACACTATCATTAGAGCATGAAATCAATACTATATGGCATACTACATGACTACATGTTGTCTTTGATTGTCATTTTTGTATGCGTAAATTTAGGTCTTCGCCTGCAGCTGCAAACACACACACTTCAATGATCCATTAAGTGGTTAGCGGGTTAGAAAACATGAAATCAAAATATTAAAAACATCCTAAGCTAACTGACACCGGTTCATTGCCTTCTAGTAGGCAGGAGTATGAACTTTGCTCTTAGGTCATCGCAAAGTCCAGTGACTACACACTGTTCTAAATGAAGGATTTTAAAGCAATGTGATGAAACTAAGTGATTAATCTAAATGCAAATGCAGTTTGTTGTTCATCCAAGCTAATTAGATTTATTTTAAAGCACCAAATGAAAGATGATGATTCATTTTAAAACTCAAATCAAATGTGCTCTAGATTAGATTGTTTGCATGCTTGAAAGTAAAACAACAATGCTAAATGATTAAAAGCTAAGAATGATAGAAAAGAAAATGCAATATAATAAAGATAGCAAAAGTTAGGATCCCTGTGAAGGAAATGAGTTTCTCTTTTATAGAAATCTCTCTCGAATTGATGGTCGAGATCGAAAGAAAAGAGTGGCTCAGATTCGATTAAAGAAGCACAATCCATGTGCAAGCAATGTGATTGGTCGAAAGATTCAGTTGACAGAACTGACTGATCAGTCTTTTTGGAAACTTCCATATTCAGTTCTCAATTAACTGAAATGTTTCCAAAATGATAAATAGTGGAGAATCAGTTAATTGAGTGGAACTGGATTGTTTCCAATTTGATAATCAGTTAACTGGATTTGATGATGTCATATGCATTTTTAATAATTTAAATGATTTTGAATGCATATTTGTTTTTATTAATTAATTTAATTCCCTTTTTTATTTAATTGACAAATTTGTAATTTTATTTAATTAAAATATTAGAATATCAATTAAATAATTAACATAACGTTTATTTGCCAATGTATTGTGATTTTAGGAATTAATTAATAAATCAAGTACGGTGATTGATTAGGACCTAGGGTTTAGGTCAGATCAGTTCGAATTTGATAGATTGAGGAATTGCATGTTTGATTTAGGACTTAGGGTTATCAAGATTAGGGTATCTTGATAGTAGACTCAGATTAGGGGTCTAGGGTTTAGGTGACCACTTTTAGGTCATTACAAATTTAATCCATTAAATTAATACCTAAGGGCTTGTCGAGAGGAGAATAATCCTAACCTAGAAATTTCCTAAAGGTGTTTGTCTACACCGTCACTTTATTATTACAAGTTCACATAGCCACATGAATTTAAGATTACAAGTATAAAAGAATCATAATCAACAAGCTCAAATTTATGGGTCAATTTAAACTCGCATATTAAATTTAAATTTATAATTACAAAAGTGAATTATCGCAACCAACAAAAAAATTATTTATTTAATGGGATTCGTGTTGAAAATTAGGATAAACATACAACCAAAAATATGCTAATAATTATTACAACCAAATAAATGGATAAAAAAAGATTATGGATGGAAATGGATAACAAATTTGATGGAAATCATAACTTTGGAAATTATGTGAAGAAACCCTTTTGGGAAAAAACTTCACACTCAAAGAGATCTGATTCTTTTATTAATCTTCCAACTGAGATACATCAATACATCTCTCTCTCTCTCTCTCTCTCTCTCTCTCTCTCTCTCTCTCTCTCTCTCTCTCTCTGAATTACTCCAACACTTTACTCCTTCAACAATCTATGAAATTGCATTCATATACTTCAACTCAAGCATTAATATATAGGCAAGAGATAAAACATAAAACACAAATGAAATCCAAAACCATTTAGGCATAGACCACATAAAATAGAAACCTTCCTCTTTCAACTTGTGATCTTAATGGGCTTTTGAAAGATCTCCCTTATCTTGTATACGCTTTCATTTATCTTTCTCTTTTTCATGCGTTTACTATTTTGTCAATTAAAATCATCTTACAAGTTGACACAATTGCATTTATTGACTTCCATGACAACTAAAAGATAATTAGAATTTGTCAATTAATAATTTTATTCAAATATAGAAACATCAAGGTTGAGACATTTTTTCTCAATAATTCATCTAATAATCTCAATCTTTTAAGGTGAAGGTTTTTGATTACGGTAAAAGCAGGTTTTGAAGGGAACCCCGAAACCCTTTAACAAAACATAGGAAGGAAAGGCTAAAAAAGCCCCAGCAAACAACAGATTGTCCCAAGGAGGGACCCAATCAACAGA
>MU227637.1:433824-472251 GCA_018584345.1 Thuja plicata | reverse complement strand
AGTAAGGGTTCTTTGTTTAAACTCTAGTTAAATCCATGCTGAAGTTTTCTTATACTCGGGTTCTTACAAAAAGCATTCATTATGGATACTTGTTTAGTTTGAAAAGAAAGTTATGAATATGAAGTTGTAGAACACTTACATGACAATTTTTGATCAAGAACATTATATATATGTCATTTGGAATCATTTTAAATATATAAAGAGAATTAGATTGGTTTTTGAATATCCAATTTTGTCCCCATCATTACATATGCTTCAATTCATCTCCATTCCAAATGTTCTGCTCGACTATATATTTGCAATGCAACCTTCCAATATCTGTGACCCATCCCTATAAATTTTCCATCTAATAGCAGGCACTGGGCTAAATGCTGCTCTATATGGTCATTGGAATTTATTTGCTGCCAAATAAAATAGTTTTAAGTATCTGCATAAAGATCAACAAATTGAAAAATATAAAAATTTTACAGTTCATGATACAGCAGATTGATTAATATAATAATAATTTTATTATTGTTATTATTATAGTGATGGAACAAGTTTGTTTTCCATTCACTAAAGTGTGAATAACTAGGCGCCCTTTCATTTTTCCAATTTAGTTGGATTTATATTTTGAGTTTAGTACTTCATAAATTTTGTTTCTCTTCAACTGTGATTTTTACTTGCTTTGTGAGCTGGAATTATTTTAATAGTGTTAAGATAGATTTCGTATGAATGCTTGCATTAAGGGAAGCAATTCTAACTATTTGTAGGCTGAGATTTTGTAACTGAGTAAACTCACCTAGTTTTTAATGTATAATATAATTTAAACTAAACCAATGTTTTACAAGTGCCTCTATGATGGAACATTCTTGTTCCCAAATTACAAGTTATTTGAGCGGGAACTGATCTTTTTATACTGAGATCAAACACCTCTACTCTTGTGTTTAATAGGGACATTGAATAGAAGGCTTTCTCTATAAAGTTATCTTTAGTTGATTGATTTTTGTTGCCTTTGTCAATTGATAGAAGATGGGTGTTACTTATAACATTTGTCTGCCTGCCTTGTCCAAGTTGTTAGGATGTGACGATGACAGATCTGCTAATGAATATATACATTTTTGTGAGCATGATTTGGGAAGGAATGTGCAAATTGGTTGGCCTAATCTAGTGAGCATAATTTGTGTGTGTATTTGCAAATCTTGTATAATATTGTAATATTTTATTATTTTTAATTATATACAAGATACTACTAATGCTTGTGTGTTTACATTTTGTATAATTATAGCCCAGATAATTTTCTATGAAGAAATTCCACACCTGGCAATATGAACCCAGAACAAAATAACAAGACAATTGCTAGATTGTGGTCGCAATTCCAAAGAAAAGTTGATAAATGTAATTGTCCTTGCAAAAAGTGTAAGGGATTAAAGAATCGAAGAATTCTAATCACAACAACCCAGAGTCATTGTAAGCAACATGGTCACATTGAAGGGGGTACAATTTTCGTCGATTGGTGAATGTAGATTTCCAACTGGAGGAACATGGAGGTGTGAATATCCAAGCTGAGGATAACGCTCCCATGGAAGAAGATGATCCTGTGGTAGAGAACACAATTGAAGATGATGGTATTGGCGTAGCTGATAATTGCCATTAATTTCTTAGAGATAGGTATGTGTAACATAGTTGTGGATGGTGAAGTGTCAAGTATTCTCTTAGCTAGTTGGAGCCTATGCTTATGATCCTGTCAGGGTAATTGTTAAAGCTATTAATGATCTGTTCAGAGACAGTAAACTTACAGAATTGGAATTTAAGTCTTCTTGGAAATCTTTGACAGATGCCTATGTTTTTTAGGAAGGCAATGCCCTATTTCAAAAAGTAATTAACACTAACAACAGTTCAGAGGGAGTTATTGGGGACATCACATTCAGCAAAAGTGGGCATCTTGAAATTCATTCATATGACATCGTTAATGTAGTCAACAAGGAAATCAGAGTTGTGGGATCGTGGATGAAGGAAGAGCTCAAGTTGAAAGAAGAAGTAGAACTAGAAATTATGTGGCCAAATGGATCTCCAATAACATCTTCTGGTTTTGGAAAGCTTAAAGTAGGAGTACCCCCCAAATGTTGTGTTTCCTGGATTTATAAACATTACAAACAATAAAAAAACATTCGAAGGGTTCTGCATAGACGTATTTGAAAAAGCTGTGGAAAAGATTCATTACCCTTTTGAGTATGAGTTTCAGGTTTCTGAGAACAGTGATAAAAATCCAAACTACGATGTCCTCGTTGATCAGGTTGCAAATAAGGTACTCATTGTTTTCTCTCTTGCCTATTTTAACCCGTAATTATTTTGATCTTAGCAAGGCTACTTTGTTTTATTCCCGTGTGTTACATAAAATGATGAGGCTTATGCTTATTTGTATCATCTTTTATCACAAAGTTTAAAGACTCACTTTTGGATGTAGATTCTTCTTTACTGATTGATTTATTTATTCAACGAAACGTCTTGTCATAATTTAGAAAAAATGTGAAACCGTGTCCATTATATTATGTTGAAATTATAAATTCAACTTTCTTATAAGCAAGTTCTTTTTAGTTTTCTTCCATCATTTTCCCTGGCCGCCATCATAATTCTCTTCTTAGCTTCTGGAGAGAGAATAGAAAGTAGTATTCTTTGTATAATTTCCAAGATGCCTAATAATGTAGGCCTTAAATGATTTCAAAGAAATCCATTTTATCATCAAATATTTGGATGATGCACAACCAAATCCAGCTACACCTAGATTATCATAGTATTGGAAGATATTTTTTTGAAAGACAATAAGAGTTTAGAGACTTGTACATAACTCTTGGAATAGTATAACGTATTGTTATCTTTAATTTATCAACAATAGTTTAAAAACATCTGAAAACCTTTGTTTCATTTTTATCCCCATTAGGGAATGTGTAGAATCTAGTTTTCTTTCAAAATTTGCGGGCTCTACTTCCAACACAAATACCCACTTTAGATCTTCGTTTGCATGTAGATGGTTTTCTTTGTTTTAACTTTGAACTAATCAGCCAGTAGACAATCGGGTGAAAAAACATAAAAGTCGTTGGTTTGGATTGTATTTATTTTTTAGTAGATATATTTTTTTATCTTATGAATTTCAATTAGATGTTAAGTAGATAAGGATTAATGTGTCCTTCCGCTATTTAAATGATTCAAAATTAGGTTTTTGTTTGTTATTTGTGCGCATTCACAACTTTACCATCATCTTGTTGAGTGAACCTTAAAAATTAGATGAGTAACTAAGGAATCCATTAGAATGAAATGTTGCTAATAGCATATATAGTTTGCAATGTTGTCTATTTCAAATCACTCTGGGAATAATACGATCCCTATTATAGAAAGGATTTTGTACAAGCTCGAGTCCTAATTCAAAGAGCTTGTTGGTGGCCACACATTTGATGCAGTTGTAGCTGGTATCGCAATACTCTCAACCCGCAATGCAAATGTAGATTTTACACAGCCATATATAGACATGGGGTTGGTAATCATGGTCCGTACTAAAAATACAAAGTCTTATGGTTTTCCTTCATGAAACCCTTTACATTATCCATGTGGTTGACAGCATTGGCATTTATTCTTCTTATTGCTTTTCTTATTTGGCTATTCGAACGACATGAGAATGATGCTTTCATAGGAAAAACTGCTAGGCAATTGGAGATATCTCTTTGGTAAGTACTTCACTTATACTTTAAATGTCTTATTTATTATATTGTATGTTTATGGATTATATGTTAAGAATGTGAAGTTCAACGGTCATCTGATCATTCCTTTCTTGTGTCTTCATTTGCTAGTTGTCTCTTCAGCTATGAAGAGCTAAACATTTGTATAAAATGACGAGTGCAGACTATGTATGATTAGAAACAGTGAATAAAAGATATTGCCTTGCCTTCCTATTGATGGTGAACCTTGTACTAATTCACTATGTTATGTGTGTATTTCTAAATTCTGATTATTTTTATTTTAGTTTTGTTGTTTGATATTGTTGTATCTGCTCTTTAAACTTAAGATGATAAGTCAAAGAAGAGAAAAAGAAGAATTGCAAAACAGTAGGTGAAGTTACATCTGTTGTCCATGTTAGAGAATCACAAACTGTCTTTGTGTTAAGAAGAAAATACCTGCATAATAGGAAGGGTATCAAAATCTTAGTTGTGCTCACCAAATTTCCACAAGGGATCCTTTAGTTGATCCCCTAATTTGTTTGAGTTCACCTTTATTTAGTCTCCTTCTGAAAAATATATTTATGCTATGGAGTTTATCTATTTGCATTGAAAAATAGTTTTGAATTTTAACTGGTAAGCTGTAGATTGTAAATATTCATGGTTCGCCATTCATGCATATGATGTTTTCTGCATACGTAATTCTTGTAGTTTGTCTTTTTAGAGGATGTCAAAAGTGCAAGGGGAATCCCATCTTCACCAGAACCAACATTGGTCAATGATCAAGCATAGTTTGCTAAGAGAATACTTGTCACTTCACCATCCACAATTGTGTAACATATATCATCTCCGTTAGTATTATAAAGGATACTTGCTACTTTTTGCTAAGTTTATTAATTTCTAGAAAAGGGGGTTTACATTCATAATATTAAGCATGTTCTATCCTTGAACAATTTGCACTGGATTTTTCAACCTTTCCTTCTGAATTACCTCCTTCATCTAATTATCTTTTCTTCTCTCTATTTTTTAATTTAATAATTGATTCAAAAGTCTTAGAGATACAATGCTCCTACATGACCATTCTAAATGATAACATTATTAAAACTAGCCTCTATTATAAAAGAGTATTATGTTTACTTGTGGACATTACCATATGGTACCAAATACAACTATTTTTTTTTATGGTAAGTTCTGCCTAGGGGGCAATACCCTTTGTATTACTGAAAGAGAAATTACATAAGATATAGGAGTTATCTCTCCAATTACAAAATGAGTTTCAAAAACAAACTATGCTACCCTTTCCAGTGATAAAGATACCCAATCCCTTTGCCAATAGAAATCAACCTGGCTGCTACCTCTTCTGGGAAGAGTTTATCATTAGCCTGACAGAAGGCCTCAAACTTGCTCATATCATACTCCTTCACGATGCATGTCTTAAAAAGCGCCCATGCCTTCTTCATAAGTTTCTTCTTTCCTTCAGGTTCCAGACAAAAGAGACCCAACATACCACCACCAAAGAGGCTGGTGTCAATCAAATCCAAAGCAATAGTCACCTCTAAGTAAATCTCCTCAATCATTCTACGAATCATGCCATTTACAGTCACTAGATGGCCCAAGACTTGGATGATGGGCAGAAATAGGTCATACATGAGCTTCCCATCATGAACGTGGTCTCCTACCCAATAATCAACTCCCAATAAAATGATCATTGTAGCCTTCTCTTGATCATTGACGTGATTGAAGATCCTATTGATTTGCTCTTCCGATGTCTCCACCCTCACCTCCTCCTTCTTGCACCTGCAATTGATTCCCATGAAACTCGCCATCTCTTCCTGCTTGCATCTGCATATGATGCATATTGAGGAAGACATTGTTCTTTAAAAAGAGCTCGGGTGTCATGCCTTTGTTTTGGTCCTGCAATATTCTCTACAAAGGACTGAGGTAGGAAGGTCGAGGGCCATGTGACTATCTCTTGTCGAGCTGCCCATTCTGTCTATTCTCTGCAACAATTCTTGAGTGCAAGGTTACATCAAATCTATATGTGGAAGTGAACGTGCAATTTCTCACAGATTATTCCCCTTCCAACAGTCGGAGCAACAACTTATGTCATTACCCAATGTCTTTTCTCGTGATCATCCCTAGTTCCTCTGAAATTATCTCCTGCAAATTCATCGGCATGTGATCACTGTACTCAAATCCCATCACTTCATTATTATCAATCCCCAGAATTTCCAAAAGGTTTGTCGCCCTATTACCTTCTTGATATACACGATGAAGCTGATATTCACCCAATGCTTTCAAGTGTTTTGAGATTTTTGGGATCCAGTCTGCCAGCCTCCATGATTGGAATTCCCCTTTTGCTACCCCATTGATGATGACAATGTATGTTGTGCATCACACATTTTTTAATAGGCTTTAATTACTTTTCCTTGCTTAAAAATTGTGCTCACTTATTGATAATCTGATGTCAGTTTTAGTGATCATAGTTCTCTTTTTTATGTCAGTGAAAAATTCCACTTTCCTCAAGTTTTCACATTTTGAAGGTACTTATCAACTAGATTTCTATTTATTTGAATAAAGCTTTCGTGCAGTATTGAATTGGTTAGGATCATGCAAAAAATTTAAACATTGTGATAATGTGCTAGGCTTTCTACTCCGTAATTCATTTGGGGCCAAATTGACATTCATAAAGTCTTTCCCTTTTTACAATTGTCTGACAAAACTAAAGCAACAGGTTAAAAACTTCAAGGTCTTTTTTTCTAAAAGGAGGTCACACTTCAATTTTTTTAAATGCAATTTTATATTTTGTCCAAATTGCAATACTTGTCTTAATTTTCCACAAAATACAGTATGCACTTTTTGATTTTTTACATGCTCGTTATAAGTTCCATTTCTGCTAAGTCCACCCAAATTGCTAAATTGTGCAAGCCTTTCATTTTTTGCAAGGAACTCTACATTTAGGTATATGTGTTTTGGAACATGGTTGTTATTACATAGGACTGTTTATGAGAGTATGCATTGTTCTGGGGGTCTGTTCCTTATTTGGATTGCGTTTCTTATAATTTAAATATTAATGATCGAGTCCAATTTTTTTGGGATTTCAAGGTCATGTAGAAATGTATCAATCACTTGGATGGTCACAAGTGGTTTTGAAAGAAAAAATGACTAAACCCCAATTTTGAATCTATGCCTTGGTACTATAGTCAATGTAATTTTTGTACTTTGTATCTATATCAAAGTCAAATAATATATCAATTTTTTTTATTAAAATGGGTTATTGTTGGACTCTGCTTGCTATTACCTGCAAATTTTAATGATAACTCTATGAAACTAGCTCTGTATCCAATGTTGTTATTGTCGTCTTGTTTTGACTTTGGAGTTGCAGTAGGATATTGCACATGACTAATGCATGAAGTAGTATGGTAGAGGTGTCTAGCTATGGTTTGTAATGTGTTTTCTTTGGACTCTTTTATGTTTTGTGTCTCTAGAGTAAGATCCTTTGTTTTCTTGTTTTTTGGTTCGTTGATATAGAGAACTAAGTTAAAAGTTTCTACTAGTTATAGGTTTTTTCTTAACGATATGTTGGAAGTTTTTTCAGAACTGTGAAGAGTTGCATTTCCTCTTCAATAGAGGATCAATTTTATGAGAGTGATTTCCAACAATTACAATCTGTGTTTCTATTGCATATAAGTTAATCAAGGTTGCATATACAAACATAAAAAACATTAGGCATGAAATAACTTTCTATTCTAGATATGTAATGGTAATATATGTAATTGTAATGGTGAAATTGGCTTTTTCATAAGTTCAATCCAAAAACCCTTCTTTTGGCCACATATCTATGTCATTCCCCATTTAGTTTTGTAAACCTTGATGAGAACATCTTAATGCATTAACATTTTGACAAGTTGCATTTTCTTGTGCTAGGTTTGGTTGATGGTTCTTTCTAGTGAATGCATATATATTTGGAGGTCCCATCAGTTAGGATATGGGTTTTTTTTGTAAGTCTGAAACATTATTTAGCTTTGTAAAACCTGGTAGGATTCTTTGTATACCACAAATTTCATTACGTCTATCACTAAATTAAATGTGTATGCTTATAGAGATGCTGCTATTGTTATTCTCTCAGGACAAGTTGTAGATGCAGTTACAACCATTTTTGTTGGGGAGCTGGTATGCGAAGTATTTCTTGACATATGATGTGATATTTGTTACTAGTTGCAAATGTAGCATGTCCATCTCTGCTATAGTAGTTTATACAGTATGTTTGATGAATATGGATAATCTAATTCAAATTTGAAAGTAGTTTATACAGTAATTTAGACACATTTATATTGCATGGCTTTGTACATTTTGGAGTTATTGGCAGTAATGATTTCTTTAATGGCAATTTTGGCCTTTAGGCAGACAATATATGCTTATTCACATTGATATAATTCGTTATAATGACTTCTAGTTTATAAATATATGCGTATTCACATTGTTATAATTTTTTATAATTTCTTAGAGTTTAAAGACCCGAATACTACTACTTAGAGTTTAAAGACTCATAGTGTTGCCCCAAAAAATGAATATGTTGCTGCTACAACAAAAATAAATGTCGCTGCTACAAAGGAAAGCCTTGCTACTACAAAAAGAAAGACAGGTCAGATTGATGATAAATTCACGAAGGTCAAAGACATAAGGAGAAATGGTAGGAGATCGAGGTATGTTTCCCCAAGAAAGCTAACACGAATCCAATCATATGACAACTGGTGCGTCTCACAATTCCATGGTTATTGTTATAATTGTAATTCTTATAGACATAAAATTTTAGAATGTAGGCATATGAGCAGACCTCCAGACTTTTTGAGTAACAATCCATTCATTTTCCTAAGGAACATAAATGTTGTTTTCTATAAGTGTAACAAAATTGGACACCCGATTGTAAATTGTAGAACTAGAACAAGTCAGTCATATGATTATTCCTATATCAATGATCTTAATAGTAATTAAGGGTTTCTTAATATCATCTATATCAGGAAACCCTTGCAAGGTTGAAGTTGATGATAGTACTACAACATCTAGACAAATGGCAGTTGGTTTGGTGATCGTACAAATGAGCCCTTATTTTTTAATAAGATGCAGTGTTAATAGTTTGTAGTATGTTGATTTCTGGTTCTTTGCCATTTCAATAGATATGTATTGGAAGACATTCTATCTATTCAGGATATACATGATCTGCACGGATTATAAATTACCGATATTGAAACAAATCTAAGGCAAGTGGTGGCCAGGACAGTAGACCCAACTTGTTTTTCTAAAGAGAAAGTGCATCCTTATTGCATATGTTACATTTTGTTTTTCTTTAATTTCAATATGTTACATATGTTACCTTAAGTTTCAATATAATTAATATTACAAACTATTGTTTGACGGGTTCATTATGAATTTGTTGATGTCATTTTTTTTTTATAATTAAGGGGCTGGAGCCGATAGTGTTTCATATATATATATATATATATATATATATATATATATAAGATATAAATTATGTAGAGTTCATAAGCTACCAAANATAGTGTTTCATATATATATATATATATATATATATATATATATATATAAGATATAAATTATGTAGAGTTCATAAGCTACCAAAGATATGACTTAAACCAATCTAAGCATAAGGTCTGCAAGCCCTAGAAAACTATTACAAAATATAGCTAAAACATAGATGGAATATATATCAAAAGTGTCTCCATCCGCTCATGCCCACTGCAAGGTGATAAAATATATCAGTAACTTACTAGACTAATACCTGAAGATAAATATCTAGACTAATCACCGACCAGGATGTCATTGGTGATTACTCTGGATATTTATCTTCAGGTGTTTTTTTTTACATTCTATATTGGTCAAAATTTAGACAACATTTGGTTGCAATCTAGATAAAATTCTGTCTAAATTTAGGCGACAGTTTGTCTACATTTCGACCAAACGTTGTCTAAATTTTGATGAAGTTTGGTCGAATAAACTTGTAAACAAAATGTTGTCGTCAGGTTTTTTACCATTCTATATTGGTCAAAATTTACCAGATTTGGTCGCAATCTAGACCAAATTTTGTCTAAATTTAGACCAAATCTGGTCTACATTTCGGCCAAATGTTATCTAAATGTCAACAAAGTTTGGTCAAAATTTAGACAAAATTCGGTCAAATAAACTGCCAGTTGCAGATGTCAATTTTGACCAAAAATTGGGTGGAACATTCAAACTGACCAACAATATGTCACAATTGCGACCAGAAAAATAGTGACGAAACCATTTGTGGATCTTTCGACAAAATTTGGTAGAAAAATTGACCAACTAAAGGTCAAAAATTGACCTCAAATATATTAGTGTGTATTTAATATTGTATTTTGCCCACTACCAAATTCACCTTTTCATAAGTCTCATATATTTCATTGAACATATGCTTCTCTGGATTATCACTCAATATACCATATATAATATAGATGATCTTTGGGGGACAAATGGTTTTCCTTGATCAACTAGTTATGTTTAGAGTTATGTGGAAAGGTTATGAAAAATTAGTATACCATCTAATGTAATCTTTTAAAGTTAACTAAATACTTGAGCCCATTTATACTAATTGTTCTAAGGTTTCACTTTGGCCCAGTGAGTTTCCTCTCCTAAGCTATTTAAAATATGTCATTATATTTTACAAGTCCATATGGGAAATTATAGAAAAAAATATATTTAGTTGATAGTTATTTGGATTATCATTCAAGAGCTTATCAAAGATATAGAGGTGATAAAACATTATTCTTAATCAACTATTTTTACCATATTTTAATTGGATTTCACCTCCCTACCTAAATAAACAAAAAAATTACATAAGAGATATGGTTTAATTAATGAACTTAATAGTACTCTAGCAAAAATCTCTCTTTGGGATCTCATGCATACTTTAGAGTTTTACAAAAAAAAAAGTATTGAAAAGGGTTTTAAAAAAAAATTGCTATACCATCCAATGTTAATCCACCAGAGGTGGCTTATTTAAGCTTAACAAGTTCCCCGGTTCCTAAATTAGATAGAAGTTCTTACCATTATATTTTATAGTCTAGCTAAAGACTTTACAAATCAAAAGAGATTTAGTTCATAATGGTTCCAGCAAGAACATTTGTAGTAAAAGATTTATTGATAAAAAACCATTTGATGCATCAAATTTACAAAAAAATTTAAAAACATGGGATGTGATATACTATGTTATAATTAGTTACCCCTAACCCTTAAACCACTCACAATTGATACATTGTTGAATATTATGTCTAGACAATTAGTGTGTAACATCCTTTTGGGATGTCTTGTTGGTTTACTCAGAGGGGGGGGTGTGAATCATAAAATATTGAATCTTATAACATAAAACTTAGATCTCTGATTCAACTTGGTAACTTAAATAACAACAACAACTAAAACTAAGACAACTCTACTTATCTCAATCATAACATATACCATATGCAACTAACATCTACAATTATCAATGCAACACACATAACACCAAATTTAACGAGGAAATCCAATTTGGGAAAAACCTCTATGGGAATTGTCACCCACAAAAAGAAATACTCTTCTAAAGTATGCTCGGTTAAGAGCTAATCCTGTTAAAGATTACAATACACATTTGTTAGATGTTACCCTATTAGGGGATTTACCTTATATTTGTTAAGATCTTCACCCTATTAGGAGTGGCCTAGTCAGAGGGCTTAAACACTCATCCTAGAATGTTACCTTTCTCAAGGATTTATAAAAGAACTTATTAGGTCCACTCAGTTAAGAGATTTTTATGTTACAAAGGTTAATAAGCAACAGTGTAATGATTTGATCTATATAGCAACAACTACCTCTTGCTTGATCAGATCCCTTATACACTCTCACTACTGGCATCGATAATTCATCAATCTCTTCTCTGGACTGGATCTTCACCTCTTTTCTCTTCTCTACTTCACTTGGTAGGTTGACCACACTTCAACCTTTCAACTTGCTAGCATCTCTCTCATAAACATACAATCTCATCAATATATAGGCCTTTGTTTTTTCCTCTTAATCTCCTTGATTAGGTTTTCCTTTATTTTCTCTCAGCCCTTAGATCATCTCTTTGAACTAATTCAATGTATTTGCAACTTGGTTAAACAATTTACTTTTACCTCGGGACTTGCACTATTCTTGGAACTCACAACTTTTATTTTGTTGCTTAATCTTCATCTTAGATTTTGAACTTGAATTTTCATGATCGTAGATCTCTGCAACAAAATTCATCTTCATCCTTAGAATCTTCTTGATCTATGTGCCTTCGTATTAAATGCATTCTAATCCTTGAATTCAATCTTTGTTTCACGCTCAGTGACTCGGTGTCTGACTTTGCTCGGTTACCAACCTTGCTCGGTGGTTGACCTTTACTCAGTTGTCAACTTTGCTCGATGACTGACTTTGATTTGCTTGAATGACTAACACTTCACTTTACCAACAAACTTCTCTCTGCTCGGTAAGCAGGCTTGTTCTCTTTACCGACTTGACCTTTCTTGTTTTACCGACTTAACAACATCAAATGTTAAGTAGAAAGTAATTATACCAATAGTACCTTATCATTATCTGATCTTTATTATCTGCCCAATTAAGTTCCTCATTGAATGACATGGAAACTTAATATAAACTAGAAATCAATTACTTGACATTAATGACAAAATAATAACTAATCTAACCATTCTACTATCTTGTATTCCTCTGAACTCGGTCTTCATTATTATTACCATTAGTTAGTTAACAATCTCCCTCTTTTACATTGTTGGCAACACTATTAATTGATGATGCTATACTCTAATCTTTCTATTATGTCTTGTGCTCCCTCTTAGCTTGTTCTTCCTCTTTATGGTGTCCATCAACATTCGCCATTCATATTCTCCCTCTCACATGAAGTCTTTCCATTCGTGTATTCGTCAATTACTTACTTCTCCCTCTTTGACATAAATGCCAAAGATTCATACTCCTGAAATCATGTTTAGACAGTGAATCATACCTTGCATGTACTAATATCTCTTTGCATACATAATCCCCTTCACAACTTAAGGCATCACCTAAAGTGTGATCACTAGCATCAACTCACACAATAGACATTCTAATGAATCTTAGAATTGATGCAACATGCCTCTTGCACTAATGAATTTTGGATAGAGGTAGGACCCCTAATTTACCTCTAATATGCTCAAAAGCATTCTTCGGTAGTGGCTTGGTGAATATGTCAACTAGTTGTTCCTTTGAGTTCACATACTCCAACATTACATGCTTGTCTTGAACTTTCTCTCTCAAGCAGTGATACTTGATAGATATGTGCTTGGTCTTTGAAGGCATTACCAGATTTTTTGATATGTTTATAGCACTTGCATTGTCACAATAGATAGTGACTAGATCGGTAATCTCCTCTTGCATACCTTCAAGTAGTTGTTTGATCCATACAATATATGCATAATTCATAGCTACAATAACATACTCAACCTCAGAAGTAGATTGTGAAATACAACTTTGTTTCTAGATTAGGCATGTAATTAGTCTTTCTCCTAAAAAGAAATCTCAGCCGCTTGTACTTTTTCTATCATCAATGTTTCCATCCCAATCAACATTAGTGTAGACTTTCAACTCAAAGTTTCCTCCTTTCTTGTATAGTAAGCTGAAATCTTCAATTCCTTTCATATATCTAAAGATTATCTTAACTACAGACATATGTGTTTCCTTTGGATTGGAATAAAACCTTGCAACAATCCCTATTGCATGAGCAATATCAGGTATGCTATGTACTAAATATTGCAACTTACCAATCATTGATCGATAGAGTGTCTTATTTACTAATTTTGACTCATCTTCTTTTGATAACTTACAACCAATGACCATCAGTGTTCCAAATGGTCTTGAGTCATCTATACCAAAGGTCTTTAGAATATCCTTGATGTACTATGATTGTGTAATATAGATCACATCCTATACTTGTTGAATTTGAATTCCAAGAAAGAATTTAATCTCTCCAATCATAGACATTTCAAACTCCTTTCTCATCTCCTCAGCAAAAGATCTGCACAGGGTGTCATTTCCTCCAAAAATAATATCATCAACAAATATTTCAACAATTAAAACTTTGTTATTACTATCACATTTCAGATACACATTGCAATTGTCACTTGTTCTTTGAAATCCTATCTTGAGTAGATATGAATGCAATATTTCATACCATGCTCGAGGTGCTTGTTTCAATCCATATAGTGCTTTGTGCAATTTTCATACGATGTCCCTGTTAGTATTCTTAGCAAATCCTTCAGTTTGTTTAATATACACTTCCTCTTCTAGAATACCATTAAGAAATGCAGACTTAACATCCATTTGATAAAATTTGAATCCCTTATAAGCTGCATATGCTAGTAGAATTCTAAATCCTTCTAATCTAGCAACAGGTGCAAAATTTTCACCACAGTCAATACCTTCTTCTTGTACATACCCCTTGCAAACTAATCTTGCTTTATTTTGATTACATTACCATGCTTGTTCAACTTATTTCTAAAAATCCACTTAGTACTGATTACATTCTTATCTTTGGGTCTTGGTGCAAAAGTCCTTGTATTATTATTTTGAATTTGATCTAACTCTTCTTTCATCGCTTTCATCCAATGTTAACTTTCTAATTCATCTTTCACTTTTCTTAGTTCAAATTTAGATATTAAGCATGTGCTTTCTCTCACCTTACTTATTGTCTGATCTCCAGTAGTCTTGTATCCAATGATTTTACTCGGTGAGTAGTATCTCCTCACATACTTTGCTAAACAGGCTTGATGGTCGGTGGTATCTCTTCATTTCCATCATTTGATGGAAGCTCTCTCTGCTCATCTTCTTCCTTGGTTTGTGCTTTCAGTAAGGTGTCAGGAATCTTTGTCTGTACATAAACAAATCTTTGATAATCCTCAGGTTTATTCTTGTTGTCTTCATCATTATTGTCTACAAATTCATCAATTCTTACATTCGCACTTTCTACAATTTTGTTATTAGTCTTATTCAATTTGTAGGATTTTCTCTTAGTAGAATATCCCAAGAATATTTCTTCATCTCCTTTAGAGTCAAACTTTCCATTTCTAGCATCTTTTAGAATATAAAACTTATATCCAAATACTTTGAAGTAACTTACGTTTGGTTTGTGTCCATACCAAATCTCATAAGGTGTCTTGTTAGCTCCCTTCTTCAATTGTACTCGGTTAAGTGTATAAGAAATAATGTTGACTAATTCTCTCTAGAAGGTTTGAGAAATGTCATTCTCAATCATCAGTGTTCTAGCACAATCCACACTGTGTCAATTTCTTCTCTTAGCTATCCCATTTTTTTGTGGTGTTCTCGGTGCAGACATTTGTCTCTTTATATTGTGTTCATTTTAAAAGAGTGTAAACTCATCAGAAGTAAACTCTCCTCCTCTGTCAGATCGTAGACATTTTATTTGTCTTCCAGTCTCTTTTTCAACTCTAGCCTTGTACCACTTAAACATTTGGAAATCATCATATTTTTTCTTTTAGAAACATGACCGACATCATTCTAGAATAGTCATCAACAAACAAAATGTAGTATATATCTCCATAATAGCTTTGTGTTCTCATGGGACCACATAGGTCAGTGTGTACTAACTCCAAAATAGCTTGTGTAGTGTAAGATTTGCTTGTAAAGCTTGATTTAGTCATCTTACCTACTTGGGATCCTTTGCACATGACATTCTGAGGTTTATCTAAACTCAATAGACCTCTTACTCTATTCTTCTTACTTACTTTGATTAAGTTGTCAAAATTCACATGACATAGCCTTTTGTGTGATAACCGCACATCTTCAATCTTAGCAAAAAGACAGTTCTTTATGGAATTATCAAGGTAAAATAGGTTACCTTTAGATTGTTCTCTAGTAGCAATCATACTTCCCTTCTAATCAAATACCTTTACCTTTATGTTTTTAAATTCCATTCGGTGTCTTGTATTGTTCAACTGTGCCACACTCAACATATTGTACTTCAGACCTTCAACCCAATAAACATCATCACATTTTGTATTGTTCAACAAAATTATAGAACCTTTTCCCTTCATAGGATATAAATCATCATTTCCAAATCTAACATTACCTCCATTATGCTCTTTTAAAGTAATAAAATTATCAATATCACCAGTCATATGGTGTGAGAAACCACTGTCTATAATCCATGTAACATTTTTACTTACTTGTGAGATTAGGGATTTTTCCTCTACATACCTTTCTTTATCATACTCATCTTTAATAGAAACATAAACAACTTCTACATCTTAATCATCGGTGTCATCATCATATGATCCTCCTTCAACAATGTAGCATGATTTATTTCCTTTGTTCTTAAATTCATTGAATCTTCTGAATATGTTCTCTCTCTCTTGTTGTTATCTCTGTTGTCTTTCTTCTCATTACTGTCAGGACACCTAGAAGCAATGTGACCAATCTTATTGCAGTTAAAACACTTCAAAGGTAGATTCCCTTGGTACTTGCCTTTACCTCTCGGTAGTCTCCTAACTAATAAAGCTTCAAACTCGACTTCATTTCTTTCATCTTCAGCATATAGTTCTTCTAGCTAAGTTTTGCAACTATAAAATCTTTCACTAACACTACTTTCATATCCATCACTAGATCTAGATTCTCTAGACTTTCCAATAGTCAAAGATGATTTGATTGCATATTCAATCTTAGAAGTAGTAGAAAAACTATTATCAAAATCATTCAACTCAAAAGCAGTTATCTTACCGATCATAGCATCCGGGGTAACAGTGTTCTCAACAAATTTCTTGTAACATCTTCTTCTTCAATATGTCCTCCAAAACCTCTGATAGAAATAGCAATTTCCTTTAGTCTTGTGTTGTATAGTGCAATAGTTTCTCCTTCTTTCTTTCTCATATTTTCAAACTTGCTTCTTAATCTTTAAGATCTAGCCTTTTGAACATGTTGATCTCCGCCATATACCAGTGCTAACTTGTCCCACATCTACTTTGTTGATCACATCCTTGAAGATAATTGAACTCTAGGTCGGTGTGATTAGATGATATCTCTATCATGACTTGTGTATGTTCACGTCTTTCTCTTATAATCTCCAATTCCATATATGTGCAACCTCATCTTGTTCTGCCATGTAGAAAGGTTATTCTTGTTTGACTTAGATGCCTCCCTCTTATACATCTTCAGATCTTTAACTCAAGTCCCTTTAAACTTATCTCTCAGAGAACTAGCTCTGATACCAATTGTTGCTTTACTGAGAGGGGGGTGAATCAAAAAATATTGAATCTTATAACTTAAAACTTAGATCTCTGATTCAACTCGGTAACTTAAATAACAACAACAACCAAAACTAAGATAACTCTACTTATCTCAATCAATAACATATACCATATGGAACTGACATCCAAAATTATCAATGCAACATACATAACACCAGATTTAATGAGGAAACCCAATTTGGGAAAACCCTGTGTGGGAATTTTCACCCACAAAAAGAAATACTCTTCTGAAGTATGCTCGGTTAAGAGCCAATCCTGTTAAAGATTACAATGCACATTTGTTAGATGTGACCCTGTTAGGGGATTTAACTTAGATCTGTTAAGATCTTCACCCTATTAGGAGTGGCCTGGTTAGAGGGCTTAAACGTTCATCCTATAATGTTACCTTTCTCAAGGATTTACAAAAGTACTTATTAGGTCCACTAGGTTAAGAGATTTTTCTGTTACAAAGGTTAATAAGCAACAGTATAATGATCTGATCTGTATAAAAACAACCACTTCTTGCTTGATCAAATCCCTTATGTGCTCTCTGTCACTATTGGCATCAATAATTCATCAGTCTCTTCTCTGGACTAGATCTTCACCTCTTTTCTCTTCTCTGCTTCACTCGGTAGGTTGACCACACTTCAACCTTTCAACTTGACAACATCTCTCTTGTAAACATATAAGCTCATCAATATATATGCCTCTATTTTTGCCTCTTAATCTCCTTGATTAGGTTTTCCTTTATTTTCTCTTAGTCGTCAGATCATCTTTTTGAACTGACTCAATGTATTTTCAACTCGGTTAAATGATTTACTTTTACCTCAGGACTTGCACTATTCTTGGAACTCACAACTTTCCTTTTGCCGCTTAATCTTCATCTCAAATTTTGAGCTTGTATTTTTATGACCGTAGATCTCTACAACAAATTTCATCTTCATCCTTAGCATCTTCTTGATCTTCATGCCTTCACATTAAACATGTTCTGATCCTTGAATTCAAACTCTATTTCATGCTCGGTGACTTGGCTACTGACTTCACTCGGTGTCTAAATTTTCTTGGTTACCAACCTTGCTTAGTGACTGACCTCTGCTTGGTTGTCAACTTCATTCGGTGACTGGCTTTTCTTTTCTCGACTGACTAACACTTCACTTTACCAACAAACTTCTCTTTGGTTGGTAACTAGGCTTGTTCCCTTTACCGACTTGACCGACTTAACAACATCAAATGTTAAGTAGAAAAAAATTATACCAATAATACCTTATCATTGTTTGATCTTTATAATTTGCCCAATTAATTTCCTTTTTGAATGATATGGCAACTTATAAAAACCAGAAATCAATTACTTGACATCAATGACAAAATAACAACTGATATAACCATTCTACTGTCTTGTATTCATTTGAACTTGGTCTTCATTATTATTACCATCAATTAGTTAACATGTCCATCGATGCATGTTATTGTTGTGGCTTCATACACTCTCCCTTGAATTTAAAATTTTAATCATAGTGATGAATGAGTCATAGTACAACAAATAATAAATAGTTGTTAGTTTTCACACTGGATAAATATTAGACTACTTTGGATTCTCGTACTTGATTTATTATGACAATGTGTTTGCCTTAATCAAGTCCCTCTTATTATGCACCAAATATTGACCCCAAGGATGATTGGGGTTCCATTTCTCCAAATAAACAACTTCAACTAGGACCATTAGGTTCATAGTTTTTAGCACAGATGAAATGGGTCGTGAGAATGCCCAAGGATAATTGGGGATGGAATAGTACATCACACAAAAGTCATTGATCAAATTCCTAGAATTCAAAATGACTTAAAACATCGATTTTAGAAAGTTGTATACTTTATGTAAGCAACAACTTGTTCAAAACCAGGAAACTTGTAATAGTGAAACTGATTGTATTGTTTTGATGTAATATATGAGTATTTTGGTAAGCATTTGAACATTTAATTTTCTATTTGGCCAATTAAATTTACTTTTCATGGAAGGCCTTAGAAAGGCCATATATGGCCCTTACACACCTAATGAGGTGTGGAAACTTAATCCATTGTGATTTTAGTCCATTTTAGGATTGTTGTAAGTGTGTTGGAGTGGATCCCTTCATGGAGAGAGAGAGAGTGTTACATTTTTCATAGCAGCTCTCAATCTACAATATGGGCTTATGAAAGATCATGTATCTCTTGGTAAAGATTTTAAAAACGTGAATACTCTTATTGGGTTTAATTAGTTATTTATATATATTTTTTATTATTCCTCACGTTGTTTCTTGTAACAAGATATAGTATTATTTTATTTTGTTGTTGTAGAACTCTTCACTTTTTTAGGTGATCAAGCTTATAAATTTACTGTTTTCTTTGTTTTATATTTGTCTACTTGAAACTTTAGTGCACACATTTAACTTCTAATATTTAATGTCTGACGCACTCTAAATGCAATAATTATGATGAGCCTTCATATTTTGTTTCGACTATTTATATAACATATAAATTATGTCTTCTAGACATGAAATCTCTCCTTTAGTGCACCATATTTTTCTAAAATTATAACCATTTTCTTGTATTGGATTACTAACAGCTTGTTAGCACATCCAAAACACTTGCAAATTGAAGAGCCGAGAATTCACATTTTGAATGATGAAATCTCAAATAAAATTAACATGCATAACCAACTAATATTAATCTACAACACGTAAGTACATGCATCTAAATTACCATGTGTTTAAAGGATATCTCTAGGCCACCAAATGACGAACTCCAAAATATCCATCATGTATGCACATATATGAGTTATGGATTGAAGTCATCACATAAAAAAATCTCATAGCAATAACATCTAGCTAAAATAAATTAGTGGCTATCCAATAACTTCAAGTTTAAGTCGCTACATTAGCAACTCCAAAACCTCCATGTAACCAAGGGATCATTTGATACTACAAGACATAAGTTTTGAGTCAAATTCATTACATGACTAACTTCAACATTATACATATGAAATATAAAGAACATGGGAACATAGTCCATAATCCAACTCTCATATTAAAATTTCATCATCACAAGCATAATATGCTCAACTGTATTCCATTCATCTTCTCCATGTGTACTTTAGAAGTGTTAATCGTAACTAACTCTAGAACGAGATCAATTGCAACCAATTCTCACTTAAAAAGGAATGAACACCATAAGGAATGTACACCATCTTTAGTCTAGGTAAGGATTTGATGTTATATCATCCTAAAAATTTAGAACCCATAATTGGATGTCTCTTAGGATCTAATAGACCCCATTTTGGTGTTTTTGAGGTTTGTATGTCTGTTATGCTTGATCCTGGATATCTGCATTTATATTTTTCCCGCATCTCTTCACTTTTCCTGACATCCTAGGCTTATTCTACCTAAGACAAGTTGAGTTCTCAACTTGTTCCCAGGGGGTACAAGTTGAGATCTTGACTTGTTCCCTGGAGTAAAATTTAACTCTTGACTTGTCCCTGGTTTTTGAGCCCAAATATGGCTCCAGGGCCAATGTCGAGGTCTCTCTCTAGGGTCTTATTTTGTAGTCGCCCTGGATCTAATTTGAATCTCAAAATGAGTATAAAAGAGGACTCTATCCTCTCATTTTGGCATCCATGATTATTTAAATCAATCAATCATATGAAAATAATGTCTCATCTAAGTGTAAGCATTCAAGTTGTGCAATTGAGTATTTGGATTTAAGATTTGAAGGCAAGCATCCAATTCAAGATATCCAAGTCTCCATTTCTTCAAGATTCATTTGACCAAGGCCAATCTTCTCAACTTGATGCAATTTTCTCTCCCATGATGGCCAAGTAAAGGAATTCACAAGTCAAACAAGAAGATCCTTTCATCCTTCTTTCTCTCTCCTTCTCCAAGTGGTTATCAAGCATACATATATTCATGATCTAGTAGTGGGAAGCATATATCTATGCATTTTTTAGGATATCCTTGATTCTAAATATCATTCCAAGCATATTACAAGCATCTTCATGGATTTTTGTGATTACTATATCCGTTCATGAGGGTTTCATACAAGGTGAATCAATCATTTACCTTCTTACTTTACATACATCTTTCCTTTATGCAATTTCAATTTAATTTCAAGGTTAATTCCTAAATAGGGGGTTGACCAAGGCAAACCCCTTTCCACAACCATTCTCCATTTTCTATGTGTAGGAACATGTTTTGAGACATGCGGGATCAGATCTAGGAAGTACAGGTGCAGACACAAGAACCCATAAAGTTTCATCAGATTTAGAGTTGTCGGGAACAAGTCAAATTCTCAAATTGTCCCTGTACTTTTTGGCTAAAAATTGTAGAGAACATAGACATAGGTCTCAGAGTTCCAATTCTGGAGTTATTGCAGGATCCTACGTTCTGGCGACTGTTAGATTTCCCTACATTATTCCTAGTGTAAAATAATTTACACAAGTAATCCTAAGATGGATAATATCACAGTGACATGATTAATCTATATAAATACCAACAATGTTCTATCATAAACAATACATAACAAGAGTTGAGGCAAGAATAACAACACGTGAAAGAGAGATAAAGAAAGGTTGATATATCCTAGGAAAAACCTTAAAATCCAACCTTCAAAACATTGAGACCCTTTTTTCTAGGAATAAAATCATTATAATACGTCATTAGGTTCCCAACATTGACATGAAAATCAACTCTCTCAGCCAAGGAAGAATTATCCAAGATTTGAGCTTTTTTTGTACTAGCAAGCAATCATTGGTGTTATCAGTGAGAATGATTTAAGAGACAAAAAGAGATGCTTCCAAGTATATGCTCCTCAAGATATCTGTGAAAATGAATATAAGGCTCCAAGTGTGCACCAAGCCCTAATCACAATGAACATGCACAAGTAATCAAGCGATGTCAAATCATATACCAAGACTCACGTGTATATTGAAGAGAGAAAACTTAAGAGGAAAACCTACACGAATATTCCCAAACTAAATTATCACCAATAATTAATGCTTGAAGTAAAAATATCAATTCACAAAGTTTGAAGTGCCCAATTTTTTCACCTAAACCAATTCACAAGAAGTTTTGCATTTCAATATATTTACTCTCCAACCTATTAATGGGTTGTTTAGGGCTAATCCTCCTTCCTCTTCGACAAAGGAAGTATCATGGATCCCACCGGAAAAAGGATGGATAAAATTTAATTTTGACGGAGCTTCAAAGGGTAATCCAGGCCCTTTTAGTGCAAGATTTATTGCACTGGATTGGACTAATAGTATTTTGATGTTGGGGGCAAGGATATCACTAGAATTATTTGTGGAATTTAAGGTATCTCATGTGTTGACATAAGGGAATTAAGTAGCTAACAAAATGTCAAAATTTGGTGTTGCATTGAGAGATCAACATAAAAAAGAACTAATTCAATATTTTTGGGACATTGACGAGAAGAACTTATAATTGATTAAAAAATATTAACCAGATGTGTTAGGTTTAGAGGATGGGGTCTTAGCCTGATTAGTTTGCATTTGAATCCCGTAAGGGGGTGATAGTTTATATGTCCAATTTTAAATTTAAATTCTCTTGCACTTTCTCGTTCAAAGCTTCTTTAACTAGAGGCAATTATGAAAGGCAATGTTTTTTTTTCATTTAATGGAGGAAAGATGGTATGTATGCAAAGAATTATGAGAAATCACATAGCCATTAAATCTGCACATGGAAAAATGGTGGTGTGCATTGGTGATTATTTTAGAAGCATTTGGAGGAAGGTTGTAGACCCATGGGCAGATATGGGTTTAAACATTTGCCTTATGTTTTTCACCAGTTTGTCTATTTGGTATTTTGTGTTCAGGTGATTAAGGGTCCAATTTGATGTGTAGTGCCCACCCTTTAGTTTCTTTTAGTTATAATAGTAAACTCTTTTTGTCCACTTGCATGTGTGCGTCGACTACTGTAGTTCTATTTGCAGCTGATATTGTATGACTTTTCTCTAGATTTCAGTTAGTAAGAACTAAGGATTTTGCATGATTTGATATTGTTACAGTTAGACTTATGATTAATTTTATTATGTTTATCTCATGTTATGATGACATTTATGATTATGGATTAATGACAATACTAGCACCATATGTATATGCACATAGATCATAGGTATGCTTTATCATATTTGTATAATGTGATTTGTATGGTATGAGGTGGGGTCGTAGTTAATTGCGTGCGAGACCCACACGACCTACTATTCTCAACCATTGCTTGTTACGTATTATATGTATGCACATGTTCATCTTTGTGATGACATGATTGTAAGTATCGGGCATTGTCTTCCCTGAATTTACAGGAGTGAGCGTGCCCTATCGCAACGTCTCTATGATAAGAGGGGGAGATTACGAACAAGTCCAAAACTCCAACTTAAACCATTTATTGTCCTAAAATAGTGGACAAGACTCTGTGTTTTCACCCTTCAAAATTTGTCAAGTGACGTGAATTCGAGAACCTTTCCTTGGGTATGAGTTTTGCTTATTTTGTCTTAGTCGGGTTTTCATGGTTGTATGTGTGCTTTGAGGTTTTTTTGGGTTAGAATAGAATTTGGTTTATTATGTTATTTATGATATATTTACTTAAATCTTGTTATTTATAAAGTAATAAAACAATGGGGTATTTAATTAATAAAAGTTAGTTTAATACTTTTGTTGATTAAAAAGATTTAATTAAATTTCTAACTTTTATTAAAAAGGGTGTAATAAACTTTTAACTCCAGAATTGAATTAAAAGTTGTCTTTTGGAGGATAAAGATGATTTTTTGTAAAATCAAATCTTTTGACTCAAAAGTCAAACTTGAGTTTTTTTTTAACCTTAGGGGTAAGTTTAGAAACCCTAGGTTAGGAGATTTTTTTCCTATTTCAGGAATTTTTGGCTCTTATAAAGAACACACAGGTTTGAGGGATTTGAGCTTTGGATTTTGACAAGGAGGAGTTTTTGAAAGTTGAAGAACATTTTGGAAAGCTTGTTTGTTTACTACTGGATAAATGGTTTCAGATTTGCGAAGAACTTGAGGTAGGATCCTAGATTTGAATTTGTGTGTGTTTATTTTAAGGATAAAATTTTATTATGAAAGTTGTATTTTTGCTTAAAGATTAGCTTTGGTTGATGGGTTATGTGTGAAACTCTTTTTGTACATCCTAGGATGGATTAAGACTAGGTCTGTGGATTTAGAACTGTAGAAAATAGATTGTAGAGTCCAAATTTGAGATTTTAGAAAAATGAGCTTTTCTTAGAAATTAAATTTTGTGTTCTTGAAGAAATTCTTGAAAAACTATTTCAAATGCACAATCAGGCTTAGAAAAATAAACTCATTAATGTTTAGGGAAAAACATGAACATAGTTCTTTTATTAAAATTATTTATAAAATGATTTTATGGTTATTATTATTTTAGTAATAAATGAAAATATATTTATTTAAAAAAAAATCGTTCTTACCTGTTGCTATTTTTTTAACAGACCGTGTTCTGTATTTTTTTTAAAAAGAAAAAAAAATTATATATATATATAAAGAAAATAAAAATAAAAAAATTAATGAGGGGGCGGGGGGTCCTATTCCCCCACCCTCGGTAGCTAGGCTGCTCACAACAGCTAGCGGCCATGGTAGTTGTGCTACTCACAGGAGCTACTGCGACAACTAGACTGCCTACAACAGCCATAGGCTGCCACTACGACAACCTAAGGGGGCTGCCTCCCTTGGCATTAGGGTGCGGGGTATGTCCCCCCCCCCCCCCCCCCCCCCCNTCCCCCCCCCCCCCCCCCAAATGTTAGTTTGTATTTTATTTAATATTATTTAAATTTTAATTTAATATATTTAAAAATTATTTTTTTAATAATGTTTTAACTTATTTAATGTAAAAGTTATTTGTTTATTCATTTAATATTAATTTTAATTAAATTAATATTAATTAGTATTAAATAAGTGTTAGTTTTTAATATTTGTATTTAGTAATTTAATTTAGTTATAATATTAATTAGTTGTTATTAATTAGTATTTTGTCTTATATAACGTTAATTATTAAATAAAAAGGAATTATTAAATTGTGATTAAATGTTTGATTTCCTTTTAATTGTATATTATCGTGAACTTTTCCCTGTGTGATGTAGTTTCTTTTGGGCTTTTGGGGAACTACGTTGGCTTTAGGGAAATATACCAGAGGCTAGGGGTGTTTTATGTAGTTGTATATCTGCTTCATCTTATAATAAAGTATCTATTCGATTATCTTTACCCAAATGTTGTCTTAAGCTCATGCATGAGTAGACTTGTGAGAGTGTGTATTTATTTGATTTTGGGTTTGTAGACCAATTATGTGTTCTTGATGGTCTTATATGGAACTAAATTCTGACTATCATACTTGTACGATACTTTAGAGATTAAATGATCATTATGAGCTTAGGATAGATAAACTAGTGTCTAAGGGGGAGTGGCTTGCAATGAGGGTCGAAACCCTAAGAGGTTGCCATGATATTAACTCATTGCAAGTTACTTAATAAGTGATACCTGATGCACTGTGGGATTTTAAAATGAATTAATAAGAGGTCTGTATTTCTCGCCCAGGCCTTGAGTGCTTATATACGCTAGGATGGGAGTGGGAGAAGATGCTTGATTTGATCTTGCATAGTTAGTATCCTTATATGTACAAGAGGTTACTGATACCACATAGAGTCACTAGGGGCCACGATCTAGAGAGACTGCCAAGGTAACTCTAGAGTTGACTCATGTGATGACACTTCCCCATATTCATTTTAGGTTTCCTACATGTGTTGGTTGCCTCTCGGTTTATAGATTTTTACCTATTTAGTTGAGTTGTACTTTGAAATAAAGAGCTTTCAAGATCTCTTATTTAGTCCTACATTTTGACTGGTTTGTAAATTGAGTGGGATCTATTTTTGTCTCCTCAACATGGTGGGAGTGGACCATTTAGGTGCTACAAGGATAGGTGGTAGTGATCCTCTTTACCATTGGAGACCTCGACGTCCTTGTACCTTTGTTGATAATCTCGTAGCAGTTGTACCATATGCGACATCTTTGGAGATATGCTCTTATCTTTCTTAAGTTGTTTATCATATCATGTATATGTATTTCAGTTATGTTATTTATGGATTAATGTATTGTACTTCATATTTAATTATAATTACATACCCTGTAACTTGTGCAATGAATGTCATTTCTTTGGATATACCTTATGGTATCAAATGCCAATGTAGCATTATTTATGAGATGTTGTACTTGTTATTCATTATGTACTTTGGCATATTTATATTAGTCTTTAATTAATTTATGATTAATTCCCACGTTATGGAACCCTTGAGAATTGTATCCTTGTTGAGTTTACTTTTATGATCATGTTTTGTGTTTCACTATGATTGCTTCCGCTTAATTGTTCATCTTGAATATAAACTTTTAAAAATAATTATTTTGTAAATTTAGTTACTTGTTGTAATCACCTAAAATTGGTCTAGCAAACCTATAGCCCCTATTTCCAATTAATTAGTCTTAATAAATTCTAAAATCTAAGACATTATCGCTAGACTCTAATCATGAGAGCACTTAATCAAATTTGCTTGCATAATCCTAATCCTAACTTGTTGAATCAAATAATCAATCACCCAAGCCTAAATCTTAAAATGCATAAAACATTGGGATAAATCAAAAAATCCTAAGTCCCTTTTAAATCAAAAAGTGAACCCATTCACACATGGGTGTGCACTCAAAAATCAAAATAAAATAAATAATAGGGAAAAATACCAATTTGTCTCATCCTCCAGAAGGTTGACCAATCAAATGCATTACACTTAGCTCACTTGGATTGAGGGAATTTTCATCTCCACCATTCATCATTCCATTTTGCCTCTTAATCTCAACCACTCATTTCTTGGAATCTCTTATAAAAGGGATAGCTCCCTTGCTCACAATAACAAGAAGATTTGGAGTAGAGTTATAATGTTATTTTCATTCTAGAGCTCATATGTGCACTCATAGTTCTTATTTACATATTAGTTTACTTGAATTCTTGCATTGTTAGCTTCATTTCTTAGTTTAATGGCATTCTAGTTTCCTTCCATAGCTTAATGTAGTTGCATTGTTCTTCTCATTTGATAGCTTAATCTTGCATCTTAGTTTTATTTCTTATAGTTGTTATGCATTTCATTTTCTAGTTCATGCATTTCTATTTTCAAGCTTTTAAGAGAAAAGTATGCAAGTCTATGCATCTTTCTCCATCTTACATTGAATCTTCCATTTTGGAGTAGTCAAGGCACTGATTTTCCATGTCCAATCTGATGGGCAACTCATGAGAATCACACTCACTTCAACTAGGAAGCAATAAGCCAGTTTCAAGGGTTTTTACGCTATGTTTGATCTTCCCTTTGATACTACCCCCTTGATATAATGGTTTATTAAAGTGTTTGGTTGCATATTGTAATCACACATTTTACCACACACAAATTTTGGTAAAATGTGTATCCATGTTCATCTTGAATTAAATCATCTATAGATATGGGATACCCTCTTCTATCATCACAGACAATGGAGGACAATTTAAAAATAAGGATATGGATAAGTTATGTGAAAAAATCAAAATTACTCAACACTGTTCCTTTGTTTAATATCCTCAAGGAAATGGACAGGCTGAGGCTTCCAATAAAAACATATTGAATATCCTGTACAAAATAGTCAGCAAGACAGGAAAATATTGGCATCTTCAACTCAATCTAGCCTTGTGGGCCTATCAAACTAGTATCCGCACACCTACAAGGCCATTTTCCTTAGTATATGGTGCACAAGTGGTATTTCCTATTGAGGTAGAAATAACATCACTCTGAGTTAATTTGCATGGACTCATCGCTGATGAAGACTATAGGATTTCTAGAATCTAGGAGCTTGAATTACTTGATGAACATAAAAGAGAAACATTTGACCATTTAAGGGTCTTTCATAAGAGAATGTCTCAAGGATACAACAAGAAGGTATGACACATATAATTTCAGGTTGGTGACCTTGTACTTAAAGAAAATCCAAAAAATTAGCAACATCATGAACAAAAGGGAAAGTTTGAACCCAACTAGTTGGGTCCCTTTGTGATCACCGCAACATTTGGATCTGGAGCCTATCAACTGTCAACTCTGGAAGGGGAAACTTTTATTGACCCCATTAATGCTCTACATCTGAAAAAGTTCTACACTTGAGGCATTATTGTTGGTCAGCAACATGTACATACATATATGATCCTGGAAAATTTTCAAAAACAACAAAAAGCAAAAAAAGTTTAAAACGTTTGGAAAAAGTCCTGAAAAAATGATCATCCTGGTGAAAACTTGGAAATAGGCGCCTTGATGAATCAACAAAAATAAATAAAATAAAAAATAAAAATAAAAATGAAAAGATCAAAAATACAAAAAAATTTGAAAAATCAAGAAAAGTGCCTTGGTGAAAACCTAGAAACAGGCACCTTGGTAGAAAAAATAGAAATTCTGCCAAGTGGTGAAAACCTGGCAACATGCATCTTGTAATCAAAGCTCCATCTATTAATGTGTCACTTGATTATCTTGACCTTGCGCCCATAGTAAAGTTGACCTCTTTACGTTTGGAACTGATCATCCTCTTGAGTCCTAGGGCTGCATCCTGGTTCCCACATCTACATACCTTGTCAGTTGTCCTACCCCTCATTTATCATGGTCTTCTAGCCACTTGGACATTTTTCCACTAACACACTAGTGTTTCTCAAACACCTTGATCAAACAATGTTTCTCAACACTCTCTTTGGACAAACTTGTGTTTTTCAACACACATCGGACAAAACTCAAACTTTGAACAATAACAACTAACCAACACAATGGTATTTCTTAACACCCACATCAACAACTTACATAGACTGAATGCTTGATAATATTTTTCTTAGACGTTGTCTATTGTCAATAAATTTCATACTATTTTCTTTGTTTTCTGCTTGTTCGCGTGGTCCCAATGATCCTTGTGTCAAGCAAGTAGGGTGTATGTGTTAAGAGCTTCCATGTTCAGGTGGATGAGCCTCATCCCTCAATCCTACTTCCTTATGTGCTAAGGTGAGGTTGGAGCTATCTCCTTGTTTGTTATTTATGCTTATTTACGTAAAGACACACTCATGGTTATCTTGGCTCTGAATGCCTCGGTACTAGTGTCGCTTTACCAAATCAACTGGAGACAATATTTAGGTCATCCTAGTTCCTATACCTAGATGCTTATGTTGTCTCCCATATTTCATCCAATGAAAGCCATATTCATACTCTTGTGGTCGCAGTGGCACTAATAAGGGTTGTATCGACTTTGATGTCCCAAACGCCTGATGATGAAACTAAGGACTACCAAAATCAGTGACTTGACTACTCAGTGTCGTAGGCTGCATTTGTATTCCTAGGATTGCATAAATATCATTATAACAAAACACAAAATAATTCAAAACTAAGCTATTCCTTTAACCAATTGCTTCCTCGAATCCTTCGTTGAAGCGATCAACTGTATTTCATCTCCTTAAGGTTACCTATTTACACACAAATGGTCAGTAACAACAAGAACAAGATGTGTAATCATCACAGTAAGCAACATATCATCTATGGAGAAAAAGATACTATATATATGCACATGTTTGAAGATATTTAAAAGGCAATAGATTCATAAGGAACATATAAAGCAATGCAAGACAACACATGGAGCACAAAACAATCATTGTATAAATATATATATCAAGGTCTCGATCTGTACAAAAGGTGTGCTCTAGAATCTTGAGCAAAAATGTGCATCCTCAATGCAAATAATCCAAATACAATCATGTAGATCTCCAAAAATTAGAATGGGATAAGATGGGAAGGGACAATCAGGTCTCACTTCCTCCCTCACCACCATCAAGGGGTGGGCATGGAGGAGGATCTCCTTTGGGGGGAGGGCCTTCTCCGTCAGATTGTGCCAAGTACTATGAATATGGTGGCACCTCCTATTCCATAGAAACCACTGCATTATACGTCACCGCATAGTAAGCTGCCTAACTGGTCTGATGGATGGCCTCTCTCTAAAGAGTAGCACTCTTAGTCGCGAACCCCTGAGTCTATGTTTGGACTCTCTCATCGTGGCTTGAAATTTCCTGATCTCACTCTGTGATCTAGGACTGTGCTACTCCAAGCTATGTCTGCATAGCTCAGACCCATCCCCTCAATGTCCTAATCACATCCTGAGGAGTCTGATCCTATGATACTCCCTCCTCCTCAGCCTGTGCCTGTGTGACCCTGAGCTGAAGAACCTATCTAATGACCTCATTAAGGCTGAGATCTGGCTCAACATCTCTCATCTCCTCATCAGCCAGTGCTATCAGGATCTCAACTCCTATGGAACCAAGGGTGCCTCCCTCCCCTTGCCATCACTGTTGTCTGACTATGGGTGTCTTTCTCATACTAGCACTGACATGATTCCATGCTTTAGAAGGATTCATACCTCTCTGAGGTACTCTATCTGGTCCCCCATGTCCATCTATAGCCCTCTAAGGTATGTCTACCTCCTCAATCTGTGGTGCTCTCTCCATCAGATCTATGAATTTGGGGAAAGGGCAGCGAGTGAAATGATCTTTGTACTGGGGTGTGACCCCCGCATCTATGATGTCCTCTAGATAATCCCAAATAGGCCTATGCAAACTTATCAACTCTTGTGTGCAGAGAGTTGGAGATAATCTCTGAGACCATCCTCGATGCTCCTCATCAATGAAACAAGAATATGTTGTACACTCCTGTGGAATACTCTGAGACTAACCATACTGTCGTAGTACTCTACCTACTACAAATCACTCCACAACACTAGAGGTCTTCCCAAAATAATGGATGTGAAACAAAGAAATCTTTCCGCTAGTCTCTCCAATTGGTCCAGGCCTTTGTGCGTACATATGGTCTCCATACCACCAAGCTAAGATCATCTAATTGACACCTCTAGTAGTTAGTCTTCCCCATGTAGGGATATGTGAGGAAACCTACATACCTATACACATATGGCTATCCACTCTGACGTGGATCATCCATCACTGGCCTGCATATGGGAAGATGCTCCCTGTCCCATATTTGCAAGACTAGCACTCTTGCGACCATCCCTCGTACTCCTCAGTAAGTGATCTCATGCATCTCATGATACATGTGCGCAAGAAGGCACTGACCCCAACCCAATCGCTCTGGCTAAGTAGACAATCTCTCCAGTGCCCTGCCACATCCGCAACGGAATCCCTTTTAACTCCTGTTCACCATCAAGAAGCAACCTATGTATCTTGCAAGCACGCACTCAAGTGGATACTGAGCACCATACTGGCTCATCAAATCATCCAAAGATATGAACTTGTCCAAGATCATGTGATCATGGAACACTTAGACCAATGCATGTGTACCTAACTACAATGTGGAATCCTACTCTATCCGCTCTCTAGCAAATGCAATTCAAAGAATATTGTATATGTCCTTGGGATTGATAGTAATCTCCTCAGTCAGCAAATCAAACATATTATCCTCATTGTGGAATCTCTCAACCAAAGCTATCAAAAGTCTATGGTTAACTTGGATGTCAGGCATCTGGGATAACCATCCAAAATTGCAGTCGCTCAGGTGACCCCTCTGATCATCTGACAGGTTCCTGACTAGGCGCATGGTAGGAGGATAAGTGGAACAAAATTGTATATCTGGTAAATATGCTCACAAGACAATAAATAATGAAGAAGCATCGATAACGACATCAAAATAAGATACGCTCAGCAAGAAACAATCAAACAAGCTACAAAAGCAAGAAAACACACAATCGATCAGAAGAAAACATCAAAAAGTACCTCTGTTCCTCAAATGACAAAGTACAGACAAGGGCCACCGGTACCAAAATTCGTATGAGTTAGGATTATAGGTGAAACAAAAAACCACAATGAAATGACAAATCTAATAAAGTCAAAAGACAAAGTGGGTTTCTATGAATATGGTTGTGCGATAGATGGGTGATCCCCGTGTGACAAAACTATTGGAATCACACAACAAAAGACAGTTTTGTGATTTTTCGTACGAGCCCTCTCACCTGCTCATATGATGAATTAGGACCTACAATCTAAAAACATGAAAAATGTGCAAAAAGTATGAAAAATTTGCAAAAATGAATGCAAAGGTGAAGTTTATCAGCTACTTACGGGAGGCGGGTAGTCCTGCAGCCGTCTGTACCATCGCATGCGCTTGAAATGATGAGTTGCTACTGGGACCACCATTTTTGCTCAGAGAAGCTTCTCAAAACTCAAAATGTGGACGGTGAAAATGATTTGAATGACCCCTCTAGGCCTTATATAGAGATTTTGACCTGATTTTAAAAGTGCCCTGATGGATGTGAAAATTGCACCCCTGGCTATTCAGACTACCCTGAATCTATTTTCGGGACCGAAATCAAAATTCGATGATATTTTGATACTCAAAAATGAAAATTAACCTATTTTTCACAAATGCAGTTGATCACTGACACTTTCCTCACATGATTTTGATTTGAGATTCCTCTTGATCAATTTCCTTGTGCATTTCCCTCTCCAATCCAAAAAGTCAACTCTTGGTCAAACTTGGTCAACCAGACCTCAAACAGGATCACATCTCATAATTCTCAATACTTTTTGATCTATCAGGATTCTGCCTCCCCTCCTTTTGATTTTTTTCCAAAGGGGGTAGTACCATTATATCAGCAATTTGATTCACATCAATAAGTTCAATCTCTAGGGACATCAGGCCGTGACTTAAATAAAAAATCAATCAAGTGATTCTTATCACTGCGCATCAAAATCTAAATCTCTATGGGCATATGAGGTTCATCGCACCATATCAATCTAATAACTCCTCTCAATATAGTAATTGGCTTCATCAGGACCCATATCAAGTCAATTATACCAATCAATCAATCAAATGGCAATCAGTCTCATCGCATCGCATCAGGTTGATTCGTCATCCAACCTAATCCAAAATTGGGAAATCTGCTTGGAGGGCGGACATTCAGTTTCATCACTTCACATCAAGCTAAATGCTCAAAATCTTTTACCAGTCTTCACTAAATCAAGCCCAGAGCTGATATCTTTAGATCTCCTTGTCAGTCTTCACTCAATCAAGTTCGGAGCTAACCTCTCTATTAGTCTTCGCTCAATCAAGTCCAAAGTTGATATCTTCAAAATTTTAGTTGATCCTCATTCGATCGAGTTTGAAATTAGTTCTGATCTGTGAGATAGTTTTATCACTTTACATCAAGCTATTTCCTAATCCAATCAAGCTTCACATGTTCTTTGAATTAGTGTGTTCCCAGATCTATCACACATTAGTCAAAGAGGGGAAAATGTAATCACCTAAAATTGGTCTAGCAAACCTATAGCCCCTATTTCTGATTAATTGGTCTTAATAAATTCTAAAATCTAAGACATTATTGCTAGACTCTAATCATGAGAGCACTTAATCAAATTTTCTTGCATAATCCTAATCCTAAGTTGTTGAATCAAATAATCAATCACCCAAGCCTAAATCTTAAAATGCATAGAACATTGGGATGAATCAAAAAGTCCAAAGTCCCTTTTAAATCAAAAAGTGAACCCATTCACACATGTGTGTGCACTCAAAAATCAAAATAAAACAAATTAAAGGGAAAAATACCAATTTGTCTCATCCTCCACAAGGTTGACCAATCAAATGCATTACACTTAGCTCACATGTATTGACGGAAGTTGCATCTCCACCATTGATCATTCCCTTTTGCCTCTTGATTTCAACCACTCATTTTTTGGAATCTCTTATAAAACCGATAGATCCTTTCTCACAATAACAAGAAGATTTGGAGTAGAGTTATAATGTTGTTTTCATTCTAGAGCTCATTTGTGCACTCATAGTTCTTATTTACATAGTAGTTTACTTGCATTTTTGCATTGTTAGCTTCATTTCTTAGTTTATTGACATTCTAGTTTCCTTCCATGGCTTAATGTAGTTGCATTATTCTTCTCATTTGATAGCTCAATCTTGCATCTTAGTTCTATTTCTTATAGTTTTTATGCATTTCATTTTACAGTTCATGCATTTCAATTTTAAGATTTTAAGAGCAAAGTATGCAATTCTATGCACCTTTCTCCATCTTACATTGAATCTTCCATTTTGGAGTATTCAAGTCACTAATTTTCCATGTCCAATCTGATGGGAAACTTATGAGAATCACACTCGCTTCAACTAGGAAGCAATAAGCCAGTTTCAAGAGTTTTTATGTTATGTTTGATCTTCCCTTTGATACTACCCCCTTGATATAATGGTTCATTGAAGATTTTTGTTGTAGATTCTAATCACACATTTTGCCACACACACACTTGTTATAGGTTAATTTCTCTTAGGTTCCCTAGCGGGGCATTACATTTGGTGTTAGAGCCCATATTTCTCTACACTGGGATCTCTATTAATCGCATACGCCCACTATTTGTTTAGTAGTTTAAACTTGAAACAAACTTAGACATATAACACTCTTGTATTTCAGACTACTATTTTATGAACATATACCATGTCTTTACTTTATAATTTATTTTGTGTTAACGTTTCTCCTTGATGTTGATATAGGAAGATGGTTACCGAAACTAGATCCGCTACTGGGGGTCAAAGTGCACGTCGCAGTAGAGGCGCGGAAGGGGTAGGATCCCTAGAGCATCTGCAGGTGCTAGGATTAAGAGTGTGCACGAGGAGAACATTTTGGATCGCCTTCCCAAGGCGAATAGAGATCATGGGGAAGAGCATCACCATGAGGAGGAGACTAGATAAAGATCTAGGAGCCCAAGTAGGAAGGGAAATGCGGGTGATTAGGAGGCCACTAAGGTCAGGCAAATGAGAGACCTTATGAGATCATGACCACCTCCATTTAATGTTCTTGGCACTAGGTTTGAGGTGGAAACTTGGCTCATTGTGTTGGATCGTTGTTTTTCTATGCAACAGTTCGATACCAATGTCAAAGCAAGGTATGCTATCATACACCTCGAGGGGTTTGCAGCCACTTGGTGGAAGATTTAGGAGGATAAGTTGGAGATTATCATGGATACCACCACTTGGAAATTATTTCTTGATAAATTTTGAGAGCGCTTCCTATCCAACCAATGGTACCAACAATGCGCAAATGAATTCCACAATCTGCAACAGTTATCCCTTATAGTTTAGGAGTATGAGCATCAATTTTTTGAGCTAAAGCCATATGTAGGGTTTACTAATAAATCTCCACTGATGGTTCAACATTTCATTCGGGGGCTTAATGGCTGCATATTTGGGGGAGTCAAGGTTTTCAAACCTAAGACCCTCAAGGAGGCAGTCAACAACACTACTGTAGTTGAGGAAAATCAGACTTCCGGTCATGGTGGCGAGATGGTTGTTCACACTCGGGGATCTACTTCTTTGGGGTTTTGAGGTAATCAGTCCTAAGGGGCTGGAAACTTCAAGAAACCATTCTATCAGTTCAGGGGTAATTAGAATCAGTAGGAGAAGGGTCCATATCCTCCAACTCAGAGCGGTAGTTCTAAGTTGAAGAGCTTCGATAGCTTTCATCGCAACAAGCCTAGTCAGCCCAGTCACCCAGCATAGAGCTCACATTTAGTGGCTACTAGAGGCAACTATTAGTAGTCTAGTGCACCCTCCTCAGAGAGAGGTTATAGTAGAGGTGATGGTTGCTTCTCTTGTGGTCAATTTGGACACATTGTAGTGATTTGTCCTCAATGTGCACCATAGTTTTCAGGGTAGAGGGCCCCAGCTTCTGAGCCTATAGTAGGAGATGTTGGTAGATCTCATAAGGTTTTTGTAGCTGTGGATCATCACTAGGTAGAGAACCAGGGCATAGTGATAGAAATTTTGGGTGCTACTCGAGGTATTTCTCTTTCTATCCTGTTTGATTTAGGAGTTAAAGATTATTTTATATCTCCTTTGTAGTAGAGAGATGCGAGCTTGTGGCAGTAAAGCAAGACATAAGTTGGAAAGTAGAATTAGCCTCGGGGAAAAGGGTACCAACAGATTCTCTAGTTCTTAATTGTGAGTTGAACTTAGGTAAATTCACCACCTTGGTGGACCTTTGTTTGATTCCTTTGGGGTCATATGATGTTGTCCTTAGGATGGATTGGTTAGGATCTCATGGAGCCAACATTGATTGTAGGCAAAATATATTTAGATGCAAGGATGATGTTGGAAAGGACATGGAGATTTTGGGTGTTCAACATCCTATTTCCCTTCATATGATTTCTGCCATGCAACTCAAGTGAAGCATGTGAAAGGGATATCAGGTTTTTGATGCATATCTGAATGAGCTAGATGAAGTTGAGACAAAGTGTAACATATGAAATAGGGGTAGAATTGATTATGTTACTAAAATGTAAGATATGATTATGATAATTTATAAAATGATTGATTTGATTTATAGATTGTATGTGAATTGATTATCTTGAAATGTAAAGTGTCTATGTGTAAATTGTCCTTTAAGTTGCCTAGAATTGTATTGAATTATTTTAACCTTAATTGAATTGTATTGATTAAGTATTGCAATTGTGATTAAGGAGAAGATAAGATGTTCCTTTTTTGTCCTCAAATGCACAAATGGGAGATCCAAATTGATCAACCCCAAAGAAGGGTTAATGCACAAATGAATCAACTATTTGGAAGGGAGAATAACAAAGGAGATACCTTGAATTTTGTTAATTATATGCATAGAAATGATGTATAATAGTAATTGAAGAAGTAGGAGAAATGCACTAACCTTTAAATATTGCAGATCAAAGAATGTTGTTTTCTGAGGTCTGTATTGAGTTTTTGGAAAAATTGACAGTTGATCCCGAACCGGAACGTAGAGACGAACAAAACCCATAAATATTTTTTTGTTCCTATGTTTTCTTATGAAAAAGGTTGACCTTGACCCACAAATGTCAACCCTGACCCAATAATGTTGACCCTGACCTGCACAGATCTGAAAGTGACTCTATTTGCGGATCTCGAAAGTTTGCCAAAAAGGGTATCCAAATCTTGTCTCAAATCAACTGTTCTGTACCTGTACCTGCAAGAAAAAGGAGATTATTTGTTGGGGGGAAGGGGTTTGCCTTGGTCAAACCCCAATTTTGGAATTAACCTCAAATATATGTAATTGAAATTGCAGAAATGGACAAAGTAAATGCATAAATTCACCTTGCTTGTAAAATTCCTTGTGGAGGATTCGAATCCTTGAATCCATAAGTATGCTTCAAAATGTGGAATGTAGGAAGATAGGATGTCTTCAATATCTTTCTTATAGATCTCCAACACCAATTCTTGAATGGGTTCTTGAGTTTAGAAGAGGCTTGGAAGAAGATGGATGGAGAGATCACCAAAAGGGCACCATGTAGCTTCAATCCTTCAATGGCTTCCAACAGATCTCCTTCATGAAAATGGATTCTTGAATGAATGGATGCTTGCCTAAAATCTTTCTTGCTTGCTTGTTTGAACTTCACTTGATAATGCTTGATCTCAATTAGGAATGCTTGATGATAATTCTCAATCTTGCTTCCTTGATGGTTAGAAGACTTAGAGAAAATGAGGGAGAAAGCTTCCCTTTTATATGAAATTAGGGCACAATCTTCCAAGGAGGCCTACATAGGAGAATTAAATTCCCATTAAAGCCTTTACCCCTAGGAGAGGACCTATATTAAATATAATTTAGGAATCAACGCTTCAAAACCCAAAATAGCTGACCCGGAAGCGAGAAATACTTTTTGCAAAGGCCGACCTCCAAATCTGTGAGACCCCAGGATTTGAACCCTGGGTCAAGGTAGAGGTCAACCTTGACCTAGGTCAAGGTCAAGGTCGAAATAGACTTGAAAGGTCGACCCTGATCCTGAAGCCTAGAATCACTAGTCTGCAGTCCAAAATGTAGAAATCAGGCTATATAGGAGTGGAAAGAGGGACAAAATAGGGAGGAAGCCATGTCAAGATCAGGAACCCATTCAAGGCACTTTCCATGACTCCAAACCACTTAAATAGAAGGCTAAACATGTCTACAATGGAAGTGCTTCCATTTTCTGACTATACATTTAGCCCCCACTTTAGCAAGAGTATGGACTCAACACAAACTCTTGGTAAAGGAGAATATACATAAAAGACAATCTTATTGAATCCAATAGGGATAAAGAAACCCTCAAGCCCCCAAAGGAATTAAGTATTTATCAACCCTAAGATCTTGATAAGAGAGACATCACTTAGTTAAGTATAGAGAGAAAAGGGTGTGATTATCTCGCCCAATGAGAACTTATGTCTTATTGTGAACCACACAAAAAGTGTAACTGGAAAGATGGAATTGAACTGCCTAGTGAATGTGGCTACTCACTAGTCAACCCA
>MU227637.1:401871-427017 GCA_018584345.1 Thuja plicata | reverse complement strand
TTGGATTTGAAAAGTGGTTACCATCAGATAAGGGTTAAGGAGGGAGATGAGTGGAAGACAACATTCAAAACAACTGATGGGTTGTATGAATGGCTTGTGATGCCATTTGGCCTCACCAATGCTCCCAGCACATTCATGAGGCTCATAAATGAAGTGCTTAAGGACTTCATAGGTAAGTTTGTAGTGGTCTATCTTGATGACATTGATCTATAGTAGAACAAAGGAAGATCACATTAAGATGTTGATTCAGTGTTGAAGAAGTTACATGAATAGAAACTAGCCATTAATTTGGAAAAGTGTGAGTTTCTCAAGCAAGAGCTTATCTACTTGGGATTTGTGGTATCCAAGGGATCTTTGAAGATGGACCTAGACAAGGTGTCAGCTATACTAAATTGGCCACCACCTACATCAGCAACTAAGGTAAGGAGTTTCCATGGTCTAGCTTAATTTTATAGGAAGTTCACTAGGAATTTCAGTGGTATATGTGCACCATTGTTGGAAACTATGAAGGGTGAAAGTAAGGCTAAGTTTAGATGGAACTTAGAAGCTGGGAAGTCATTTGAGATGTTGAAAAGGCAAGTAGCTACACAACCTATCCCAACATTGCCTAGTTTTGATAAGTTATTCAATATTGAATGTGATGCAAGTGGCATAGCAGTAGGAGGTGTGTTAAGTCAAGAGGGTAGACCAGTGGCCTTCTTTAGTGAGAAGTTGAATGAAGCTAAGAAGAAATACTCTTCTTATGAACTAGATTTATATGCTCTAGTGCAATCATTAAGAAAGTGGAGACACTATCTTTTACCTAAGGAATTTGTGGCGTTTACTGACAATCAGGCCCTTAGCTACATCAATACACAAGAGAAGTTGAGTAATAGGCATCTAAAATGGATGGAATATCTCCAAGCCTTTACATTTACAATTAAGCATAAGAAGGGTCAGTTGAACAAGGTTGCTGATGCACTGAGCAGGAGACTTTTGAAAGTCCAAGAAGTTCAGTTGAACAGTATAGGCATAGAGAGTTTTAAGGAACTCTATCAAGCAGATGAAGATTTTGGAGAGGCATATCAAGTGTGCCATGATTTTCAGAACCACTTCCATAGCAAATTCTATGAGTTCACATTGCAAAATGGGTTGTTATTTAAAGGAAATCAGTTATGTGTTCCAAGGGGTTCTATGTGGATGAATCTCATACAAGAAAAGCATAATGGATCTATGAGTGGACACTTTGGGGTGAAAAAGACCTTGGATTTAGTACAAAGGTTTATAATTGGCCTAAGTTGGCAAAGGATGTCACTAAATATGTGGAACAGTGTGTATTCTGCATGAAGGCAAAGGGAGGTAGCATAAATGTAGGCTTGTGTCAACCCTTACCTGTACCAAATAGACCTTGGGAGTGTGTGAGCATGGACTTCATAGTGGGTCTACCAAAGACTAAGCAAGGCTATGATAGTATATATGTAGTAGTTGATAGATTTAGCAAGATGGGGCATTTCATTCCATGCAAGACTAATAGTGATGCTAGTCACATAGCTTATCTATTCTTTAAGGAAGTTGTAAGGATTCATGGACTACCCCTAAGCATTGTATCTGATAGAGATGTTAAGTTCATGAGCCATTTTTGGAAAACATTATGGAATAGATTGGGTACAAATTTATCTTTTGGATCAGCATACCATCCTCAGACTGATGGTCAAATGAAGATGGTCAACAGGGTGTTGGGTAACCTATTGAGGTGCCTAACAAAATAATATGGTTAGACATGGGATGTAGTCATACCTCAGGTTGAATATGCCTATAATGACAGTAGGAATAGGATGACAGGGAGAAGCCCATTTGAAATAGTTTATGGAATTCATCCTAGGGGAGTTTGTGAGCTTAGGGATCTTGGAGGAAGGGAGTACAATAGTGGACATGCTGAAGACTTCACCCACACTATGAAGGAGATCCAAGAGTAGGTCAAGAAGACTATACATGACAGTCAACAAAATTTGAAGAGCAAAGTGGATGAGAAGAGGAAAGATATCCAATTTCAAGTAGGAGACTATGTTATGGTTCATTTGAACAAGTCAAGAATGCAGAAAGGTGTTCCTACTAATTTTCAAACTAAGAGAATAGGCCCATGCAAATTCCTAGCTAAGTATGGGGCTAATGCCTACAAGGTAGACTTACATTCTAAATTGAATATCTCTTCTACTTTTAATGTGCAGGAGCTAGTTAAGTTTAAAGGTCCATTGACTGAGATCAGTCAACATAATCAAGGAGGTCAAAGTGATGTTGACCCTAACAACCAACAATTGGCAGCTGAGGGATTTTTGGATTTAAGAGTGCAAAAGACAACTAGACACAAGGTGTATATGGAGCACCTTATCAAGTGGAAAGATAAACCTGAATCAAAGGCTTCATGGATTGCAGAATCTGACTTCAAGAAGCTAGGAATTCCTGACTCTTTATTGTCTATAGGAGGGACTTTACTTTCCCTTTTTGGGGGAGTATGGTGCAGGAGCACCTAGGTAAGGCTCTTTGGTAACCTAGGGTTTCTAGAGTTCTTTTGGCTTGTAGTGGTCCTAGCCAAACCACTAGTTGAATAATAGGAATAGAGTTGTCCTAAGGTGTTTTTTGGGTCTTTAGGGAAGGTATTTTCAAGTTTGTTTGGTCTTTTAGGAAACAAGTGCCAATTTGGACCCTAATTGCCAATGTTGTGGCAATGGTGTAAACCAAGCACATAGGGGTCAAATTTAGAAAGAGAGTATTTTAGGACCTAAGAGAGGTAATAATGGTCTAACTAAGTCTATTGTGATGTTTTCATGGTCTTAGAACAAAGTTTAGAATGAATTTCCTAAAATTGTGGAAAGTTGTCAAAATTGTCAATGTTGTCATTTGACAACATTGACAACAATCGTGCAAGAAGAGAATTTTCGATGAAAGGGTTATTGTAACTATCTAAAACCATAAAATTAGGGATGGGGAAAAGTATAATAGGCCTCCCTCAACCTTTAAGCAAGGTTGGTGAACATTTTAAAAATACAAGATATTATGTGTGTGCATTTTAAGAGTAAATTTAGTGTGTTTTCTTGTTTTCAGTAGATAGATGGATTAGATCTTAGTCTTAATCCATTAATTAATGTAGGGTAGGTTAATTTGAGATTCTTTATGGATTTATTTTTCAAATTTTTATTGTTTATCTTGGTTTTGTTAAATTCTTTGTGTTTTACCCTATTGCTGGTCTGAACCAGGCAAGTTGGACAAATGGGGTCTTAACTCAACTTGCCACTGTAGATTCTATACGAGATCTTGGAATGGGTGAGAAGACTCCATGTAAATTATTTTTATAGAAGGAGGGGCCCAAGAAATTAGTTTTTCTATTTTTGCAATGATGCCCTAAGCAAGCCTGTTGTGCATGGCTAGGGACTGAGAAACATTGCAAGTGATGCAAGGAGGGTTGAATGCATTGGTAGTTTCAACCATAGCTCATGGAGGGATATATTAATGTATGTAAGACTCCAAATCTGAAGTATAATGTTGGATGAGTTTTGTGGTGGATTGAAAGAACACTTTTGTGTTCAGACTGTCAAAAAGCCATAAAACCTTGATTTGTAGGCATGATAGTAGGAAGGGTTGTACGAACAACTTGAGGATCAGAGACCTTGAAAATCTCAAATTTATTGATAAAGGGTGTTTGAATAATAAACCATTTTTGAGGCTTGTGTGGGAAAATTTCAAGTTATCTGCGAATTGGCAAGAAAAAGGCCTAATTGGCTTGTAGCCCTGTTTGGGGGTAAGAAAGGTGCATTGTGAAACACTCAATGGTTATGTGTTTGTGGATGGTGTATGAAGGGGTTCAAATGGAACCAATGGAGGTCTTGATGACCTATCCTTCCATGGAGCTAAGTCCTAAGATGAATTGAGACAATTCTTGGAGATTGAGACTAGGGAAGACCTAGTTAGTTTGTGATGCAGAATGGAGTAGTTTTGATCAGTACTATTGGTGTGCACTAGGTGAAAGGTTAGGATCTTGTATCAAGATACCTAAGGAGAGTAGGGTTGAGTATAGAAACCTAATAGGTCACTAAATTGACCTAAGAAGACCCTAGAGGAGAATAGGGTAGAGAGCAAGCCTAGGTGTGTTACATCAGGGCCAGTCTTCGACAGACTCCAGGAATACAAGGTAAGGTTAAACCTAAATAAATGTGTCTTTGGAGGCACAAGAGTAAATTTTTTGGGATTAAGTATCTCCCACAAAGGAATATAGATTGGTCCTAAAAGGTTCAAGCCATCATTAATACGTCTCCACCAACAACAATAAAGAACCTGAGGAGTCTACAGGGAAGACTACAATCAGTAAGAAGATTCATTTCATGACTAGCTAACAAATGTCATATCTTCCAATACTTTATAGACAAAAATGTAAAATTTGTATGGACAAAAGATTTCCAAAATGCATTTCAAGTATTGTAAGATTATATTCTCTCAACACCAGTCTTAGTGGCACTCATTCCATATCAACCCCTACTATTGTACATCTTAGCTACAGAGCACTCACTAGGGGCATTATTAGCACAAAATGATTCAGAAGGAAAGAAAAGAGTAATTTATTACATCAGTCGAACACTTGCGGCTTATGAATCAAACTACATGACAATTAAAAGAGCATGTTTAGCTATATTGTTTGCTTCCCAAAATCTTAGATATTACATGTTAATTCACAAGATGATCCTAATAGCTAAAATTTATCCATTAAAATATCTATTGAGTAAAGCAATAATGACAGGACAACTTTCCAAATGGGTCATAATTCTTAGTGATTTTTACATTTGATTATATGGACGGAAAAGCAATAAAAGGACAAGCTATTGTAGATCAACTAGAAGATGCACCATTACCTTCTAGTCATCCGATGGTGATAGAGTTTGTAGATGAAAGCATATTTTCCCCCAAGGAGAAAAAATAGGGGAAATTATATTTTGGAAACTCTCATACACAAAAGGGATAAGGCACATGTATAGTATTTATTACTCCCCATGGAGCTTCCATTCCAATATCATATAGGCTGGGTTTTGACTGCACCAATAATATAGTTGAATATGAAGCACTAATCATAGGGCTCAAAATAACTGTCCAGTGGAAGATCCAACAATTATAGGTGTTCAAGGATTGTCAGTTGATTATCAACAAAGTTAATGATAGTTATGACACTAAGGATGACAATACGTTTCCCTATAAGGCCTTTGCAGAAGACATCAAGCAACATTTTGAAATGATATCATTTGAGAAAATCTTCAGTATCGAGAACAAAGTAGTAGATTACATGGCTACTGTAGGATCTTTGCTTGATATGCCACCAGATGTGACACACTGTGAATTTATGGTCGATCGGATCACAGTCCATGCCTTTGAAGTCCCTAGGTCTTAGGTTGTGTGCAAAATTTTTGGTCCCAATTCTCCCTGGTACCAATATATATACACCTACTTAACTAGCCAAACTATCCCCCTTGACTTGTCCCAGAACCAAAACAAGACCTCGATAAGGAAAGCCTCTCGTTACATTGTCATTGCTAATACACTTTATCGATGTAGTCTTGATGGAACACTCCTGAGATGTCTAAAAATGGAAGAATCACAAGAAATTATATTAGAAGTACATGAGGGCATTTGTGATGCTCATTATAGTGGCTTGACCTTAGCTAAGAAGCTTTTAATAATTGGGTATTATTGGCCTATAATGAAAATACATGCTTTCTTATTTGTGCATAAGTGTAGAAGGGGTTAGATTTGAGAGAAACTCATCCATGCACCTTCTTAGAAGCTGCAACCATTAACATCACCATGGTCCTTTTCACAATTGGGGTTTGACCTAGTTGGAAAGATTCATCCCTTATCCTCTAATAGTTAATTACATAATCACAGTCAATGAGTATTTTAAAAAGTTGGTTGAAGCAATTTTAATGACCTAAACCACTAGCAAACAAATTTCCAAGTTTCTTTTAAACTATATCATAAGTTGGTATGGTGTTCCGTATACCATCATTACAAATCATGCCCCGCTTCAAAAATAAGCAAGTAGATGAGCTTTGCAAGAAAATCAACATATACCACAATTGTTCTCTCTACTTTCTGTTGGAAATCTTATGACTAAGAGGGGTGTGAATCAGTATAGACATGTAATGAATAGATTCAACCACCGATATGAATATCTTCACTATTAACTTCCAAACCACAAAGCATATAATTGAAGTAATCAAATAATAGTTAACAATATCAAGCATCCACGATATCAACACACATAACATATATATTTTATTGTGGAAACCATTATAATAGGGAAAAAACTACGGTGGGGATGACATCCACAAGCCCAATACTGCACTAAATTAGTTTTCCTTGTTAGGAGCTACAAATACCCTTTCTAAGGGTTCACTCTATTAGGAGTGATTAGTACACTGTTCGGAGTACAATCAAATCAATTATGATCTACCTAGCTAGAGGATTTCAAACCTCAATAAATAAGCTACCATGGTAAAGGATTTACAAATAGGAACCTGTTAAAGTTTACCCTGTTAAGGGATTTAACATATTGCAATTGTTAGGGAACAGCAAGATATGTTGATTTGTAGAATGGCATTGATTGCCTATCAAATCCTTTCTAATCCTTTCCTTTCTGACACTATATTGATCTCTTCTCCTTCAATTTGTGATTTCCCAATCTAAAAATATGATCAAAACCCTAAATCAAATGATTTAGTGCTCCTTATATAGATTGTCATTAGGTCACACAAGACCTTGAAATTTCCACCATAGTTGGCTCACAAGATTAGCCAACCTCCTCAAAATCATCATAAAAAAACATCCGCTATATTTTCCTCAAACATATTACCAATATTAAAATTAATATGTTAGCCTCAGATCCACCGCCTTAATCAAATTAATATGAAACTTTGATTAGTGAGCAGATAGGTAAACTATCTTTTCATTCAAAACATAGTTCATTCAAAACTTGAGATAAAATGTCGTGGTTGAAATCATGGATTCCACATACCATATACATATTGTATCTATGATCACAACATCTTATTCTTTCCTCAACTTGACCGCTACCACAATCTGTTCTGATATTGTTGTTCCTGAACAACATTTAACATACATAGTTGATCTTCCCTTTACTGATCATGAATAGTTCTTACTGATCACTGCAATCATGATAATTGAATGCATTGACATCAATGACAACTAATTATGCCTCAAATCACGAACTCTCTTCACATCTCTTCCAAAACTACCATAATACCAACAATCTCCCCCTTTGGCATTGATAGCAAAAACTTATGATTTGCATTTGCATAACTCTGCAAGTATAGTTTGCACTGTAAAATTTATACTCCCCCTTTCTCTATACATTCCTCTACTCACTCTTTTCTCATCTTTTTGTACTCATTCTCCCCCTTTTTGTCAATAATGACAAAGGATCATATATTGAAATTACATTCCGTCAAAGACATCCTTGAAGTTTGTCTTTGTAAACTCTAATGTCTTCTCCCATGACTCTTTTAAATGCTCCACAAACAAAATTTGCCCATGTATAGTCGATGCTAATCCTTCCAAATAACTCAAAGTACTCACTGCTGGTAGACTATGCGTGTTCTCTGCATTTCTCACATTTTGTTGCATAACATCAATAGTGGGGGCCAAACGTGTCTGCATCTCCATAAGTGTAATAATTATTTTATCTTGTTCACTTTGCAACTACCTCACTGTGTGAGTAATCAATTTGACCTTACCACTGAATTATGATGCTGAACTAGAAATGGGATCAAACTTTGCAATTAAAGTATTAAGCTTCAGTTGAACATCGTCTCTCTTTTTCTCTAGGTCTTCTATAAAACTTGTAAACTTATAAACTTTTACAAATATCTATCATATCTCCTATAGGATTTCCTTCAACTTATTCACTTGAACTGTAAGTCACTCTGTATCTACTGAAATAATCTGTCTCAACTTATCAACTTGTATCTTCTCATATTCTTTCATTACCAACTCCATAGGTGTATTCTCAAAGTAAGGTACTTGATAAAAAACAACCTTGACCAATATACCCAGTTGATCAATAGGATTATATTGTTTGTCATATCCCACATTAGGTACTAAATTCCTAATGATGTTTCTAGATCCTTTTAGTATTCTTAAAATTTTCTTTCTTTCCCTTCAATCCGTCAATTTCTTCTTTCTTCTTAAGCTTATCAGACATTTCCAATAGCTTCTTAGGACTCATCTGGGTAATATCAATTGTTGTTTACATTTCTTCATCTTCAGGCCCTCCTTCATCTTCTTCCTCACAAATAGTTGAATTATTTATTTTTCTCTTCTTCATTGTGCTACCATCACTGGTTAGATATAGTTTCCTCTTCACTGAAAGTATATCCAGATCAACCATATGTCCTTCATCCTTTTGTTTTGTCACTTCCTCAACAATATACACTTTCGATGCTTCAACATCAGTTTCAATATTAATATTTTCTATCTGCTCTGGGATATCAAATATAACATTATCTATGACATCATTAATCTATTCATTTATTGTCTCTTACACTTGTCCTTTCTCTTCTACCGATTTGTCTTCAACAATAATGTCTGACTTTACTAACTTTATCCATAAATCCACTATCTCATCTCTTACTGATTGTATTTCTCCAATGAGAATTCTTGTAACTTTGTTCCTTATCTTAAATTCTCCTCTCCTTTCTCTAACCATTAACTTTACCTCTTATTTAATTAATTCAGGTTGCAAAAGTGCAAGTTCATGTTCCATCATTACTTTATAAATCTTCAAAGCTTCTCTCCATCTTTTGTCAATTGCCTTGTATAGTTCCTTTGGTATAGGCTTGAATAGTTCACTCGATGCTTTGCAAAAAGTATGTAGACTTTCTACAACTGCATCTTCTATCTTTCTTTTCTCTTCATTGTCAAATTTATCAAAGTGAGTCCACACTTATGTCATTATTCCATATTCCTTAATATCTTTAACAATGTTGTTAAGAATAACAATATTGTCAAATTTTTTAGTTCCCTCAGCAGGTTTTCCTACTATAGTATACTTCTTTCCACTAGCTCTCAATTCCTTTTGATCCTTCTAAGATTTAGTTTCAACATTTTCCTCTTCATCCTTTTCCTTAGCTCCTTTCTTACTCTTTGAATCTTCATAGCTTGATGTCATTGCTTTCTTTCTTCTACAAGTTTTTTGAAGTCTCAGGCGACTCATTCTCTTGCATTGTCAAAATAGGAGTAGTAGATGTAGATTTAGTTTGTTTCAGTACTGAACTCCTAGTCACTCCTTGGCTTTTGCAGTAGTAGATTTGCCTGCCTCCTTACTCTGCATTTTATTTCTAATTTTTATCATCATTTCAGGTGTTATGCCACTCTTTTTGGCTATATTGTCAACTTTTTTCCTTATCTTTCTTTGGATTACCAGTGCTCTTAGTTGACTACAAATTTTCAATGATGATTCTTCATAAGTTCCAAACCTATTTGTTGAAGTATCAATTGGTTTTCACAATAGAACAACAACATGAATAGTGACTAAATCACCATCAACTTCATAACCCATAATCAGTACCCAACATGTCCTAGGTTGCACTGCTTGAAACATAAATATATATGTATCTATTAGAAAACATATATCATCTTTATACTTTTCAACAATATCGGTTGGGATTCTTTCTCTTAAGTACATTTTCATTGAAAATCTTTAAAGTAACCCCACATGACCTTATTAAAATCATTTCCTAAAGTCCTAATGCACTGCTTAATCTGCATTACTACCGGTCTATCCTCTGACCAAGTAATAGGACCTATTCCAGGAAAATAATTATGCAAGTAAAAGAACATACATACCAGGAGTGATCCATATTTGAATGACCACTTCTTATCCTTCTTTATCTTCTCCATGTTCACAAAGAATTGACTCTTCAACATCTCACACAGATCATATTTTACATAATCCTTCACCATTTTGTATACAACATGAATAGCTCCACCAAGTACTGTAGTGCCCACCCATGACTTACATTCCAATATTGATGCCAGAATATTTTTGGTTATTTTCATGGTGATTATGTATATGTTAGGACAATTATACTGACCCCATACTTGCATGTGTATGGTTGGCATATATCTTTTATATCACTATGTGGCGTGTCTATCTTACATTTATGTATGACGTGTTTGATGTGGTAGAGGACAGAGACATAGTTACTTGCATTGTGAGATTTACATGATAGATCGATCCCTATCATTGTCTGTTATATAATTAAATCTTATTAAATTTGGAAATATTAAATATGATGGTATTTAATTAATAAAAATTAATTAAATACATTTGTTAATTAAAAAGTGTAATTTTGGAAATAGAGGATTTAATCAATTATTAAATCCAAAATTGAAATTTAAGGCATGATTAATGAATTGATATTTAATTATCAATTTGCATGTATTAACATGCTAAGAATATTAATTGTTAATTAAATATTAATATACAATTAAAGTTGCACATTCTTTTATGAAAATTAAAATAAACATTTAAATAAAAGTTGAGTTTAAGTGGTTTATTGAAAAGTGCACATAATTATTAATTATTAAATAAATAAATTCTTTTTCACTCAATTTTAAGTTGAGTTCTATTTTGAGTTTTAGTTGAGTTCTCTTTTAGGGATTGCATGAGCTTTGGAAACCCTAGGTTGAGTAGGCTTTCCTTATTAGGATGCTATTGGTCATTATTGCACACTCAAGTTACACAAGTTTTTACAGGTTTTGGCTTTCGATTTAGAATTGAAGGAATTTTTGAAAGCTTGGATTTTTGGGTTTAGATTGGTCTTCGTTGTTTCATAGCTTCAGTGGAATAAGGTAGGGTCCTGAAATCCATTTGCAATTTTCATTTCGAAAATATTGTCTATATTGTGTTTTTCATATTGTTGATTTGCGAGGTTATTGATGGTTGTGGATTGATTGTTTATGGTATTTTCCTAGTTATGGATTGGAAAGGTAAGGACGTTGGGTTTTGCTTTGTTTGGAAATTTCATGCCATTGTTTGAGTCTGTTAAACCCATGTTTTCATTCAAGAAATTAGGTAAACATCTGATTTAAAGGCAGTTAGGTCTGATAATTTTGGATAGAGAAAACTCTCATGAATTACACCAATTCGTAACTATTTTCCCCCTTTAGTTTTTTCATGTTAATTATTAAAATTGATGTATATTGGTTTTTTTTAGTGGCCTGTTGGACAAATACAAAAAAAAACTTCACCAGCGAAATAATAATATATTTATGATGACGAGCGGCAGCCCTTTAAAAGGCTCGCGCGACAAGGAGGCGGTGGGGACTGCTCACCCCCCCCATAATTTTTGCGATTTAAAATTTTACTTTTACTTTTTTAATCTTAATTGTTTTTAATAGATTAAAATTTAATTATTTCGTTAATTGGTTATTATGAGTTAGCTTATGTTTTAATAAATTAACTTTTATTATTAATTGATTTATATTTTTATTAAATTAATTTGTTTTGTTAATTTACTGAATGGGTTTGAGATATTTGTCTTTTATCATAGTTAAAATATAATTAGCATGATTAATATATAATTTACTTTTATGATTTAATAGGAACTAAGTGTCGATATGAGACTTAGATAGATTTATTATACTTTACAGTTAGAGACTTAATATTAATATGTGAAACGAAGATGAACTTTGTATGGAGTTATAGGTGGACTAATTATTTAAACAACATGATGGTGTTTTATATAATCAAATTTAATAGGTCACTAAATGGTGTGTATTCTATATTGTTGTGTTTTGGGCACATGCATATCTTCCAATTCGGGTAGAGTGATGCCCTAGGAGGGATTTAGTCTTCTGAGACTTGAATTATTTTATAGATTTATTCTTGTGCACTTTGGGTTTATATTATGGGAATTTATAACCATTTTTATGTTTTGATTGGCTCTTGTATTGTTTTGTATACATATGTTGCATGTTCTCTGAGTCTCTGATCATTATGTTATTTAACCACACAAAGATGACGACCACTATTGTGTTGAGTCCTAATTATCTTGGTCACCTTGTTTCTACTATTACAGTGGTTATGTGTTTTGAATGTCGATCCTTGTGGATTATGTTACTCCATCTTTGGAGATAGGTTCTATTGATGTTTTTATGGTCATTGATCTTATGATGTTATACGAGTTTCGGTAGTGGTTATTGAGATGTCCAGTATGTGATGGACAGTCTGGATCCTTGTATAAGATTTATTATTCTTTGGTATGCTCCAACATTTGTATAGGTGATTTTCATGACTTTATAACTTATGAGCCTAGGGGAGGTTAAAATAGGTGCATCTTAGGGGAGTGACTTATTATAGGGGTCCGAGACCCAAAAAGGTCAGATCTAGGGTAACCTATCGTAAGTTGGTAATAAGTGATAACTTAATAAACTTACTACATCAAACTTTAAATAAGATAAATGTGACATCTTGCCCATGCCTTAAACACTTGTATAGGTTAAGGATGGAATGTGATGATACCTAGAGAGTAGGTATGATTAGACTTCCTCGTATTTGTGAGAGGATATTATGGTTCCACATGTGTCATGTTGAGGGTCTGGGGTCTAGTGTGACCAGTCTAGGGTAACTCAACTAGGTGATACTTGAGGGTCCGGGGTCCATAGACCATGCGATGACACTCCTATAGTATGTAGCCTGAGTCTCCTTAGTAGTTCTTGTTTTTTCCTATGATGGTTGGTACTTAGTTCTTTGAATTTTTGGTTTTTGGCTCTCGGTTTCAATAGTTGGTTATTGTTAGTATTTTGGTTAATTTTTGTATGCTCTTTATCAGGATTTGGTGTACCCTTTTATCGACCTATGATCTCTTATGTGTCTCAATCATTATTATTTGTATCCAGTGTACCTTTTCATTAGTCTTTCTTGTTTGGTTGTTTCCCATATGTGTGGGCATGTTGTTATCTCCTCATCATGGTGGGAGTGGACCTTTGGTTCCACAAAGTTGGGCGGTAGTGATTCTTATTACCATTGAGATTCGACATTCTTGAATTTATGCTTGGATGATCCTTATTGCAGTTATACCTTCTTGCTCTTCGTTATTGTATACTTTATCTTATCTTTCTTTTATTGTATCATTGTATCAGTTGTGATATCCTTGGAATATTGTATTGTTCTTTATATTGGGTTTTATGACATACCTTGTGATTTGTGTAGTGGATGTTGGTTCATTATGTATACCATATGGTATCATTTGTATCTAGGTTTCATTTATGAGATGATGTTCTTGTTATTCATTTGCATTATATCAAGATTGTGTATTGTTTATTTCATTAAGTAGATTAGTTAACATATGTAATCCTACATCATGGAACCCTCAGGATTTGTAATATGTAAATGAGTTACATTTATGAGTTTGTAATGTCTTGTGTTATATTGCTTTCATAATTTTATTCTTTATAAATTGTAAACTCTTAAAAAAAATCATTATGTAAACTTAGTAGCATGTTTAAGGTTAATCTCTCATGGGTTCCCTGGCGGGGCATTACATATACATTTTTTAATCGAGTAGATTGATATACTCTATAACCTATCACCATTAAAGTGAACCTCACTTCCTTATATATTATATCCTTGATAGTCATGGATCGATGATCTAGTTTGGATTTGGTCAAGAGAGTAACCAAATTTGCAGCAATAGTCCATAGAGTTGGTGCCTCACCGGTCGCACAAAATCCAGTAACTATGTTGATTAACTCCTTCGTAATCTTGTGTGGCTTGACCATCCAAATGAATTAATCATGGACTCTAATAAATACATATCTTATCCATTATGGATGAAAATCATCAGGTATATTAGCCGCATAAGTGAAACCTTTGTTCATCAGATGCATATGTTCCTCCTTTAATATGTGGTCATTACACAGTTTAAGAAATGCATTGTATATATCATCAAATCCAATTTCTTCTAGCTTGCAGTGGGTGAAAGAATGAATGTCTTCTATCGACAATACACCATAGGGTATCAAAGATAGGGTACCCATTGGATCATTCTCATTTTATTTCATTAGGTGTAACTTGAATACGGGTCTTGGCTCATCAATGATGTTGACCAAAACTAGAGTATCCATAATGACAACAATTACTGTAAAGGTCTTTGCAATTCAAGTTATAACCTCGACTTCACTGATTAGTGTTCTTTGACAACTGATTGAATTTCCTGCTCGAAATCTCAATCCAAAAATACAAATAATTCTCACTATTGAATGTAATCAAATTCTCTTTAGTAAACCTCAATAACATGTATAGTGATAAATGAGTTTACTTTCTCATTTTTATAACGTTTGCGAATGTAGTAGTTTGAATGTAATGGTCAAAAGATGCTTTCCACTGACCACAATAGTTAAAACATAACAATCGATATATGCATGCACAAAAATATTTTATCTTCACTAACCATCATTAACTCAAAAAAAGACATCTCAAAATGCATATGAATCTTACCACTCATGAATTTAAGGGATCGATAAATGATTTGACTATAAGTGCTCCCCATAAGCAAAATACTGTGCTTAGTTCACCGATGGATTCTCCACATTTCATGAACTTGTGGAGTTCTCAGTTAACTCTAAAGAATTCAATTTTCCCTTTTAATCCATGTCTTCTCCATCTCATTTCTAGCTTTATCAGCATTAACAGTTTCCTTTCCTTTGTCATTTTCATTATTATTCACTGGTTGACCTCTAGTATACTTTATTACTCTACATGACCTAACAAGATGACCAACCTTGTTACAGACATGACATACCATACATGTTGGATTCTAGGGTCCAACATTGCCTCTGGTTGACCTTAGTCTGCAATTCATAGCCACATGTCCATAGTTGTGACAATTAGAACAAGTAACATATGATCGGTTACCTTGAATGATTCATCTTTGACTATTGTAATGATATGACCAATGGTTGTTGATTCTCTCCCTATACTCATTAGCTCTATGTCGAAACTTGTTGCAATAATAACAAAATCTATGGAATTCATTAGATCTAGCATTTTAGTTACTAGTTCTACCATAGGAATTTCTTGATCTAGTTGTAGAACCTCTAGGTCTAACATTTGGACCAATAGGTTTAAACCAACATACATTAGCAGTATGACCTTCCTTATGAAAATTAAAACATACCAGTTTGTACATTCTCTTTCCAGTGTTATTGTTTACCTTGGGTGTTGATTTTACTTCTACATTGATGTCCTTAGTACCAAAAGATTCACCAGCTTCAAAGTTTGAAAATCCTAAACCTTGCTTCTCTCCATTCATCCTCTATCTTCCAAGTTGTTCATCAAGTTTAGCAGAACTCTTTCTAAATTTTTCCAACAGATTGTTTGCAACCTTAAAATCTTCTTTTAGCTTATCATTCTCTTTCCTTATTCCCTCATTCTCTCTTTCCATATCAAATTTTTCTTCATTTGAGTCATGTAAATGTTCCTGCAATATAGCATCCTCTTTCTCCAATATGAGTAGTTGCTCCACTTCTCTATTAGGGTTTCATCTTTATCCTTTAGGACATTTTAAACAATTTTCTTGGCACCCTCAACAACTCTTATTCTTTAAAGTTCTTCAACCATCCTAACAGATTGACTTTCAAGCTCTCTTTTCATATTTGCCACTTCTCTTTTGAGTCCACTATTTTTATCCATCAGATCTGTAGTGCTTCTTTAGATTCTTTAGACAAACTACCTTAAGACAATTTTTCAATGTAATCTTGACTTTCACTCAATTTCTCAACAAGCTATTTTCTCTTAGCAAGGGAATGCCTCATCTTTTCCTTCAGTTCATTGATAACTTTGCTTGCATCCTCAAGTTGCTTTTCATACTTGTATCTATCCATGTTGAATTATAGGGATCTTTTCCTCAAGTGGTTACACTTAATATCAAGAGGACCAATGCTATGATACTAATTTTTGGAAATATTATAACTTAGGGGGGGGGGGTCTAATCAGTACAAATAGGTAATGAACAAATTCAACCACCGATATGAATATCTCCACTATTAACTTCCAAACAACAAAGCATATAACTAAAGTAAACAAATAACAATTAACAATATCAAGCATGTACAATCTCAACGCACATAACACAATTATTTTATTGTAGAAACTCTTGTAAGAGGGGAAAAACATGATGGGGATGACACCCACAAGCCCAATCCTACAGTAAATGAGTTTTCTCTGTTAGGAGCTACAAATACCCTTTTTGAGGATTCACCTTGTTAGGAGTGATTAGTACACTATTAGGAGTACAATCAAATCAGTTATGATCTACCTCGCTAGAGGATTTCAAACATCAATAAAGAATCTACCATGTTAAATGATTTAAAAATAAGAAATTGTTAAAGTTCACCCTATTAAGGGATTTAACCTGTTGCAACTATTATGGAACAACAAGATATGTTGATCTGTAGAATGGCATTGATTGCCTATCAGATCCTTTCCACTCCTTTCCTTTCTAATACTATACTGATCTTTGCTCCTTCAATTCATGATTACCCAATCTTAAAATACAATCCCAACCCTAAATCTAGTGATTTAGCACTCCTTATATAGATTGTCATTAGGTCACACAAGACCTAGAACTTTCCACCATAGTCAGCTCACAAGATTTGCCAACCTCCTCAAAATGAGTGCCAACAACATCCGTTGTGTCATCCTCAAACATATTACCAATATTAAAATTAATATGTTGGCCTCAGATCCACCACCTTAATCAAATTAATATAAACTTTGATCAATGATCAGATAGGTAAACTATCTTCTTATTCAAAACATAATTCATTCAAAACTTGAGATAAATTATTGCGCTTGGAATCATGGATTCCACATACCATATACATTTTGTATCTATGATCTCAAAATCTTAATCTTTCCTCAACTCGACCTCTACCACAATCTGTGTCTGATATTTTCTTCTTGAACACTAGTCAACATACATAGTTGATCTTCCCTTTATCGATCATGAACAGTTCTTACTGATCACTACAATCATGATAACTGAATATATTGACATCAATGAAAACTAATTATGCCTCAAATCATGACGGTTCTTTATATCTCCTCCAAAACTACCATAATACCAACACTTTCCTCAAGGTATCAACCAGGCTGAGGCTACAAATAAAACCATTATAAGAATCCTAAAAAAGATAGTCAATGAAGCTGGTTGGGATTAGAATCCCCAACTCAACCTCGTCTTATGAGAATATTGCACTAGTTTTCATAATCCCACATGATCCACTCCATACTCACTAGTATATGGTACCAAAGCTATCTTGACAGTAGAGGTTGAGTTCCCATCATTGCGTGTATCACTTCAGCACATCATTTTAGATGAGGATTATAGAGTATCACGACTATAGGCATTAGAGTTGCTCGATGAAAAGCAGACAAAATGTACTAACACATTTTCAAGCATATCAACAACGTCTCAGGAGAAGATATAAAAAAGGTCAGAGGTCCATAACTTTTGAATTTGGTGACCTGGTACTAATGGAAAATGAAAAATAAAATAAAAAAATAAAAAAATGGTTGCCTTGGTGAAAACATGGCAATCGGGCATCTTTGGTGACACAAAAAATAGAAATACAAGAGAAATAAATTTTTCCTATGGTGAAAAGCACTTCGGTGGCACTATGGGAAAGTACCATAGTGAAAACTGGGCAGTCCGGCACCATGTGTAGAGATCAATGCTCTACCATCTATCATAACTCCAACCTGGTTTCACTTGTTATTTCACCTCATATTCCATAATAAAACTTGTCATGGCTAGAGATTTGTCAATAGTCCTTGTCCTAACATCTCATATTCAACACAAAAATCCTTCCACCATAGCCATTTCACAATAAATTTCCCATTATATCCTGACTAGGGGCATTCCAATGTCATGATATATCAAGCACTGAGAAAATACCAAAAACACAACAAAATTTTTAGGAAAATACCTAAAAGTCATAAAATTTATGAAAAAAAAATCTAAAAATAAGAAAAGACCCTTAAAAGGTTCAAAAACATAAAAAAATCATCCTGAGAAAACAACAAAACATTTGCAAAAAATCCTGAAAAAATGATCACAAACAACCAAAAAATCAAGAAACCAATAAATTTTTGCAATAAATCTTCTTTGTATATCAATCCAATCCTTTCGCATCTCAAAATAGGCATTGAACGACATCATACAATAAGTTTGAAATTCAGTATAGCCAAGTCAAAATAGGCAAACTTATCAGCAAGTCCTTAGTCAAACTGACCAAACAATCTTATCTATCAACCGAGTCACATAGCAAAGTCTTTTTGTCAAAAAATTATGTTGTCTTAGACAAGGGAAGGAACACTCAAAACTAGACGGATCAGTCTTACATGGGGTACCTTATTCTCAAAATCAGATAACATCAACAAAATATCAAAATTCAAAGTTCGACCTACTACAAAAACACAGACACATATTCAATATGGATGCTTACTTGTTGAGTCAAGTTGGTCTTCTTATGTTTTGATTTTTGCAAGTCATGTTCTTATGAATCTCCATGATTCCACAAGAAATTAGATATGTCAGGATGGTTTATGACTTATCTTTTTGTCTTTTTTTCATGAATTTTTATCATGAAGTCTTAAAAGAGTGTTTTGGGTGTTTGTGGTAAGAGCCTTCACATCAACATCCAATATCTAATTGCACAAAGTGTTGTAATAGATAAATCAGTTGTGATACACCACACATACCTTGACATTTAATGCCTGACCTAGATGGATTGACCCACATTCCTTGTCTATTAGAATGTAAAAGGATAGTTGTGCCTAGATCATTAATATCTAGGTATGATGGTATTCAATTTTGCTATAATAAAAGTGGCTCAATGATGAAAGAAATTGCTCAAATAAGTTAAAATTCAAAGCTAGTTAAAAAGAAATTTAGGTTTCAATCAAAATTCATTCTCATTATCTTTCATGCTCTCTCATCTCCTATCTATCACTACTAACAATTCTCTCTGTCAGTCTTAACAAAATCCTTGAGAAAAAGTATCATGATACAAACATGTTAGTTTGCATACATCATAAGTCATACATATAGTACACATCATAATGCATCCATCCATCATATAAAAGCATATAAAACACATCTAACTCATTTAACATAATCAATCATCTAATTTGCATCACATATAGTCACATCATATAAAGTGCATATAAAAATACAAAAAAATTAAGCACATAACACATTGTCATAAATGTAGTCTGTTTGTTTAACATGCACACAAACTCAATGAAACATTAATAATGGGTTGTCAAATTGAATTGAAAGATAACCTACGATTAGATCAATTGAAATGATAAACCTATTTAGTGTCTCATTGCTCTCTTGTTCTAAGGACTACTGCTCTCAGCTGCATTAGAGATCCTAGCGACAACTTAGAAAATGTGAAATGTTATATAATTGATGATGCAAAGCTAATTAAAACATGATTCAATCCAAGATGTAAGATCTTGATGAAGAACTATATTAAATGGAAATTTTTATGATCCTAATTAAGAATTCTCAATGGTATGCCCAATTCAACAAAATATACTTCCTATAAAGTAAATAGATGCTCTAAATGTGAATTGGTACTCTAAATGTAAAATTGGTCCTCTAAATGTGAATTGGTGAGTTTATACTAAGAAATGCCTTCTATTTATAGGAATTCCCAAAGGTAGGGGGTGAGTTTGATTAACCCTGGTCAGAGTAGGGTTGAGGTTAAGGTTGAGCGATGTGTTTCAAATGGAAGGACAAGATGACAAAATGAGTGGTGAGGATAGCAAAAGCTAAATGAGTGGCTAAGATAGCAAAGCCTTGGAGTGATCCATGTTCTCTCAATCCTCTCTTCTCATTGGCTAATTTATTTTTGTCCCTTAGTGGTTGTTGAAAGAAATTAGGAATTAACTAATTCAAACAATTAATTAAATTAGCCATGTAAGCGAATTAGATGGGTTGCATTTGATTTATTTAATTGAACTATATAAGTAATTGATTAAATCAATTACATAGTTTAATTAATTCTATTTTGCTTGAATTTAATTAATTAATGACTTTTTTAATTAATCCATGATGTTGAATTGATTTGACCACTTTGACTTTGGTTGACCAATTTAGGGTGTCTATAAATGTCCCTCTTTGAATCAATGTGCGAAGCACACTGGTTCAAAGAATACCTGATGTTTGATGTCTGATATTGATTTGATATCTAATATGATGTGATACTGATGATGATGTTTTGATGTGATTCCCTGATATGATGATGCCAATATGATGTTGATATGAAGTTGATGTCATTTATCTGATAATTTGTTACCTCTGTTGTGAAAATTAATCCATTTTGATGCCTTGATGTAAAAAAAAAAAGAATTTTGACCTCTAATGTCCCCGATTTTAAAAAGTGCCCCGATTCGCCAAACTATGCACTATGGTGCTAGTATGCCCCCTCGGAATTAAAATCAAGATAATTTTCAAGCATTAACACTAAGGAAAATGATTAATTGTGATTGTAAAAATTTGATTAATGTTAGCCTTGTCGATTTAAATCCCCCCAAAAAGATGAATTTTTGAAGATGAGAAAAATGCCTCAAAGTGTCTTGAATTTAAATGATCCTCGGTGAGAAAACAAAATCTCACCAAAATACCTTATGTTTGCAAAAACTGGCCTTGACAAGGTAAGTAATGCATGTTGAGGCTTATTTTGCAACTTGGTGAATTTGAGTGATTTTGGGGTGAAAAGTGATTTTGAATCTGAGAATGGTGGTTCTCATGGCAGATCACCGGTTTGAGAGGGTGCGCCGGTACTAGAGACCCTAGGAGTATGACCCTCGGTATGTGTTGTAAAAACCCTTATTTGTTGCATATTCTTTCTTGAAAAAAAAGCTAGGGTTTGGAAAAAATGAATTTTTTTGGTGGGTTGTGAAAAAATTTATTTAAATATGCGTTATGATGAAGAAAACGCTGAAAAAATATGTGAGTTGCAAAAAATTTAACAAATAAAAAAAAAAAAAAAAAATTGTTTGGGGGCGAGTAGAGCTTGCACCAGGGTGAGCGGAGCTCACGCTCGGGCAAGCTGAGCTCGCCTGCTAGAAGCAGGCTCACTTTGAGCTAAGACCTCGGGGGAATTCGAGAGAGGGGGTGGGTTTTGAATTTTTTTATAAAAAAATTATTTGATTTTGAATTTTGAATTTTTTTATTTATTTTAGTTTTGATTTTTTGATTTTTTTTCTATTTGATTTTTTATTTGCCGATTTTTTTCAAATTTTTTATTTTGTCGATATATATTTTTTTATTATTTTTTGATTTTGTCAATTTTTTTATATTTTTTTATTATGTCGATGTTGCGATATCATGATTGTCTGATAGTGATGGGTGAATCTGATTGTTGTGTCCCTTATTAGGCAAAGTTTAGTGATGAAGTCTGAAATTGTCACGTGTTACCTTGATGTGCGTAATGTTGCCTTGATTTGCATGATGAATGTGGTTTGTCTTTAGAGGTGTGATGTTTTTGTTACCCCAAACATGTTGATTTCCGTTAAAATTTGAGTGAACAGATGTAAGGTCCACATGTGAGAATGTGATAATTGTGTCAATTAATATAGGATAATCGATAATAGATCAATGTTGTGTTGATGTCAACTTAATAGAATATGATAGATGATGATTTTTTTCCTCACAATATAGAGGTGTGAAAAATTTTATGCGCTTGTTGAGATCCTGTAAATATCATATCAGCAAGTAGATAGTAGGATATGATTGACTTGAGATAATTGATCCGATATTAATATTTGATGTATGACTATAACATGTTTACTAGATAAGTTGAATATGAGGATGCCCAAAATCATTAGCCTTGATTGCACGTTTATCCCTGGAGGACCGATGCATGTTTAGATAATGTGGATTGGGATATATTTTGAGTATGCCCCAGATTCGGCTGAATTGGGGATTATTGACAGTAGTTGCAGAGAGGTGGCACAAAGACCACAATACCTTTCACTTACCAATAGAAGAGATGACAATCACTCTTGAAGATGTATACTGGATTTTGCGGATCCCAATTATGGGAGAATTAGTTCACTTTAATCCTTTTAATTATGGATATGCAACATGATGAGTGTTTGAGGATGATCATATCAGAGGATACACAGTGACATGGGATAATATGGTGAGGAGACACTATGCCCTACTCCCTGAAGTTTTATCACCCTTGATTGGAGGATTCCTTATACCTGACCAGAGAGCTCATGGATTTCATATTGGTTGGGGTCAATTATTAGAGGACATGCTTACGAAACCACGGCGTTTGCTTGGGGTACATGCATTCTAGCACATTTGTATCATGAACTTCATTAGGTGGTATACGATCGTGCAACAAATTTATCAACTGGTGCTATAGCTTTACATATTTGGGTATGGGAGCATCTTCCAGTGATCCAGCTAGTTGCAGAGAGAGTATAAGAGGAGGGTCATCCCTTCATCTATGGATATAGTGGTTTGATTATCCAACTTAAGTTGGGAAAGTTAGAGTATTGGAGGTGGAAGATTGATGATCTAGATACTGTCTCTTGGAGACCTTATCTGGGATGTGAGGAGTGACATGAGGAATGCTAAGAGGTGTTATATATGTTCACCTCAAGATGGTTTCTTGGTCTCACGCCTTATGTTATTGAGAGATTTATCGTTACCAAAGTATGGCAATAGTTTGGACGGACTCGGGGTTTACCCCATGGATTAGCTATGTATGCATGTACCCAAAAGGAGAAACATGTCTGGGGACCATGTGCATCATGTGAGGAAGCCAAAGATGAGTTTCTTACATTAGTACCAGTTGCTTGGGATTATCAAGAGGATGTGATGGATGCAGATGTAACTGAGGAGTATACATAATGGTTTCTAGCACATTCGTTCCCACGATTGCCTTCACCAGATGAGCCAATGCCTCCCTTGGAGAGTGATGATGATGACCAACCTCGATGACCAGTGAGATCACATAGATGACTATGTTGGATCTAATGATATCCCAATTAGAGTAGTAAGAGGGAGAGGTGGTAGAGTTATTGGTCGAGGAGTTGGTGGTGATGATGATAACCATGTAGGAGATGGTGGTGGTTATGTGGGAGATGACAACGGTCATGGAGGGGATGATAGTGATTCTTGGAGGGGATGATTTTGATCATGAGGGAGATTCTATAAAGAGGAAGAGATTGTTGTTTCTAGATCAGGGACAGATAGCTCGCAGAGCTAGGTCAGGTATAGTACATGATCTAGGATGGGCTATGTCGAGAGGTATCCTAGGTCAGGATTGTAACCACCCTAATTTGGTTTGCTCTGACTAGAGACCCTATTTTCCCTAAGTATGATCATACCCCTAATTATGTCAAGACAATTCTTCAATTAATTGACATAATTCATTTAAATAAAATGTAATCTCTTAAAAATCAAAGTGATCTTATCACTAATTAACATTAATTATCTTAGCCAATTAAATCAAACCAAATCAATTAAATTAAAAAAATTAAATACATGGCTAAGGTAATTAATTAAAGGAATTAAATAAATATCCTAATCACAACTCCTCACTTGCAAAATGGAAAGTCAATCCATTATCCAATGAGAGTTAAATCACTTGGATCACCTCACATGGATCACCAAGGATTCAATCTCCACCTCTCTTCACAAACTCAATCTTGACCTCTCATTCCTCAAATTCTTCTATAAAAGGAATTAATTTTGAGCTTAATGGGCCCCTAATTCTTAGAATTTCATTTACATCCTTATGCTACTTTTATTTCTAACAATCTAAGTGCATTTCTAGTTCATTATTCATAGTAATTACATAATTTCTCTTTGGGAACTCTAAAATGAACTTTGTTTGAGCATTTAGCTTGCATTCTCTCTTAAGTATTCCATTCTAAGCATGAATGTGTCACTGATTTATGCATAATTTGAGGGAAAATTATAGCATATTTCATACTCTTCTTGGATAGAGAGAAATATGTTGATTTTAGTGATTTCTATGTGCTTTTCCTTTGTTATTTCATGTTTTTTTCTCACTAATATAATGACATATTGAAGTGTTGTGTTGCAGCTTGCAGGTCTACAAAATACACACATTTATGGTGCCCACAAAATCATACTAGTGTTTCTTAATCAAATAGTGTTCCTAAACACTACATTGGATTGCAATTGCTGACAAAGTTAATCTCATATACTCAGAAATATAACCATATTGCTTGATTCCAAGTTTTGATTGATGATTCTCTACTGTGCTTGAAAAATAAATCAACGATATTTCTCAATACTACTTAAATACATATAGAATAATCTTAGTTTGATTATGACTCTTTTATGTTCCCATGATGTTTCAAACTATGGGCATGTGAATAGTTATGAATTTTCTTTGATTGATTATCAATTGGTGATTTTTATGTCTTCCGAGTTACTCTATTCAAAGACAAAGAGTCGCAAGGATAGGGGGCATAATCTTTTCTCAGTTTTCTACATATGGTGTGTTAGAATAACTGAGAGGGGGGGGGGATGAATCAGTGGCTTCAAAAATTAATCCAATAATTCAACCAAAACTTTATATCGCAAATATAAAACCTCTAGTTATATTTATTCCTTCAAGATGTATGCCTTGTGTGAATCTAACATATATATACTGCTCAAAGAATATACTATTTAGCTTTACCGAATAGTAGTTTATCTTTTCTTAACCTTTACCGAATATCAGTAAATAACTTGGTGTTTACCAATCAATCATGTTTTAGTAATATGTAAAGAAAAACATCAAAGCAATGAGCCATATACACATTTGACACATGGATTTTTAACGTGGAAACCTTGTTAAGGGAAAAACCACTTGGGACCGGTAACCTAAAATTTTCACTCTTTTGAAGTGAGCTCAATGAAGAGCCAACTCTGTTAAAGGTTACAAACACACTGTTAAGTGCGACCTTGTTAGAGGATTTAAAACTAACAGTTTATCACTTGACCTAGCATTCACTATGTTGTCAACATGAAAACCTTTTGATACTCCTTGGGATGT
>MU227637.1:306035-401821 GCA_018584345.1 Thuja plicata | reverse complement strand
ACCTTGTTAGAGGATTTAAAACTAACAGTTTATCACTTGACCTAGCATTCACTATGTTGTCAACATGAAAACCTTTTGATACTCCTTGGGATGTATCTCAATATATTAAGGATGGTTAAATCCTACTTGGTTAAGAGATTTTCTAAATTAATGGTTAAATTGAAACAGTATATGACCTATTCATAAATACAACTTAATATTACAAATGTTCAGATCTATTATAAGTCCATAATACCTGTTTTGATCAATGTTCTCTTCAATTCCTTTGCTCCACTTTTTTTTGCTCGGTGAATGTTGTTGCTTCTCTGTTGCTCAGTGTCTGCAGAATTCTTGGCTTTGTCCTCTAGCCTCTATGATCAGATATGCATGAAGAATTCTATCTTCATCATAATTATATTCAACATTCCCTCTTGATAATGAATTACTTGTCTCTTTATATAGACATGATTTCATCATTATTTTGTCTTTATTGTTTTCTTCGTTGATCACTTCTTGATCCGTAAAGCTCACCATGCTTGCTTTAGTTTTATTTTGTAAATCTCTCCTTGTTGTCTGGAATAAAAAATGCTTTATATATCCTTCTTATCTTTAGATTCTAAATGATCGATAGAAATAAAGTAAAAAATTAGTTAACTATAAATATAGCTCCTACCAGCTAAGTTGTTTTGTCATTTTATAACTTCAGTTCTTGTCGGTCAACACTTCAGTTGTGCTCAGTGACTACTGCAGATAGCTCAAGCATCAACTTCAATTTTGTTCATTGACAACTGTATTTAGCTCGGTAATGCTTGCTTGGGTATCACATTCTCGGGTAACACTGTCTGTCGGTTAACACTGTGAACTTCTGTGCTCGGGGTTCATTGTTCGTCGGGGTTTACTATCACTCGGTGTACATGATTACCGAAAAAAAAAACTTTTTCTCTTCAGATCTTTAAGTGTTGTGACAATATATATATATATATATATATATATATCAGTAATCATACCATATCAATTTGACATCAATGAAAACACAATACATTAACTGATTTAATGTCTTGCATTTACTTTCTGCAGCTCGGTTCAATCATCAACTTTGTCATCTTCAAACATTCAATCAGTTATAATTCATCAATCTCTCCCTTTGGCATTGATGGCAACATACTACTAGCACAATATGAAATATATTAGTTTTAGTTAATCAATCTCTCCCAAACTTATTGTTCTATAACCAATTCAAATATCTGACTCTCGGTAAGCTCTTCTAGCTTAGATTTGATTCTTGTAGAGTACTTTCTTTATTTTTTATTCCCTTCACTGGATAGATGTAACAAATTTTGATTTCTGTCTCTCCCTTGGATGGATGGTTGTTTCTTTGAATCTTTCTTGGATCTTTCTCTCCCTTTGTAGAAACTTCTTTTTATGATCTTTGCTCTCCCTTTGACTGTTCCTCTCCCTGGTGGATATTTCTTTTCTCTCCCTTTGGATGATCATGATAGATATTTCATATGGATATAATCTATGAGTACATCTCTCCCTTTGACAATAATGTCAAACATATAATATCTTTCTTTTCTAATATATTCTTTGAATTTCTTCTCCATCAACAATTTAGCTCTGTAGTAGGCAACAATTTCTCTGGTTTTCGGTGTAGATAAGTACCTTTCTGTGTACTGATATATCTTTGCAGTCCATCTCTCAACTTTCATCAACATGATTGATCTTCTGATTGTATGTAGGCTGATGTAGCCTCCTAGTCAACTCAATGACCAGTAGACAAGGGTCTGACCCCTACTCTATTCCTTAGGTACTCAAATGTATCTTTTGGAAATGGCTTTGTGAATATGTATGCTAATTGTTCTTTGGATTACACATATTCCAGTATCACCTCTTTTTCTTTTACTTGTTCCCTTAAGTAATGATACTTGATAGCAATATGCTTTGTCTTAGCATGCATTATAGGGTTCTTTGAGATGTTGATAGCACTAGTACTATCACAATAGATTATCACTGGATCAATAATTTCCATGTTCATACCTTTCAACAATTGTTTGATCCATGCAATGTTAGAGAAATTTGCACCAGCAACCACATATTTTGCTTCTGCAGTGGATTGTGAGATGCATCCTTTCTTTTTAGTTATCTATGTGACAAGTTTGTCACCCATAAAGAATGCTCCTCCTGTTGTTCTCTTTCTATCATCTATGTTTCTAGCCCAATCAACATCTATATAGACTTGAAGCTCAAATTTGCCTTCTTTATTATACCACAAACCATAGTCCTCGATATTCTTTAGATATCTCAGAATTCTTTTAACAACGGTCATGTGTGATTCCTTGGGATTACCAGAGAATCTTGCAACTATTCCAACTGCATGTGCTATATATGGTCTTGTGTGTACAACATACATTATCTTGGCAATCATTGATCTATACAAGGTCTGATTTACCTATGTTGACTTGTCTTCCTTTGTCAGTTTGCATCCGGTTGCCATAGGTGTTCAAACTAGTTTGGAATCTTCCATCTTGAATATATTCAACACTTCTTTGATGTATTTGGATTGTGTGATGTAGATGCCTGCATCCTGTTGAAGAATATGTAGACCAAGAAAAAATTTGATCTCTCCAAACATTGACATCTCAAACTCTTTGCTCATTTCATCAACAAATTATTTTCATAGCATATCATTAACTCCAAATATGATATCATCAACAAATATTTTAGCAATCAGAATGTTATCATCAATATCTTCTTTTAAATACGGATTGTTGTTATCACTTGTTCTTACAAATCCAATCCTAATGAGATGAGAGTGAATTATTTCATACCATGCTCTCAGTGCTTGTTTTAATCCATACAAGGATTTGTGTATTCTACATACCATGTTCCTCTTGTTAGGATCAACAAACCCTTCTGGTTGTTCAATGTATACCTCTTCTTCTAGTATTCCATTTAGGAATGCAGATTTGACATCCTTTTGGTATACCTTGAATCCTTTGAATGTAGCATAAGCAAGTAGAATTCTTACTCCTTCTAGTCTAGAAATGGGTTCAAAGGTTTCTCCATACTTAATACCTTCTTCTTGTGCATACCCCTTGCATACTAATCTTGCTTTGTTCCTTGTGACTTCTCCATTCTCATTTAGTTTGTTTCTGAATATCCATTTGCTACCAATGACATTCTTGTCATTCGGTCTAGGTAATAATGTCCATGTCTTGTTCTTCTCAATTTTTTTAATCTCTTCATTCATAACACTAACCCCTTCCTGATTCTCAAGTGCAATATTGACAGATTTAGGCTCAAAATCACAAATCAAACATCTAGTGTTCAATGACTTACTTCTTGTTCTCATTCCAGCCTTTTTGTCTCCTATGATTTGGTTTTGTGGATGGTGTCTTTTGACATACTTGGAAAGTACAGGTTCAGATATCTTTACATCATCTTGACCTTCATTTTGATCATCATCATCACTCGGTTCAACATTGTGAGAATTTTCCTAATTTTCGGTGCGTGTAGCCTGATGCTCAGGTGCATTGTTCAGTCGCTCAGTAGCGATACACTGTTGCTTGGGTAGAGTGTCAGGATCTTCACTATAGATAAACTTGTTGTAGTCTTTTGGTTCCTTTATGCTTTCCTCATCATTTTTCTCAGGAAATTCATCCACTTTGACAATTGCACTTTCAATGATTTTGTTAGAGGATTCATTAAGACATTTATAAGCTTTGATTTTGGTTGAATAACCTATAAATATTCCTTCATCACCTTTGGAGTCAATATTTCCATTTCTATCATCATTCAAAATATAGCATTGACTTCCAAAAATTCTAAAGTAACTTACATTTGGTGTGTATCCATACCATAGCTCATAAGGTGTCTTATTGGTGTCTTTCTTCAATTAAACTCGGTTTAATGCATAGACAAAAATACTGATAGCTTCTCTCCAGAATGTTTGTGTGATGCCTTTCTCAATCATCAGTGTTATGGCACAATCGATGATTTATCTATTCCTTCTCTCAGCAATCCCATTTTGTTGTGGTGTTCTCGGTGCAGAAACTTGTCTTTTAATTCTATGCTCATTACAAAAGTTAGTGAATTTATCATAAATAAATTCTCCTCCTCTATCTAATCTCAGAAATTTTAGTTCCTTTCCAATTTTCTTTTATACTATAGCTTTATACCATTTAAACATCTTAAATGCTTCTATTTTTTCTTTTAAGAACATAAAAGTTATCATTCTAGAATAATCATAAAAAAATAGAATGAAGTATCTATCACCATAATATCTCTTTGTTCTCATTGGTCCACATAAGTCAGTATAGACTAATTCTAGAATATCATTAGATGTGTAGGTTTTGTTCTTGAAACTAGACTTTGTCATTTTACCTTTTTGACAATTGTTGCACATGACATGGTCGGGCTTTGACATGCTATGTAAGCCTCTTACTTTTCTCTTATTTCTTATCCTAACCATGTTGTCAAAATTCACGTGACATAATCTTTTATGCCACAACCATATGTCTTCATTTCTAGCCAATAAAAAAGTGGTCTCAATCTTATCAAGATAGAATAGGTTACCTTTTATTTTTTCACCAGTACCGATCAACCTTCCTATTTCATTATAGATCTTTTCCTTTTTGTTCTCAAATGCAACTCGGTGTCTTGTGTTATTCAGCTATGAAACACTCAATAGATTATAGTTAATTAATTTCACTCAATATGCATTTTTCACATCTAATCAGATTATTCAACATTATGGTTCCTTTACCTTCAACTGGACAAGGTGAGTCATTACCCATTCTTACTGATCCACCATTACATTCCTTTCTATGTTAAAGAAAAAATTTAAGATTTATCTTCGTTGATTTCTTGTCCATATGCTTTGTATAGGATTTGAGAATGTTCTTGATTTCTATAGCCTCTTATCACTCACCTTCCCCATAAATCATTGTATCATCAACAAATTATTGATGAGCTATGGGTTCCAGATCACTTGTTATTTTAATGGCTTTAATTCGACCTTTTTCTCTTGCTTTGGTAATTGATCTACCTAATGCCTCTTCCATGATGATAAATAAAGTGGGAGAGATGGGATCTCCTTGACATAACCCCATAGAGATATTGAATAATCCTTCAGGTGATCCATTAATTAATAGTGACATTCTTGGTGTAGAGATGCATTCGAAGATCAGGTTGATCCATTATTTTGTAAAGTCAAAGGCCTCTAAACATTTGCATGTCAATTTGCCTTATCATAGGCTTTACTTGTGTCTAGTTTGATCAATATGCTAGGATTTTGGTTTCGTTGAACTGAGTGGATTGCTTCTTGGGCGATCATCACTCCATCATAGATGGATCTGCCTTGGACAAAACCAATCTACTCTTCACTGATAAGCTCAGGAAGAAGTTTTTGAATTCTGTTGGATAAGGTCTTTGTAAGGATTTTATACAGGGTATTACAAATAGATATAGGCCTAAAGCCATTAAATTTTTTGTTTTATCCTTCTTCAGAATGGGGGTGATAAAAGTGCTATTAATTTCTTTTAGCAGATTACCAGAATTCCCAGCACCTTCCATTGCCCCTACCACCTCACCACTAATAAAATGCCAACAATTTTGGAAGAAGAAAGATGGAAAACTATCAAGCCCTAAGGCCTCGTCTAGGTGCATCTACATAACTATTATTTCTATTTCATCTTTGGTGAATATTGTGTATAATTCCTTGTTCTGCTCTGCAGAAACGATCCTAGGTATATTTGATAGAATCACCTTTTTATGTCCCATGTTTGAGACTTTAAAATTATTTTGTATACTTTCAAAATGATTAAAAACTTTGTCAACAATCCTACGAGGGTCCTCTATAATGGTTCCATCCTTGCTTTTAACCTTAGTTATCCTGTTGATATTTCTGCATTGCTTAGAACTATTATGGAACAGTTTTATGTTTTTGTCCCCTACCTCAACCATGTCTCTCTAGATTTCTGGCACTAGAAGGTCTCTTCCTTAGCCAAGATATGTTCATATTCTCTTAGTACTTTATTTTCCATATGATAAAGATTGACATTCATACCTTTATCAATTACTTCATTATTTACTATTTCTAGCTCTTTTTCAATCTTGATTTTATCTTCAAAGATGTTCCCAAAGTGGTTTTTATTCCATTCCAATAGTTTGTTTTTAAATATTCATTTTTGTTACTAGACAATATAATTTTGATCCAGATACCTTTGTTGTCTTCCACCATTCTTCCACTGTCTTCATTAGGTTCTCATCTCTTAGCCACATCTTTTTGAATTTAAATGGGCACCACTTGAGTTGTATATCTTCAGATGTTTAAGAGGACAGGGAAGTGATCTGAGCTTGATTGGGGGAGGATTTCCGCTGAGAGAGTGAAGGGGAAATATTCTAAATTACCTTTGATGAAGAATCTATCAATTTTTTCTGCAATATGACTAAAACACTTCCTTATATTATTCTAAGGAAATGCCTCTTTTTCTATTTTTATCTCTAATAGATTTTTTTAAAACCCGCTCTCTAAAGGCAATTTTTTGACCGAGCTTCTTTAGTGATTCCTCCTCACTTTTATCTCAGGTCCAAGATAGAATTGAAATCACCTCCTACTATACAAATGTGTTCAAGAGTATTTTCCAAGTAATGTTCTATTTACCTCCACACCATAATATTGTCCCCATTCTTGGTTGGTCCATAGACAATGAATAGTAACAAATGGAGGTTTCTCCTAATACTTCTTACTAGCCCACTCATCCAGTTTTGATGACATTCTTGTTTGGAAAAGGAAACTGCCCTTAGGTCCCATGCAATTGACAAACCACTAGATGCTCCATTCACATGGGATCCTTCTATGTTCTCTATGCCTAATTGTTTTTTAAATACCTCATTGTCAACTGATTGAGTTTTGTTTCCTGTAGCATTATGATTTTTGCCTTTGTTTCATATGCAACATTTTACAATAAAATTCTTATTAGGAGCATTCAAGCCCCTAAAATTCCATGTTTTAACCCTCATGGCTCTATGTGAAGGTTCCTCCCCTTCCCAACATTGAATATAGTAGTTATCTTATTCTATTTTTTTGTTGATCCAGCCTCGGCCCTCAGTTCTGAAAGGGACTTTCTACCCCCTCTTTTGTTAATCTTTGCACAATTTGGGTCTCCTTTCTTATATCAGATATGGGCACTCCCAAGTGGATGTCCTCTACATTCTCTACCTTCCTTCCCAGCTCAATAATCTCCTCCTCTACTTCCTCTTGATTTTCTTCGTCCACTTCCAACTCCATGATCTTAGGAACAAGAGATTGCTTTTCTTTGGCTATCTCTTCTTCATTGATGAAATCTTCCGCTACCCCCTCAATAATTTATCTAAAACCTCATTGCATATGTACTCCAGACCCAACTCTATATCTTCCTCTCTCACTTTTTCCTCCATGATGACCTCATTAAATTCCCTTTCCTCAGGTTGTGTAACTTCTTTTCAACTATTAATCTATTCCCATTAGAGATATAGATCTGTCGATTTATGTCTACCAGATCTTGGAATATTTCTAGATTATTTCTTATAAAATAATCCTTTGTTGGGATTTCAATATTGTCCACTTCTGTCCTTTCTAGAGAGGAGTCTTTCTTAAACCTAAGGGTGACCACAGTCCCTTCCTCCACAATCTCTCCTTCTTCAACCTCTATTACTTTAGACACTTGAGGGATGATTGTTGTCTTGGGCACTGTATTCTCCTCGATAGGATGATATATTAATGTAAAGTTTTTGTTGTGAGTGTATCTCTTCTTCTGTTTGCGCTATGATTACTGAAGAGCATAATTGAGGGGCTTGATTTGGATTCTCCCTCAATTTTCAATGATAAATCCTCACCTATCTTCTTTTAGTCAAATATTTATGTCCTTAGCTTTATTTAGATCATAGGATTTAACCACATGTTGCAAAGGATTATTCCTACATCTACTACATCTTACCTCATTACCATTGATAGGCCTATTGATCTTAATATTTAGTATGTTATCACTAATAGGGCCTTGGTAAATTTCTTGTTTGATAAAATAGTTTTCATTGTTTGTTCTAAGTTCTATCGGTTTTAATTTTTTCATATTAACATCAATATTTATTAAAAATTTTACATTTTAAGAAGACATGTAGTTGTCTTATAATCCTACAAAGCCTCCCAATAAGTTCCCAATTTCTATGAGTACTTTACTATGTATAAGTTCTATCGGGAGGTTGGGCAAGCTCACTCATTTTTAAAAAATTTTAAATTGATATTTGTTAGTGTAAAGATAAAAAAGAGACAAGTGAAAAGATGAAAAATGTAAAGAGGTGAAATGGGTACAAGAGACTTGCACATCTAAATAATACACCTTTACATATGAAAATTAAGGTTGGCAAATGTAATATTCTCCTCTTAACCCCAAATTCACAAAGAAAAGATCCAAATTGATTAACCACAAGAAAATGGTCAATGCCCAAATGAATCAATCAATTAGAAATAAGAAGAAAGAGGAAAACCTTACATTTTGTTTTGGAGGAGAGATTGTTAATCTCTAAGTTCCGTTGATGATTAGTGACCAACACTTAGTCATTCACTTAGGCAGTTTTAGTTGGCTATCACTGTGGCTGAGCTAAAACTATCCAAGGTCGAGCAACATTGCCGAGCAGTATTCAGGTTGCCGAGTTGTATCATGCTGAGCCAAGTAGGATACTTAGTGCCGAGCGAAATTTTTTGTATACATGTCTGGAATGATTCAAACTTCAAGGATAAGTGTTCAAGCCGACTTGTATAAGCTTTTTGGGCTGACTTATGTACGCATTTAATATTTTCCTATGGAGTTAGTTATGTATTTAATTGTTTTATCCTATGTCTGATCTATTGTAATCATTAATTTTAATACCTTGGAGGTATGAGTATTAGATCTTGATCGTTGATCTAGATCTCGCTATCAGACTTGAATAGATATATAAGATTGCTTCTAAACCCTATTTTGTAAGAGTGTGGAGAGAAGTGGTGACTGCATTTTTAAAGTGAAATGCACATAGGGTTATTTTGTTAAGAAGCAGAGTGACAGCACAATGAACAATAGAGTAAAGACATATCAGATTGTGAGATCATAAAAGGTACTAGAAAGAGGAGATCTGTCATCAGTATCTGAGTGCATAACGAAGGATCATTACTTGAAACATTCTAATAATTGTATCAGGTGAAAATATCTTAACAGAGTGGTTCTAACAGACCTTTCTAAATCTTCTAACAGAGTGCTTACTTTATTGTAAGTTGAAATCCTTTCACAGGGTAGATTGTAATGATCTTTAGCTCTTAACCGAGTAGACCTTTAACTGGGTAGATTACATTTTGCAATCAACTTTTGTAGCCCTAACAGGCACACTTTATTGCTGCAGTAGTGAAAAATTTTGTGGGTGTCATCCCCACCCCAGTTTTACCTATTTGGGTTTCTGGGTTATCAAGTTCTTGTATTATGAGTTATTTATTTCATTGTGTGGATGTTATTTGATATTACATTAGATTCATATATGTATGAATGTGGATCAATTTGTTTTAAGTGCTTAAATTTGAAGATCTAATTCACCCCCCCTCTCAGTATCTTGCCTTCCCATTATTGTATTTCCAATAATTGGTATCAGAGATTAGTTCTCTAGAAAGTCATAATCAGCTTGAGAATACAGATCTTGAGATGGAGATCTACAAGATGGGTAAAGTCATTGAGAATCAAAAGATTGATATTCAGCTAGCACTACAACAGCATGAGACAGCAAGACAAGAATTAAAGAAGTCCTTGATAGCAAGGAAAGATTTGGCCAAACAAATGAATGACACTCATTATTAGGAAGAGGACACCACAAATCTATTTTAGAATGGAGATTCTACTGAGAGTGATGCAGCAATAGCAGATATACTAGAAAAGAATAGTGCACTATGTGAAGAAATTAGAAACTTGAAAAAGGAACAAGAAGCTCAATCAATAAGAATGTGTGAAGTTGTTGAACAAAAAAAGAAAGTTGAAGATGACAAGGCTATGGAAGAAGAAGACAAAAAGAGTGATGACTATCAGACTTGATGAACGAACACATGATGTACAAACAATGACAGTCAATCAAGTTGACATGGCAAATCAACTGCTACTTGTGAATTAGGAGATCAACAAGAAAGACTTGGAGATTGTAAATCTTAGATCTGAGAACAGTCAGTTGAAAGATGAATTGAGATCTAAGAAAGAACTTAACAATAGAGTGAATGATCCCAATGCAGCTTTGAGATACTTTAAACAACTAGTGGAAGCATCAAGAAGACCCAAAGATTCTTCTGTATTAGGTCACACTGAACAACATACAACCACTGAAGAAGGAGAATCATCTAAGATAGGTGAAAGAAGGTATGCAAAGCCAAGAAACAACAAACTTGTTTGCCACCACTGTGGGAAATCAGGTCATACAACAAACATTTGCCGAAGCAAGAATGGTAAGTCCAATCCTAAAACCAACTTTAATGGTTATTGCTTTAACTGTAATAAGTTTGGACATCAAGTACGTGAATGTAAGACAAAGGTAATCAATGAACCTTCCACACCTAGACTCAATGGTAATTGTTATAACTGTCAGAAATATGGTCATAGAGCATAAGATTGCAGATCTAAAGATAAACAACAATGGACATCAAAGGCACAAGATAAATCACCAAGAAAAGGCAATACTTACAAGTGGGATTACAACACATGGCATAGTTGTCATTACTGTGGTGAGTATGGACATGTTCCAGAAAAATGCATAAGGACACATTTTAGAGGAAAGTCTAGGAGTTGGATGAATGTAAGCCTAGTTTTTCACAGTTGTCTAAAAATTGGTCATACAAGGAAAGATTGTAAGACTTGGGTACCTGCTCCTACTGTTGAGAAAATTAGAGCACATATGAACCAGACATGGGTTAAGAAATTTGAACCATGCAGCAGTGAAGCTAGCACAGCTGAGGTCACCCAATCCAATGGATCAGGTGATCACATCATCTCCAACTAAGAAAAAGAGGTATGTAATGAACTACATCTAAAATTCTTATCTTACATCAGTTCCTAACATAAAATATGCCAAAGTCCATATTTGCATATGATAAGATGCACCAGGACACATTTTGAAGACAAAAATGCCAAGAAGAGCAAATTGCACTATAGGTGTCGAGCACTAGTTGTGGACACTAAGGTCGAGTTCATTAGTGCGTGCCGAGTTTGTTGGTCGAGTAAGTTTTGTGATGGCCGAGTTCAGTGAGCTGAGTGGGTTGCAAGTTGTGTTAGAAAGCTAAGGATAGCTGGCTTGCACTAACTCAATGGGTAGAGCATTTATTGCTTACCTACCTTGACCTTTCAAAATCTATAAAGGATGAACAATTTATTCTTCATTTTTACCTTATGATTTTCACTATTTATGGAGCGATTGAAGTAGTTGCAAAATTGATCTTAATGGAATTAGCATCAAAGATTTTGTCAATGTGGTGTTGGCAATCCTAAGGTGAACAGTGTGAAGTCCTACTTATCGAGGTACTCTATTCTTCATTTTTTGAACCCTAATTTCAATATTATGGCTGCAAGCTCTTTCACACCAGTCAAAAGTATGGAGGGAGAACAAGAGCAAATTCAGTTAGTATGGAATGATGAATGTGCACATCTCAATTTTTGAGCCATTCCTAAAAGTGTGATTCGAAGTGATTTGACTAGAGCTCTCTCATCCATTCCACCAAAGGTACTCATGATCCACGATGTAAGATCTTGTTACATGGTTAAAATTGGTGAAGTAGGTGATAGTGAATTGAGAAAATCCTACAACAAACTATGTGTTAATGAAGTTCTGAAGGGAGAATTTAAACATTTAGCTAACAAAGGGTTAACTCATGCCCTAGATTTTCCACAAGGTTTCAAAGATGAATGGATTAAGGTTATTCTTAGCCGAGTTCATGATGTGTATGTGGTTAGACAATGGACCAATCAAGATAACTAAAAACATGATTCATCGAGTTACTGGATATCCTGTTGTTAACGGGAAATGAACAATGAGAGATAACAGTAAAGAGAAAATTACACTAAAAACTGGAGCCGTATGGAACAACAGAGGTATGACTATCTCTATAATTAAAGACCTAGAACTTGACTTTGGAGTAAGAGTAATTGCACATAAGTTCTATCAGTCGAGTTGACTAGATAATGTTCCTTGTACAGCCGTTGACCAAGCATGGAAGATTGTTAAGAAGAATCACACATATTATCTTGTCGAGCTACAACTAAATCAATGAGCTGAGAACCTAGCATCAATCAGAAAAGCTAAGAGCTCATCATGTAAGTTTGGTTCCTTGCTACTCTGCATATTTTTCTACATTCAGAATACATTTCCTACATTGGGATATATTGTTTGGAAAAATGATAGACCCATTACAGTTCAGATAAGTGAATGTATTGAGAAATTAGGAAGTAATTTCAATAGCATTATGGGGAGCTATTTTGTGGAATTTAAAAAGAGAATGAGATTAAGAACTAGGATTCCTAGATCACTAGTGGAGAAGCACTATGAAGAAATTTGGTTTCTAGTTGATACAGATAACACATATATCCAGGCTGTGACACCTAGGGTAACATGTTTATAACCATTTCCCTATGAAATTAAGATTGATGAAGCATCAACAGCCATCATTGCACTCCTATCTGAGGCAATCGATACTACAACAAAAATATTTGGTAATTTTGATGAAGCAAAAGTAAAAATTTCAAGAAGTTTGAAGGAGGGAACCATGGAGAGGAAAAGGAAGAAGATTGTGAAAAATCTAAAGAAAATGGTTGGTTTGAATAGTGATGAAGAACTTGAGGATGCACCTTTAGGCCTATCCACTAGGCAATGGGAAGATATATCTACAGAAGAGGAAGTCAGTACACCTGAGGAGATCACTGAGAAAGCTAAGGGTAAGAAACCAACAATTGTCATAGTAACCAAGCCGAGTAAAGCTAAACCTAAGGTTACACCTCCTTCAACTAATCGTCCGAGGACTAGAGAATCCATTGTTACTTCTCCAGTAGTACAAACAAAAGTGTATGAAAAGAAGAAGGTTTGGGAAAGTAGTTCTGGAAAGAAAGGTAAAATTGCTCCTGAGGCTAAGCCGAGTAAACCAGTAAAGAGACAAAAAAGGAAACTGCACTTGGAGACAGATAGTGATGATGAAAAGACTAAGATTGATGAACCCATCAACATACCTATAGCACAATTCAAGAAACCAGCTAATATTGATGAGTTATGTGACAATTTGAGAAATTTAGCAGGGTTAGCTACTTTCAAATTCATTAAGTGTGAGAAATTGAGTATTGGAAATAAGTATAAAGTTCAGGAAGCACTCTTAGATATGATGAGTACTTTTAAGTTGAATCCTACAGAGATAGGAAACCATGTGCTGAATGAACTATATGAATTTCTGTCAAGAAAATGGGAATTTGCACTTACCACAGAGAGACAGATCAGGGAAGGTACTTTAGCCAAAGTGATACCTGAGTTGACATCAAAACAAAGAGAAAAATTCATTGAAGAATATAAGAATAGGTTTGTTCCTAAGCTTAGAGGTTACACTGTTTTGAAAAATGATATTGAAAGATTAGTACAATAAAGTACAAGGATTTGGAAGGAAATCTTTGGACTAATAGTTCCAAAAGACAAGAAATCTGATGAAGGTCCATCTGATCAAAAGGAAAAAGAAGTTGAGATTACCCTTGAGCCTCAGATGACTCAAGATCAAGTTGCTACTGAACAAATCAAGACTAAAGATACATTAGAATCAACAAATTCTATTGATCTGACTATAGACAGTCCAATTGACTACATAATTGATGATTCCAACAATTTGAATACCGAGGAACAGGATATGCCGAGTGGAACAAACATTGATTTGCCTATTAAGGCTACTGAGACTGAAAGAGGAAAGACCACTGCATCTAAAGAGAAAATTGATGAGATAATTGAAGTAATCAATGATCAGATAGGTGAAGAGAAAAATCAAATAGATGCACAAGAGGTAACTTCACAATATCCACCTATTTTAGAGGTTGTCAAAATAGTTTTAGATAGTGGTGTAGTGATGAAGGAAAATGTTGACAAGCCGAAGGAACAAGAGGCACTGCAAGTGTTGGTTGATCTACCACACTCTGCATCATCCACTCCCACAGGTCCTAAAACTAGAAGTATGCCTGATCCACAGACAATCTTGACAGAATTGAAAGAGGCAATGGATATTGATACTATCACAGGAAAAGGTATTGACAAAATGCAGTCAAGCATCAGCTCACCAGACTTGAAGAGAAGGAAAATTATGAAGAAGAAGTCTTGAATTCTCGATGCTACATTAGATGAGGTAATTGTGATTCCACAATGGGATCCCAATGAATTGTCTTTTGAACAAATAGGGACTCTTTAGGAATTGCTTAAGAGGAAGAAGAGACAAGAAGAAATGAAAATAGAACAGAAGCAAAAGAAAGTGTTGCATGATATCAAGGATATATTTGCAAAGGCTTTTGACTTAGAAGATAAAATGCCTCAAGCTCCAATTATTGATCAGTTAGTTCACATTGTACAGAAGGTAACTGATGATGATGATATAAACAACAATGAAAAACTTCTACAATGGTCCGAGAGGAGATTTGAGAGAAAAGTTCTAGAGAAAATCTCAGAAGAGATTGCAAGGAAACGGGTTGAACTTTCTACTGTTGTAGACATTTTGGAGAAAGTTACAGCAAATGTTTATTCTTTGTATAGGAAACTATGTAATGTTGAATTTTTCACAAAGGATAATCTACAGCTTGTTGAGAAGCTACAGTTAGATTTGAATTCAACTGGCAATACTTTGAGTAAGGATTCTACCTCTAGCTCTTTACATTTTACTAATTTGATCAATGCACAACACAAAATAGCCAAGCTTATGGCTGAAGATGGTTGAATTAGGGCCAAATTGATCACCATTCAGAAAAGCATGTTGCCTCACTTGGAGGTAATATAGAAGGAACTTTTAATTGCAAAAGAGTTATCACAGAGAAATGCAAATCTCTCAACTGCAGAAAGTTTAGTGAGTCTAGCTGTCGAGCTAGAGATAAAATTGGAAGTTATGAAGATTGCCAAGGAAAGTTGGGATGCTACATTTGCATCCACCCTACATCTTCATAAACCATTTTTGGATAAGTACAACTTAACCCCACCTGAAATCAGTGACAAAAATAAGGGGGAAGTTGGTAAGGATACAGTATGATAAATTAGTACAGAACAGGTACATTTGTATATATTTTGAAGGCATGTATTTTATGAAACTTTTTGTATGTATAATTACGAGTATATTCCTAGGGGGAGTACTTAGTATACTTAGGCAACATTTTGATGGAATGAAATGAAGAAATGATAAGTGTGTTTTTGCCACTAATATCAAAGGGGGGAGATTGTTAATCTCTAAGTTCTATTGATGATTAGTGACCAACACTTAGTCATTCACTTAGGTAGTTTTAGTTGGCTATCACTGTAGCTGAGCTAAAATTATCCAAGGCCGAGCAACATTGCTGAGTAGTATTCAGGTTACCGAGTTGTATCATGCCGAGCCAAGTAGGATACTTAGTGCCGAGCAACAGATATGTTAAGTGCCGAGCAGAACAATTTTTGTATACCTGTCTGGAATGATTCAAACTTTGAGGAAAAGTGTTCAGGCCGACTTGTATAAGCTTTTTGGGCCGACTTATGTACGCATTTAATATTTTCCTACGGAGTTAGTTATGCAGTTAATTGTTTTATCCTATGCATGATCTATTGTAATCAATAATTGTAATACCTTGGAGGTATGAGTATTAGATCTTGATCGTTGATCTAGATCTTGCTATCAGACTTGAATAGATATATAAGATTGCTTCTATACCCTATTTTGTAAGAGTGTGGAGAGAAGTGGTGACTGCATTTTTAAAGTGAAATGCATAGAGTGTTATTTTGTTAAGAAGCAGAGATCAAGCAGAGCGACAACACAGTGAACAACAGAGTAAAGACATATCAGATTGTGAGATCATAAAAGGTACTAGAAAGAGGAGATTTGTCATCAGCATCTGAGTGCATAATGAAGGATCATTACTGGAAACATTCTAATCATTGTATCAGGTGAAAATCTCTTAACAGATTGGTTCTATCAAACCTTTCTAAATCTCCTAACATAGTGCTTACTTTATTGTAAGTTGAAATCCTTTCATAGGGTAGATTGTAATGATCTTTAGCTCTTAACCAGGTAGATCTTTAACCAGGTAGATTGCATTTTGTAATCAAATTTTGTATCCCTAACAGGCATAGTTTATTGCTACAGTAGTGAAGAATTTTGTGGTGTCATCCCCACCCCAGTTTTACCTATTTGGGTTTATGGGTTACCAAGTTCTTGTGTTATGAGTTATTTATTTCATTGTGTGGATGTTATTTGATATTACATTAGATTCATATATTTATGAATGTGGATTAGTTTGTTTTAAGTGTTTAAATTTGAAGATCTAACTCACCCCCCCCCTCTCAGTATTTTTCTTTCCCATTATTGTATTTCCAACAGAGAGTGTGTAATAGATATGAAAAGATTAAAATCTTAATTGAAATGAATTGAAGACAAATACTAACCTCAAAGTATAGAAGATCTGGAAATTGCTATTTTTTGGTGCCTGTACTGAGTTTCTGGAAATTCTGCAACCTACCCTGGCCTAGAAACACAAAGACAGAGGAAACCCAGAAATCATTTTCTTTTCTGAGAAAGATTGAACTTGACCCAAATATGGGGGCATAATTGTACCCCTTTATGTCGGCCTTGACCTGCACTACTCCGACAGAAAATATGTTCACACATTCTGAAAGTTTGCCGAAAAAGGGTATCCAAATCTCCTCTATAATTCATTGTTTCGTACCTGTGCCTACAAGAAAAAAAGGGTTTTTGTTGTTTGGGGGAGGGGTTTGCCTTGGTCAAACCCTGGCTTTGGAATTAGCCTTAAAAGAGAATTGAAATTGCAGTAATAAACAAAGTAAATAGAACAATTCACCTTGCTTATGTTGAAACCCTTGTGGAGGATTCAAATCCTTGAATCCACAAGTATGGATGCTCCAATGGATGTAGAATGTAGGATGCAAGATTTCTCAAATCAATTGCCTTTAGATCTTCAACACCAATCTAATCTTGGAATAGGAAGAATCTTGAATGGATATGGATGGAAAAATCTTCAACAAGAGGGCTCCATCGAGCTTGAATCCTTCAATGGATACTAATGGATCCCCTTGATGGATTGAATCTTGAATAATTGAATGCTTGAATGCTTAAATTCTTGAAATTAGATGATCGCCTTGATATATTATGCGTAGATCATTCATCCATAGATTTCTTGATTATGTGTATATATTGTGCATAAAAAATGAGAGGAGAAGGCTTCCATATATACAAGTCTAGGGCAAAAACTTCTAGAGAGGCTGACATAGGATAATTAAATTCCAATTAGGCTCATACCCCGAGAATTGGACCTATGTTAAGTATCTTTTTAAGAGTCACCACTTTGAAGCCTAAAATAGCCAACCTGAAAGTGGGAAAATAAGGTTTCCAAACCCCGACATCCGCAAATCCTTGAGATTTGAAATTTAGACCCTGGGTTAGGGTCAAGGTCGACCTTGACCCAGAAGGTTGGTCTTGAACCTGAGGTCAAGAACCTCAAAATCTAAGAACAGGATACCAGAAAAAGGTAGGAGAGAAGTGGAAAACATGGCAGAACATGGGAAAATTAGATCCAAGTCAAATACCCATTCAAGGTGTTTGACATGACCCCAAACCACTTACTCGGAGGGCTAAACAAGTCCTAAATGGAAGTGCTTCCATTTTACAATGATAAAATTAAAATCAGATCTAGGTTGTCAATTAATGAATTTGAAGTTGTAACCTCTAAAAAAGACATGGTTGCCATTTAACAGATCCTCTTTTAGGGTGTCATCCTTGCAAAAAATGAAAAATAAATTATCAGGGAGGATTTTTATACTTACCTGAACCATATATTCTTCCACCCACCATTCAACGATGCCTTCCATAGGGAGACCAAAACCACACCTTTTCGTGAAAAGACCCTATTTTTTTGTAGTGATCCAAGATCCAATCTGTATATTTATTCTTTATTACCACAACTAGAGAATTTTCATTGAGATTCTTAGTATAGGATTTTTCCAACTTAGGTCTAAATGAGGGCCCATAATTCCTTCTACTCTACAATGCTTGGTTTGGAAATATCGGGGGATATCATGACTTGAAGATGTTAGATGCAAAAAGTTAATACAAGACATTAAATCAGTTAATGTATTGTATTGTCATTGATGTTAACTTGATATAATTTGATTGGTCATATTCATATTGTCAAAGACTTCAAATAACCAAAGAGATAAAGGTTATTGTTACCAATTTAGTTTGCGTACTAAATTGGTAAATTGATATTGCTTTTACACTGAATGATGGATTTGTAAGATAAGAAATATCTTGTCTTACTAAAATATAAAGGGAGGATTGAAATAGATATGTGTTTATTAAGAATGTATAATGTGTTAAGGAAGAAGGGTATGATTGATTATTGATTATCTTGAAATGTAATGTTTGAAATAGGAAATGTGTAAATTGTTATTTGAGTTGCCTAGATTGTATTGAATTCTTTAACCTTAATTGAATTGTATTGATTGATTGTATATTGTGATTAGGGAGAAAATAAGATGTTCGTCTTTTGTTCCCAAATGCACAAATGGAAGATTCAAGTTGATCAACCCCAAAGAAGGGCTAATGCACAAATGAATCAACCATTTGGAAAGGAGAATAACAAAGGAGATACCTTAAATTCTGTTAATTATATGTATAGAAATGATGTATGATAGTAATTTAAGAGATAGGAGGAATGCACTAAACTTTAAATATTGTAGATCAAAGAATGTTTTTTTATGAGGTCTGTAGACTGTTTCTAGAAAAATTGATAGTTGATCCTGAACTGGAACATGGAGACGAACAAAACCCAAAAATCTTTTTCCATTTTGATGTCGTCTTATGAAAAAGTTCAACCTTGACCCACAAATGTGAACCCTGACCCAATAATGTCGACTCTGACATGTACAGGTTCGACAGAAAATCTGTTCGCGCCGTCCAAAAGAAAGCCGAAAAGAGTATCCAGATCTGGTCTCAAATCAACTGTTCTAAACATGTACCTGCAAGAAAAAGGAGATTTTTTGTTGTGGGGGAGGGGTTTGCCTTAGTCAAACCCTAATTTTGGAATTAACCTCAAATATATCTAATTGAAATCGCAGAAATGGACAAAGTAAATGCATAAATTCACCTTGCTTGAAAAAGTCCTTGTGGCAGATTCGGATTGTTGAATCCACAAGTATGCTTCAAAATGTGAAATGTAGAAAGGTAGGATTTCTTCAATCTCTTTCTTGTAGATCTCCAAAACCAATTCTTGAATGGGTTCTTGAATTTGGAATAGGCTTGGAAGAAGGTGGATGGAGAGATCACCAAAAAGGGCACTATGTATCTTTAATCCTTCAATGACCTCCAATGGATCTCCTTCATGAAAATGGATACTTGAATGGATGAATTCTTGCTTGAAATCTTGTTTTATTGCTTTCTTGAATCACACTTTAAGATAGCTTGAGAATGCTTGATCACGATTAGAAGACTTAGTTCACTTGATGATGGTTATAGAAAATAAGAGAGAAAGCTTCCCTTTTATATGAAATTAGGGCACAATCTTCTAAGGAGGCCTACATAGGAGGATTAAATTCCCATTAAATCCTTTACCCCTTGGAGAGGACATATATTAAATATAATTTAGGAATCAATGCTTCAGAACCCGAAACAACCGACCTAGAAGTGGGAAATACTTTTTGCAAAGGCCAACCTCCAAAAACTGTGAGACCTCAGGATCTGAACCCTGGGTCAAGGTCGAGGTCGACCTTGACCTAGGTTAGGGTTGAGGTAAACCCTGACCTAAGTTAGGGTTGAGGTCAACATAGACCTGAAAGGTCGACCCTGATCCTGAAGCCCAGAATCACCAGTCTGCAGTTCAGAATGCATAAATCAAGCTAAACAGGAGTGGAAAGAGGGATAGAACAGGGGAGAAGCCATGTCGAGATAAAGAACCCATTCAAGGTGCTTGTAATGACCCCAAACCACTTACTTGGAAGGCTAAACATGTCTATAATGGAAGTGCTTCCATTTTTCAACTATACAAGATTGAATAGTTGTTCTAAAGTTGCAGAATTGCTGAAATATAGAAAAGGAAGTATACAATGCAGAATGACAACTATAAATATTAAAAGATTTTATAAAGGTACACCTCTTCAACATTACTATTTAGCTTATGAAGATGAAATACATTTGCAAATGCATTCATAATATCAGATTATTGTACTCTAAGTATTGATCATTTTCAAATTTACAAATTGAAACAATGATCATTATATTGTGCATTCAAACTGAATGTATTAAGCAAATGTTTATTCAAGGTTACATCTTTCATATTGAGAACTTAGAGAAGATATCCAATTCTAAAAATAACATAGAAGCATGTAGAGTTTAGGGGTCCAAGCATTGCCTTGAAGAGGTCTTCTGCATTCTGATAGCTGGTTGTCTGAACTCTGTCAAGTCTTTGTGTCTGTGTCTAAGTCCTCCTATCATTTATGCATTTTAGCTTTAGGGGCATGTCCTACATCATAGAAAAAGAAGGGATTTAGATCCAAATTGGATCTAAGCAGTGCATGGAAACCAAAACAACATCAATCAAACTTTCAGAACTGAAAATCAACCAATAACATCAATACAACAACAAAATATGCATCTGCATTAACTGAATAAAAGTATCAAAGGGACATAACTCTATGAAACCTTTTACTATTTATAGTTATCATTCTACATTATTTAGGAGTTGTTATTTGTGAGATCATATATTTGAATTAAAAGGACTTGGGTCTTGTAGCTAAGAGACATTTTTTAGAACATCAATCTATTAGGTTAGTAAACCCAACCAGCCAACCAACATTCATGCATAAATGTCATTTCACATGACACTCACACACAAACATTGATTAACTGATTGTATCCACTAACCTAACATGTGGACTTGATGGTGTGTGCAAGCAAGTGAGATTAAAGAATATTCAAATGCAGAAAGAAACATGATGCAGGAATTCAAAAGTTACATATGATAAAAGGAAAAATGCAGTAAAGTGTCACGAGCCCATGCTTGAACCTCACAAGATGCATTACATACAATAATAGATGCTAGAAGTTCACGAGTTCAAAAAATGATAGGATGCAGAAGGAAGAGATGTAGTTCCTAAAGGGTAATACATAATGCAAGCATGTTGTTACGAGTTTTTAAATTCTATTGAGACAAAATGGAGAATATAGAAATGTTGCTAATAGGTGCATGGGAAATGAAAAGATGCCCTAAAAATGGATTTTCCAGATGGTCAAGAGCAAAGAATGAAGTTGAAAATGGGATTTATTACAAATGAGGTAACATTATTATGCATAGTTGTAAAAATTAATGTTAAGTATATTGTTGCTGAAAATTGTTGTTATGCACCAACAAAAGTAAGATGTCACTTGCTGTGATTGTCAAAAGGATCATGCATATGAAATATTAAGCTAATGTTTAAACAAAATTTTAGTTTTTGCATATACAAACATAGATGTGCATCAATGTCCAAGTAACAGTGCATATGGAACAGAAAAGAAACAATGTTGATGTTTATCAAAATTTCATCTATGCATATGCAATAAGTGCATCAACCTTTATCATATAAGTATGCATATATGGATCAAAACAAATTGCAGTTCATATTAAAAAAAAAGAGGGATAACAGTAACATTGTTATGAAGTGTTAAACAATTGCATAGACAAGAGTTAAATTGCATTATCATCAAAATAGAAAAGGCATATATGGAATTACAAACACTGTTATCATCAAATAAGAGTTCATCTTAAACGTTGTTCTGAACACTATTATCTTTGATAAGAGGAAAATAATACAATAGCACCCATTTTTTGCAATCAAATTATAGAAAAATATGTATGTTCAAACACTGATATCCAGTTTTATATAAAAGACCGGCATATATGCACCAGAATTTAGCAAAATAGTGTATTATCAAAAGACAGAAATCAGTGATACTATCATTGATCAAGTATGGAAATTTAAAAAAAAAGGATGTTATTTTTTATACATATTCATCAAATGACAGTGCCATATGCAAGAGAGGAAGGTAAATAACAATGTTGTTATAATGCATATTCAATAACAATGCTTTTTTTTTAAAATAATTAAGCATTTTTAATGTTCAAACTTTGTTTTCATAGTATTATGCATGGGTGTCATGAGCCCGTGCTCGAACCCCATGTATAATTTTTTCACTAGAGTCACAAGAACATATGGATATCACTTGTCATTTTTCTTACAAGGCTAAGAAGACAACATATAACAAAAATACATATATCTAGCAAGTACAATGACGACATTATGCATGAAGAGTGGGACGGTTTCAACAAAGTAAGGCATCATTCAAGCATAACAGTTATATGGGTGCAGTGGAGGCCGAGTTCAAAAAAATAACCCCGAGTTCACCTCTCAGCTACAACAGACAATGATGTAATAGATACAGCCTTTTAGTTCAAAAAAGTCACGGGTGGAGCAAAGTGAAAACAACAAGTTCAAATAAAGATGTTGGTATTAGATACATGAAGAAAACATAACAATAGAACTCAAGACAAAATGCAGACAAAACAACATGTTTCTGGTTCACCAATGATAGCACAACCTCTATATTTTTATAGAAATCTTCAGACATGGATACACAATATGCTTTAAAGCCACGGTTTTAAACAATTTTAAAACAAAGAGGCAGTCAATATTCATCACTTTTCGGGCAACAAATCATGGAAAGGAAGCAACAACAGACATGGTGGAATTGAAAAAGCCAAGTAATAGAAAAACACAGGTTTATTTGCCAAGAAAGGTGGAAACCCATTAAGCCCAAAAACCATAACAAGTATTGCAAAGACTACGCAATGTAAAGATATATATAACAACATGTTCAAAATAGAAGTACACAAAGTGTTAGAAGCCAAGTAATGGAGGAAATAACTTATCTATGAGTTGTAAAATTGGGATATTCTAAAGCCGAGTTTGAGCAAAGATGCATGGAGAGCGCCATGTATTATGGCATGAAGAGGAGAGCCTGAGCTCTTCAAACTGAAACTCCAAGTTCCAAACAAAACCTGCAGGTACAAAGAGTTAGAACTCTCTCAAAACTTCACACTATTATCCGCTACATGGAAATCTCAAGCTCTTACAATAGTTGAATCCAGTTTTGAGCACACGTTCAAAGAGCCAGCAGATCCCAAATTCATACACATCCACAGCAAGGTGATGCTAGATGCCAAGAATTAATACCAAAACCACAGGCATGGCTGCGCCAAGAAGTAGAGAACCCTAAACCCAATGGAACCTTTCAAAATGGAATGCAAAATACAATATGCCAAGTTTTTTACAAACTTTGGAATCTGAGTAAAGGAGTTAATGCCTTGGTAACTATAGTGCCACGACAATCTCTCCAAGTGCCACGACAGGGAGGGAGATATTTTTGCATTGTATTGGTCATGTTGACCTTAAGCATGGTTAAGCCATATGCTATGGTATCAGTTTTAGGCTTGGTTGGGGTTATGAGATATATGTAGTTGGGGCTTTATGTTATGGGATTAGGTTATATGATTTTTGTTAGGGTTTTAATAGATTTTATTAATGTTGATATATATTGTAAAGTTATATATTTTAAAAGATATAAACATTAGGAGACCTAAATTTAGGGCTAAATTTTTGGCATCAATTATGCCTTAAATTTAGGGATTTAGCTATTTTAGAGGGATTTTTTGGAGGCTAGATTTTGGGCATCATTTAGGCCTTAAATTTAGGGTTATCTGTATGTTGAGGAGAAGCTTTTGGTGGATATTTCATTTTCAAAATTAGCCTTGAGGTGCTATATAACTGAACCTCTTTATTAGTTTTAGGGGTTCATAATTTGGGGAATAAGAGGTATTAGTGAGCATATTTTTCCTTTGCACCTTTTTCTTGTATTTTGCAGCCATCAGTTCATGTTTGATACAGATTATGATCAAGTGAATGCATGTATTCCTTGGCATTTTTTAACTCTTTCATGTAACTATTCTACAGATTTTGAGGATAATAGAACTTGCCCCATTATTCATACATTCTTTTTTGAGTTTTGTTATCAATCCTTTCAAGTTTCTGCATTTAAGTGTAATGTTATTACAATATAGATTAGTGAATTAACCTAATTCCTATTCTAAAATGTGAAGTACAAACCTTTTGCAGAATTAGCATGTTTGTTGGTGGAGTTGTTGCTATTAGTGGTGCAGAGCCTAGTAGTAGAATTTAAGTCAGCCTATGCATTGAATAGTGAATTTTATTGCATAAATATTTTAGTGTATGTCCTTTGGATACTAGTTCAAAAATCTAATAAGTCTGAATCCATTTGGTGTATCACCCTCTTAGTCAGTTTATTCATTTTCAGTGATCCTTCTCTCTTTTCCCAATACCATAAAAATCAGTATTAGGTGATATTCCAAATCAAATAGGAACTGGCCTAGAATTCAGAGATTCATTCTCTATCTCATCAAGGAGAATGTTTCCATGTTTCAACAAGATAGCTAGGTTTGACATCAAGCTATAGGTGCAATCCTGATTGACAACAATTTTTGGCGTGCCCGGTGGGACGCAAACTGCTACACAGTTCTTACAAGAGATTATTTCTTATTGTTGTTTTGGTGTGAACAATAGTATTTATACCTTTTGGAATCTATTATTTCACCATCACCTGGAAACTCTATTTTGAAGATTTTACTGCAGATTCATTCGCATATTTATTTTAATGAGAAGGACTCCTTCAAGAGCAAACAACGAAGGATTCATTTATCAAGAATTACAGCCTAGCAGAATAGGTACCATATTAGCAAGAAGAGATAGAGCATCTCAAGCTGTAGGAGAAAGATCGTTTCTAAAGGGATCCAATTTCTCGCTATTTGAAAATCCTATCTTTGAGGATCAAGTTGCAATCTCAGAAGGTCATGAGGTAATTATTGAAGATTTCAGTTTTTCTGAAGATTTATGTGTTATTGACAATTTTGGATCCGAATTACCCATTTTTGAAGAATCAACAAAGGGGCAATATATTGTTGTAGCATCCACAAGTGGTAATGCTACCCTAGGATTGAAAACATATCAAAGGAAGGTAACTCAATCTAAAAAATCTATTGTACCACCTGTAATTCAGCAATAAGTACCACCAGTACAGATGGCTAGAAACTTGCCATTTATGGCTTTCAATGATGGCAGCCCATTACAAATTGTTGTCTATCATGATATTCCACCAGCAATACTAAAAGGTTTGTCGTATTTCAATGGTGAGAATCATATTTCAGCAATTGAGCATATTAAAGATATTGCTACTCTTTTTGGATTACATCAAGTTACTCATGATGATGTAGCATTAAAACTATTAGCGACATCGCTCAAGGGTAAAGCATTAATCTAGTTTAGAAGTTTTCCAGTTAACTCTATTGCTACATGGGATGAGTTAGGGAGTGTTTTGATCACTAAATTTGAGTATAGGTTGGATAATTTGCCTTTGGTTAAGAAGCTAACTACAATTAAGAGAAGTGTCAATGAGCATATTTCTGATTTCAATTTTTATTTTCAACAAACTTGGGACATAATTCCAAGATTTGTTAAACCATCCAATGATTATGCATTTATGTTTTATTTAAAATCTTTTAATAGTGATATTGCACTTATGATACAATCTATGGGAGGTAATAATTTACCTAATGCTTATGATGTTGCTGTAAGAGCTAAGAATAGCTTGATACAAGCTAAAAAATTACCTCCAATGCCTTATTGTGCAGAAATACAACCAGTTGTACCAGTTGTTATACCACCTATTGTTGTTGTTCCTCTATTTACAACACTTAATATGCAAGTTGTAGCAGAAGAACATGTTGCTTCAGCTCCTATTAAGGAGATAAAAGAGAGGACCCTGGAGCTAAAAGACACAAATTACAACATTTTAAAAACCTTATAGAATTATGGAAATGAGATAACGAACCTAAATATGCAGCAAGGCCAATACAATAGGCCTCCACAAGCTTCTTATCAGCAAAATAGATTGTCAAATCAAGCTTCTAGTTCAAATCAACCAAGGAAAGCTCAAGGACAACAAAGGAATTATGGTCAAAGCGCTGGTCAAGCATATAATTATGCAACTCCTAGTGCTTCCAAGGAGTTAATAGTAATTCCTTAAAATAATTATGTGCAAGAAGCAGAATGGTGTAACGCATGCACAATGATGGGAATTTTTGGCTGGATTGCCCTCACGCACTTGAAGCTAGAAGGCAGGATGTTCTGAAGGGATAGTCGGTTAATAGCCAAACAGAGGTACAATATGATCAAACACAATCACAAGGTTATCCTGATATTGCTTTAGTCAATTTGAATGATGATGATGCTCTTTTAACAACAAAGTTTGACCCAAATCAAGTATGGAGACCTATAGTAGCAGGGATAAGGTCACAAATAAAGGCTGGAAATAATCAGCAGCAAAATATAAAGTACAATAGCATGCTGTTATAATACAACAACAAATAAAGCAACATGTACAAGCTCAAAAAGGAGCAGAACAGTCAATACAAACAGCAAATGACTCTGCTGTTTTAAAACAACACTAAAAGGTTAGTGTTCAGAACTTCAATATCGTTGATCATTTGAAGAAGAAAAATGTTCCCTTGTCCATGTGGGATGTTCTGGCTCTTCTAGGCCAAAATTACATGTTACAAGAGGCATTACAAGCACTTGCATTATCTGATGAAGTTTTGTCTCATCAAACCCCAAGGTTTTACTTGCTGCAAGTACAAGTACATCCCAACAATCATCTAAGTTGATTAAACCTCCTCCGTTTTATGTCACTATCATTATAGGACACTACCCAGTTCACAATTGTATGATTGATTCTGGTGCTACTAGCTCGGTTATGCCAAAGAAAATTGTAGACTAACTAGGCCTGAAGTATGAGCCACTTGAAAAGGGAGTAGTTCAGTTAGACAGGACAATAATGGCAACCGTGGAAGTTATAAAGAATCTAGATTTAACACTACATGGTTGTCCTAGTTTTTCAGTACCGATGGATGTTTACATTATTGATTTGCCTCCTAACTTCTCTATATGTTTGTCACGATAATTTACTGCCAAGATGGGAGGCTACTTATCTACTGATTGGACTCATATGATTTTCCACACCAGGTACGGTACTAAGGGTACTATACCCTCAAAACCCATTGCAAAATTATGTGTTGAACAATATGTTGTTGTTGTTAGAAATGAATTAGCAATTGTCTTGTTTGATCAATAGGAAGTATCTGATATGTTTGAAGCTCAAACACAAATAAGTAATTTTTTAGATGTTTTGTTAGATGATTGGGCCACTAAAAATGTTAGAATTTCAGATGAGCAAATTGAGGAGCCAATTTTGGGTAATTATGTTATCCATGAGTTTTCTGATCTTCTACCAGCTATTGTAAAAAGTGCAGATTTGAATTCCGAACAGCAATCCAACGTTGTTTGGAAGCTATTTTTTGATGGATCACACATCAAAATAGGTGTGGGAGGAGGTTGTATGTTGGTTTCACCAGCAAATGAGAGGTATTATGCTTCTTCCATATTCACCTTTAGTTGTACCAACAATGTTGCTGAATATAAAGCCCTCGTAAATGGATTGAAGTGGGTCATTAAGAGAGGTATTAGTTGTTTGCAAGTTTATGATGATTCAAAATTAATTGTGAATCAAGTTAGGAATGTTCATGCAACTAAGAATGATTTATTAAAAAGTTATAAACATGTTGTGTGAGATTTGATTGAAGGTTTTGAGGCTTTTAATCTGCAATCTATTCCTAGAAATCAGAACAAACATGTTGATAGGGTTGCTGTTGTTGGTGCCCAGTATGATATTCTAACTGATATCAACAATATTAAAGGGCTAAATTATGTAAAAGTAATTGTTATACCCGTTGTCCCAAATAATGTTGATTGTTGGCAAGTTTTTGAATCTGACGAACATATTGTTAATTTTTTGAGAGAAGAGGCTGAGTTTGTACAACCAAATAAAAAAAAATTACAGGAGCGATATGAAGAGAAAATCATCCAATTAAGGACAAACAAGATTCCCAAAGGTCTTATGAATTTAGAATCTATGTTTGGTACTAACGATCAATTTAAAAAGGATAAATCCAACTTGTAGATCAAAGAAGAGCATTATGAGGAAATTGTTGTTGCAAAGGATAAAGTGCTGAAAATTGGAAAGGTATGTACACCTGAAGAATGTCAAACCTTTGTTAACTTATGAAATGAATTTCATGATATTATTGCTTGGAGTTATTCATATTTGCAAGGGTTTGATCCTAGTATTTCTTAGCATACAATAGAGTTAGAACTAGGAGTTAAACCAGTTAGGCAAAAATAGAGGCCCATAAATCCCAAATTAGAGCCGCTCATGATTAAAGAATTGAATAAATTGATTGAGAGTAATATCATATTCCCAATCAAACACACTTCATGGATATCCAACCTGGTTCCTGTTAGAAAAAAGAATGGAGAAATCAGATTATGTGTTGATTTTAGTGACTTAAACAGAGCTTCATTAAAGGATAGGCATCCTTTGCCTTCAATGGAACAAATCTTGCATGTTGTTTCATGTTCATAACGGTTCTCATTGCTGGATGGTTTCTTTGGTTACAACTAGATTTTGGTAAAAGAAGAGGATAGATTCAAGACAACATTTACAACCAAGTGGGGAAGCATGGCTTATCAAAAGATTCCATTTGGATTATCTAATGCAGGTGCAACATTTCAAAAGGCTATGGATAAGGGCTTCATAAATTTGATGTACATGTTTGTACTTGTTTATTTGGATGATATTACTATTTTCTCAGAGAATGCATCAGAACACTTTCAACATTTAAGAGTTATCTTTGAGAGATGTAGGGAATATGGTATTTCTTTAAATCCCAAGAAAAGTATATTTGTTGTCCATGAAGGTAAATTACTAGGATTTATTGTTTCAAAGGAGGGTATCACTATTGAACCCAAAAGAGTAAGTGTTATCATTGCCTTACTACTTCCTCTTCACAAAAAGGGTCTTCAAAGTTTCGTGGGAAGAATCAACTTTGTAAGAATATTCATCCTAGACATTGTTGAACTACTAATGCCATTAACAACCATGCTCAAGAAAAATATTGTTTTCCGATGGACCAAAGAAGGAAAACATAGCTTTGATTTAATTGAGGAAGCACTAGCTACTGCCCCTACCTTGTTAAATCCTAATTTTTCAAAGGATTTCATTTTGTATGCATATGGGAATGTTGATAGCATTTATGCCATGTTGGTTCAGAAGAATGACATAGGTTGTGAACAACCAATAGCCTTTTCAGTGAAGGACTTAAAGACTATGAACTACATTACTCATTTGTTGAAAAGCATGTACTTGTTGTAATTAGAAGTCTGAAGAAATTCAGACATATGCTTTCTAACAATAAAATTGAACTGATGGTTGCACATCCTTCTGTTGAGGACTTTTTGCTGAATAAAGATTTCAACACTAAAAGAGCTGGCTCGATCACAAAGGCAATGGAGTATGACATTGAAATTAGAGTTACCAAGTTGGTAAGAGGAAAGGGTCTATGTGAATAGCTTGCTGGAAATGGAGATAACACTCTAAAAGATTATTTTGAAGTTGTTTTAGCTTTAGAAGATGATGAGTTCAACTTGTTCCATATTTGCAGAATGATTGGGTAAATGATATGGTTGTTTTCTTGCAAACAGGACGTTGTCTTGAAGGTTTGGAAAGATCAAAAAGAAGGTATTTTAGATTACAGTCCATTCCATATTGTTTGCTGAATAATATACTGTACAGGAGGGATTATAATGGCATTCTGCTGAGATGCATTAGTGGAGATCAAATTGATAAGATTCTAGAAGAATTCCATTATGGACAAGCAGGTGGCCATTTTGCTACAAGGAAAACAACGTTGAAAATTATGAAGGTTGGCTATTTCTGGCCAAACTTATATGAGGATGCCTTCATATGGGTGATAAAATGTCTAAAGTGTGTTGTTTTTTCAAATAAGCAGAGGTTAGCAGCTTTACCTCTTAATCTGGTTCAAGTAGAACAACCTTTTGTCAAATGGGGACTAGATTTTATTCCCCCCATAAATCCTTCATCAATTTCAAGCCATAGATATACTCTAATAGCAACAGATTATTTTACAAAGTGGACTGAAGTTGTTGCATTGAAAGATGCAAATGAAAGTTTAGTTTTGAATTTCTATGAAGATCTAATTTCCAGGTTTGGAACACCTAAAACTATTGTGTCTGATAATGCCTTGGCCTTTTTAGGCTCAAGAATTAATGATTGGGCAATGAGGAATAATGTTTATCTTAGTACCTCGTCCAATTATTATCTACAAGGTAATGGACAAGCTGAATCAACAAATAAAAATCTGATTTGCATCATCAAGAGGACTATTGGAGATAATGAGTGAGCTTGGAACAAAAAGTTAAAATGGGCCTTATGGGCTGATAGGATCACCCCAAAGTGCTCAATAGGTAACTCATCTTACAAGCTGGTTTATGGAAGAGAGGCAAGATTGCCAATTTCAGTAGAGTTGCCAAGTTTGAGCCTGATCAAAGAATTAGATCTGTTGGATCAACAACCTATGGAGGTCAGGCTTGTAGAATTGATAGAGTTAGAAGAGACTAGAAAAGGATCTTTTCAAAAATTGGAAGAACATCATGATCAAATGAAAAATACATTTGCTAGAAAAGTTGTTGCAAGAGTCTTTGCAGAAGGTGATTCAGTGCTCAAATGGTATGAGATGGAGAGTAGACCTGGTAAGCATTCAAAATTTGATGTCATTTGGAATGGTTTGTTTGTGGTTACATGATGCAAGGTCCATAATGCTTTTCAGCTCTCAAGTATGGAAGGAGAATAATTGCCAATCCCAGTTAATGGGATCCACCTCAAGCATTGCTTTTGAGGTTAGTTGGCGTGAATAAGTGCTTTGCACATAGTTAGTTTCTTTCAGTTAGTGGTAGCTAGTACTTTTATTCTGATAGTGGTCACATCAAGAAGATACACACCATGCATAATCAAGAACCCATTGGAGTTCCCAGTTATAAATGATGCATACCTCAATAATGTAATCATGGTGGGAAGAAAAGTTATTTTCTGGGTAGGTTTCTTTGCAGTTTTGAAGGTTAGAATGAACAGAGATAGCAAGATCAATCACATGATATATGCATGAACATCATACCCATTGAACCACCTCACAATAGGTTCTTAGTAATCATGCCCAAAGCCTCTCTGAGGAATAGTTTATTCAATCTAAGGATCACTTCTCCCACCATGAGGTGCATTTAGTTTGTCAACCCAGGGACGTACACTTGAAATGGTACAACACAGTATGTGCACTAAGTTCCTTAAAGAGCCACTCTACCTATGTTGCACGAAAGTAAAGTACATGAAAGGAATCTATACTAGGGTTGCAGGAAAGGAAACACACTTACTCCTTACTAAAATGAATTCTACAACTTGCAAACTCTACTTAAACTTATTCTTTCAACCTAGAGCATTCACTATAAATATCCTTGCAGGTGCTGCAGGAACATTCACAAAGTACAATGTTGTAGGAAGGAACTACAATCCTATATCTAGAATGCTGGAAATGCAAAAGGTATATCTATTCTACTTCTACTCTAATCAACCTACCAAGTGGGCCCCCTTGGTCGGCTTCTGCTAATCTATGAACATAGAATATGAACCAAAAGTTACTTCATTATCTTTCAAGACTGATTACATGAGAATGATACATGAAACTGAAAATGAACTTGCTATGCAAGATACAATCAAAACATTGTATTTCCAAAAATCTTCGAACTTACAAACTATCAATATCATCCCTATAAATAGAGGATTGAATTTCTTATTCTAAAATAGAAAAAAAAACTATCTAACTAAAACCGTGCTAAAGAGAAAAAATAGGAAATGCAACAGCCCACGACATATGCAATGAAGTATGGGTGACCAAGTCAATATGCTAGGAATACAGAGGGAATATAGTAGAGCTACATTCATGCATATCTAAAATAGTGGCTCCTAATTTGTGGTAGCCATGTCTTCTGATGCCATGATGGTTTATTTGTTCAAAGCTAGTCTTTAACGTCCTCCTTCAATGCTATCAACCAATCCCAGTGACTCCTACTTCCTGGCAGGATTAGTTATCATGCAAAAGACATTCATACAAGTAGCTTATTCAAATTAATCCAGATGTTAGAACACACATTCTGATTATTATATGAAATACTACAACATATATATAATATTGGTATAATATGACATATCTATTCCACCCATGGTTTAATGGTTCTATCTGTACTTGACATAAGTTCAACTGACTAAAAGTTCACAATTGTTCTAATAATACTTAAAAATAGAGTATAAGGATTAATATAATAGAGATAGTAAAATGGTCTCATCATTTGCCCCTTGGCAAGTTGAATGCTTGTCCTCAAGCATTACATCTTCTGGTTGTTGCTCTGAAATCTCCAACCTTTGTTCTCCCTCTCCTTTCGCTTTTGAAGGTGTAGTGGAACCCCCTTGTTTTCTCCCAGACATCTACTCTGTGATTTTCTTGCAATTGGTCAAGTTTGTCAGTATTGATGTCATACAAGGGCCAGAGGAGCATTAGTGGCTGCATGGTGAGTGGACACCAGAGTTCCTGTCTAGTTTGCCTTCCCAGCTGCATGTATTTTGGTGCTCTTTGAATAGTTTCTTGGAGGTTGATAGGACTGTGTGGCTCAGATTTCTTCAATGCCTTGGATAACCTACCCCATATGCTTCTGGCTCCAGCCAGGGCTCTCTAGAAGACAAAGTAAGACAAACCATCATATTCTGCATAGACATCTATATGAATCTCAAAAATTTTATCCCTTGTTTCCTCCTTAATTTTTCCATAAGTCAAATAGAGCCAATCTCTGAGGAGTTTATCTGGCTTGCTGCTTTCTGCTCTTAATGGTAATGGCTCTGTTTTCTCCTGTTCCCTATAGTTTTCCAACTGTATATCATAGTTGGCTTCATTATGCATCTAGGAAATTATTGTCCTTATGTGTATATCCTCTATGTAGAGTAGAGGATTCCACTCAGTCTCAGCTGGGATAATGAAGTTATGCATGTACAGTTCACAAAGTAGATTTTGCTGCCATGAGGGAAGAGTCTGGTAAAGGCCATAAAATTCTTGGGCTGACTTGAACTCAGAGTCTATATCTTCAATGGTCATCATTAGCTGGAACAAGAGGAACTATTCTTTCAAACTGATGGTATAAACCCTAGGAGGTGGCCTACATGCAATTATTTGATCAGCCAATTTGAGGGCATGATCCATCTTTTGTTTTTGCATAGCCAATTGTTCTTTCAATTCTGCAATTTCTTCCCCTTACTCTGTTAGTATTTTTTTTAGTTTCTTCTTCTCCTCTCCCCATAAATTTGTTGTTAGAACATACTTATTATGCAATCCAAAGAGAAGCATTTGCAAGGTGATTGGGCCACAATCTTCTACCTGATTTATTTGCCTCCTCTGTTCCTTCCAAGACTGCTCTAAAAAACTTATTAACCAAGTTCTGTTGTAGGGCACTAAGGAAGTTTCTGCATAGGCTGACTGATGGATTACTGAGGCATTCTCTTCATTAATGTCTAGAGTATACTAATGGTTTTCCTGGGGACTATTTTGGTAAACATCAGGTTCAGCTTCATAAGTTTCTGTTGAATGCGGTGGAAAGTCTGGAACTGCAGACTCATTTGGGGAATCATCTAGAATAATTTGCACATTGGGTTGTTCATCAAATTGAAAAGGAGAAGTGGTTTGGATTTGGAGGATGCTTTAGTGAGCTGTCCTCTCATTCTAGGACTCCTTCACGCAGGGGTTTATACAATTTCTATAGACTTTTTCTTAGTAGCCTTCTTCGGTTTCTCTGCTACAGGAGTAGCTGCTGCAGGAACTGACTTCCTTTTCTTCCCCTTCGAAGAAGTAGGGATTTGTGGTTTGGCTGCAGGAACTGAAGGTTCTTCCTCTAATTTTCATTTTCCTTTGGTTCGGGAAGAAGTAGGTACATTTCTCTCATGAGCAGATAAGGGCACATTTTCTTGAAGATTTACGGTTTCTGCCCCTTGGGTATCTTGTTCAACGGCTGGGTCAGTTGGTATTGCATTATCATGAGCAATTAATACATTAGGGTTAACCTGTGGTTGTAGGGTTTTGTGCTTGACAAACTCCAACCATGTCATGGGAGAGGCATCCCTAAGAGATATTTCTATTAATAATTTAACTAGGGCATGGTGGGTGACAAAATTTGCATTTCTTTTTTGGGTCTCCTCAGCACTAATGCATAGCATATTGTATAAGAAATTTGGCACATTTACTGGTAGATTATGCCTTACATAACTCAGTAATTTGAAATGATGTGCGTGTAAATTGGAAAATCTCTAATGGAGTGTTGCATGGTAGAGTAAACTAGGCCTTAGCTTATCTAGCATCATGCACATTGGGGTAATGTTCCCCAACCATTGGTAATCCAGTAACTTCTACTATCCGCTCCTTTGTTGTGACCACTGTCAATCCCCACACAGTTGCTTGGCCTTCTTTGAATGTACATGCAAATTTAGCTGCTGAATCCTCATCAAATTATGTTAACCTTAAGAAGTATCCTAGCCAGCCACATGCATTAAATCTACTTACCACTTCAACATCTGAAAGTAGCACGCCATGTACTACCATCTCATGTCTCTATAATTGGCCTCCCATCTGTGCTTTCCAATTTTCAATTTGTCTGCCCTTGTAGAAGATAAATGCCCTATTCCTTGAATATCAGACTACTCATTTTTGAAAAACTATGGGATTTCTTCTGAATTCCTCTGTTATACTTAGTATGAAAAATAGTGATGTATTTTAACAAGAGAAATTATAGTCTTTACTGCGGGTTTCCACTTAACTTAATTTTAATTCACATCAAGTCTGACAATCATGGAGGATTCAGGAATAAAGGTACGACAGTTGTGCGATATAGCACTATAACTTTAATGAGACAAGGCTAAGTATAGATTTGAGGTGACATAAAATATTTTAGGCGTAAATATAAATGACAATTTGGAATTAGTACACTTCCCTCCCCCCTACGTAATATTGACAAGTGTCCACACTTGGCAGACTTGGCATGAGGAAGGGAACTGACTTAATGTCGTAATGATATATTTATTGTAGTACTAGATATAATCATCGAAATATATGCGCTAAAATTGGAAAAAAATTTGAAAAGCTTGTACCTGTCATTCGATCTTTGCATGTGCTATTATAAGGTGGTGTGAGTGGAATGAAAGTGACGGCGGTGTGCGTCAACAAACTTCGACTCTTATTGAAAGCAAAGAAAGGATAATTTTGATGACGTGGAGGGTGGGTGGGTGGGTGGTAGATTAAAGAAATCTACTACTAGACTTCCAAGGTCTGAATACTTGGGTATAAATACCTTGCCCAACATGATATCAGCAAGTTGCCCTATTACATGAACTATTTGAGGGTCCTTCTTTTTCCTTCCAAGCTTTTTAAGGCATTTAATAGATTTCCCATAGATAGGAACATCTTTGATAGCTTGAAACATAGGTATTTGGATGTGCATATTCTTTAGCTGCTCAAGAATGTAAAAATGCATTTATTCTTGGGATATACACTTTTCTATTGTGAGCCTTTGTGGAAAAGGAGGGTCAACTGAGGTTTCAACATCAGTTTTGCTGGATTTTTGAGCTGATTGGGTGGTATTTTGTAATGTAGCTTCTAGAAGAGGTGTTGATATTGCAGGAGTGTCTGCAACTTCTGTGATAATAGGATGTTCGGGTGCAGGCAGAGTAGTACCTGAAATCAAATGGATATCAGATATCTCTAGAGCATAGGCAAGATACTATTGTGTATCAGTGGTATACATTGGCTACTGTTGTTGCTTGCTATTTGGATTTGGTTGCGGCTGAGCAAGCAATTTAGTTTGCTTTGGATTGGGGCTAGTGGCTATAGGAGGTGGGACTAGCGGTGGTAGTTGTGGAAAAACAAGATTTTGGTTAGGCCACTGTGGAGGCCCCCTCCATTGGTTATTTTGTTGCCAATTTCCTTGTGGTGGTTGCCATTAGTTTTGCTGGTTTGGCCACTGGTTATTTTGCTGGTTAGGCCACTGGTTATTCCAGGCTGGCTGAGAGTACTGAGGAGTATTCTAATAACTTTGGTTTTGCCATTGACTATTGTAAGGATTTGAAAATTGTAATGGGTCTTGAGGCATACCTTGTCTTAAAGCCTGTGGTCGATGTTGAGAAACAAAGAACACTTGCTCATTGTCTCCTTCTATCTTCATGTACTTGATAGCCAAATGTTGATTTTCTAGGTTCGCCACCAGCTTACATCCACAATCTTTCTTTTGTTTATGACAATGTAGATAGTACTCAACTAACTGCAATTTAGCATCTGTATGTTTCTTCTTAGCAGTCATGGTGTCGAGATGCATAGCAACATCATTAATGATGTTTTGCCTGAAATCTGCTAGCAAATTAGATATCTCCAACTTAGAAACGCCTGAACTGCTCCCTTTAATGACTGTAGACCGATATCCTCTACTTTTCTTCCGAGTTGATCTAGAGTAGTTGAGACAGATTTTTTTGAGGTCATCCCAAGAAGATTAGGATATGTCCCCACCAGCCATGAGGTCCAATACTTCCAAACAACTATCGTTCACTCCTCTCAAGAAGACTAGTTTCTGTGAATCCTCCGACAGAACATGTTGGGGATTCTTCTACATGGTGTATAAAAAATGTGAAACATACTCCTCCAAAGTTTCATCCTCCTTCCGCGACATTCTAAAAATGTCATCTCCCCTCGGGTCACTCCCCTTGTAATATTCTTTGTATTTTTGTAGAAATAGAGTCTTCATCTCATCCCATGTGCCTACTGCATTTGCTCCTAGGCCCATGAACCATTGCAAGGATGACTCCTTTAGTGTTACTAGAAATAGCTTGAGTTTATGGACATTAGTGTTATAGTCAAAGCTACGACAGAGGTTGTCAAACTCAAACAAAAAGGTTGATGACATGTAACTGATTAAATGGTTGACTATATTAAGTTGAAAATAATGCAAGACATTAAATCAGTTAATGGTTTGTATTGTCATTGATGTCAACTTGATATCATCTGTATGGTCATATACATAATACCAAATACTTCAGAGAATCAATGTAATAAAGGTTATGCTTTCAGCAATGCATAAAAGTCAAGTATTCACTAAGTGACAGACTACACCGACGGAGTGCACACCATCAGTAAAGATAGAGATAAAGTCACAATGATGCCTGACGAGCAAAAGACAGTTTTGCCCGACGAAGCAGAATCAAAGGATGTCCAATGAGCTAAAAATAGTGTTGCTCGATGAGCAAGATCCAATGATGCCCGACGGACAAAGATCTCAAAGCTAACTGAAGTTACACCGACGAAACTGACAGTTTTCACCGGCGATGAACTACAGAATTGACCAACAGAATAGAGAGATCAGAACATGACAAAATATCTAGCTGGTAGAGCTAAAGGATAGACTTAACTGGTTGTTTTATTTGTTTTATTCAACCATAGTTAAGTAAATGATTTGTACAGTTGGCAAGAAGATAACTACGAGATAAATCAAGAGTTAAAGCCACAAATCAATTTGGATGGATTGTTTTTCACGCCAAGAATCAAGAACCTAGAATTAAGGAAAATCATGTTTATATAAGAGACAAGTATAATTCACTTTAAGCGTGGATGAACAAGAAATTATATACACGGGGGAGTGAACTAATAGAAGATGCTGAATAAGAAACTGATGAAGGGTTAACTTCATACAGTCCTAATCAATCAAGCCAAGGGAGAGCTAAAGAATTCTGTAGACACTAACGGACAGAGAAGCATGACATCACAGAGCAGAAAGAGTTAAGTATAAAGGAATTGTATTGATACATTGATCAGAAATATATTGTAAGTAAATAGATCTGAAAAACTGCAATTTAGTTGCATTAGAAACAAGTCATTTTGTTTCAATTTAACCATTGAAACATTAAGTCTCTTAACAGAGCAGGACTTAACAATCTTTTGTTATAGAGGTATATCCTAACAGATTACTAGAAGGTTGACTCATGATAGTAGCACCGGTCTTACCAAAAGCCTATTGACAGTCTAAGAAGGAGGCTGATTCAAGGATGGTAGTAAGATTTGCATAAAGCCTATTGACAGTCATGAGATTGATTCAAGGATGGTAGCATAGATGCCAGATACTTAGTGACAACTTGTGTATTGAAAATCCTCTAACAAGGCTGCACTTAACAATGTGTTTGTAACCTTTAACAAGGTTGGCTCCTAACAAGGCTCACTTCAGAAGAGTGAAAAATTGGGGTGCCGGTCCCAGTGGTTTTTCCCTTAACAGGGTTTCCACGTTAAAATCCTTGTGTTATGGGTGTATGATTTATTACTTTATAGTTTTACATTCTACATATGCATTTATGGATTGACTGGTATACTTTGCATATTTACTGAGTATCAATAAATATAGTTTACTGCTTATCAGTTATCAAGGAGAATAAGGATAGACAAGGTAAACTAACAGACAATTATTTGTTTCAAGTATTTCAAAGGCATACATCTTGTAGGGACTTAATAATCTGAGAAGTACTGATTGGTGGATTAAAGTTTGAAATTGGATAAATTTTTAAGGCCACTGATTCACCCCCCCCCTCTCAGTTATTACTAACAATTGGTATCAGAGCTTGTGTGCTTAAAAGGAAGGTTTCAAGACCTAAGTAAAAGATCACAAGATGAACAGACAAGATGTGCCCAAGTTGAATAAGGACAACTTTGCTTCATGGCAAAGCAGTATAAAGCTTCACTTATCAGGTATTGGCAATGATATTACTCAATACTTAAAAACTGAATATGTGTTGCCTACAAGACCATTGACAGTGGATTAATTGAGAGTAAAGCATGAACATAACTGCATAGTTATAGAGCTTTCAGCCTCACTCTCTGATGTTGAATTTGAAGATGTCAAAGATTGCAAAAATGCAAAAACAATGTGGGACAAGTTGAAACTTGTACATGGAGGTGATGCAAATGTTCTGAGAGCCAAGGTAGAAATCCTTAGAGGAAAGTTTGATGATCTTAGAATGAAAGAAGGTGAGAACATCACACAGTACAACACAAGAATAAAGGAAGTAGTCAATGCTATACGAGGTGTTGGAGGTACACTTGAAGAGGAGACAGTGGTAAGTAAAATTCTAAGAACCCTATTGCCCATATATGCTATTAGAGTCTCTACTATTCAAGAAATGAGAGCAGTAGCAAATAATACAGTCACTCTTGATAGCCTAATTGGTAGACTGATTTCATTTGAGATGAACAATTTTGATAATAGTATCTTACCAAGCTTAGAGTCTGCATTCAAGTCTTCTGTAAGAATAAGAAAATCTAATCAGAGACATTCATCTAGAAGAGACAGTGAAAGCGAAAGTGAAGAAGAAGATCTAGATGAAATTGAAGCACTCATGGCAAGAAGAATGCTAAGAGGCAAAGGTAAATATAAAGGCGAGTTACCACTTGTATGTTTTAATTATAAAGAGATTGGACACTTTGCTGCAAGATGTCCCAAAAGAAGAGATGACAGAAGTGATAATAGATCCTTTGAGAAGAAGTCTGATAGAGGTGATAACAAAGATTACAGAGGTTACCGACGATCAGAAAGAAGTGATACCCGAGATTACAAGGAAAAAGGCAAGAAGGCTAGCTATCTAGCTACTTGCAAAGATGAAGATACTGACACCGAACCGGATGATGATGTTGAGATAGTGTTTGTAGCTGTGAAGGATGATTCAGATGAAGATCAAAAGTATGAAGAAACTGTACTCATATCTAAGATTAGTAAAAATGATATTTGGATTATAGATAGTGGCTGCACTCACCATATGACCGGTGACAGAAAAATTTAACACTTTTGAATACTATAAAGGTGGTACATTAAGAATGGGAAATGATTCTCCTTGTCAAATTAAAGGTAATGGAACAGTAATGCTAAATAACCTGATTAAATGTGAAAATGCTTATTGGGTAAAAGGATTGAATTATAATCTGTTGAGTGTTTTTGAGCTAAATAATTCAGGTCATAAAGTAGCATTTGAGAACAAGAAGGAAAAGATCTTCAATGAATCAGGAATACTAATTGGTATCGGTGAACAGACCAAAGGTAATTTATTCTATCTGAATGATACTAACTCCACTTGCTTGATGACTAGAAACGAAGACATATGGCTGTGGCACAAAAGGTTGTGTCATGTGAACTTTGACAACATGATGAAGATAAGCAGGAAAAGAAGTGTAAGAGGCTTATCGACGATGACAAAGCTAGACAATATCATGTGCAAAAATTGTCAAAAAGGCAAAATGACAAAGTCTAGTTTCAAAAGTAAAATCCATAAATATGATGATATTCTAGAATTAGTCCATACTGATTTATGTGGACCTATGAGGACAAAGAGCTATTATAGAGATAGATATTTTATTCTATTTGTTGATGATTATTCTAGAATGATGACAGTCGTGTTTTTAAAAGAAAAATCTGAAGCATTTAAGATGTTTAAATGGTATAAGGCTATGGTAGAAAAATAAAGTGGTAAGGATCTGAAATGTTTGAGATCAGATAGAGGAGGAGAATTTATATCAGATGAGTTCACTAATTTATGTAATGAGCATGGTATAAAAAGACAGGTTTCTGCACCAAGAACACCACAACAAAATGGGATTGCTAAGAGAAGGAATAGATCAATGATTGATTGTGCAAGAACATTGATGATAGAGAAGAACATCACTCAGATCTTCTGGAGGGAAGCTATTAGCACTACTGTCTACACACTTAACAGAGTACAATTAAGAAAGGACTCAAAGAAGACTCCTTATGAGCTATGGTATGGTAAAACACTTAGTGTAAGTTACTTCAAAAATTTTGGCAGTCAATGTTATGTCTTCAAAGATCAAATAAATGGAAAGCTAGACGCCAAAAGTGATGAAGGTATTTTTCTGGGGTATTCTACCAAAAACAAATCTTTTAAATGTCTAATCAAGGCTTCTAACAAAATAGTTGAGAGTACAAATGTAAAGATTGATGAGTTTGCAGAAAAGAATGAGCTGGAAAGCACAAAAGAACCAAAATACTACAACAATTTTGTATACTGTGAAGAACCCACAACTCTACCCGAGCAACAGTGCATAAATCCAGAATAACAAAATGTTGAAACCGACGGTTAGAATGTTCTTACCAACGGTCAAGATAATGTGCAAGGTAATGAAGATCAAGCTGATACGCAAAGAGTTGTACCTGTACTTGCAAGATATGTAAGAAGGAACCATCCAGAGGACTAGATCATAGGAGATAAGAAAGCTGGTACAAGAACAAGGAGTGAGGCTTTAAACTCGAATTGCTTAATTTGTGAGTTTGAACCAAAGTCTATCAATGTTGCACTAGACAATGAAGAATGGATAAGTGCTATGAATGACGAGATTGAACAAATTGAGAAGAACAAGACATGGTCACTTGTGCCAAGACCAGATGACAAGAATGTCATCGATACAAAATGGATATTTAGAAATAAACTGAACAAGAATGGAGAAGTCACAAGGAACAAAGCAAGACTAGTATGCAAGGGGTATGCACAAGAGGAAGGTATAGAATATGGAGAAACCTTTGCACCCGTTGCTAGGATAGAAGGAGTAAGAATTCTACTTGCTTATGCTACATACCAAGGATTCAAAGTATATCAAATGGACATCAAGTCAACATTCCTAAATGGGATACTTGAAGAAGAAGTATACATTGAACAACCAAAAGGGTTTGTAGATCCAAACAAAAAGAACATGGTATGTAGACTTGAAAAAGCCTTGTATGGATTAAAATAAGCTCCCAGAGCCTGGTATGAAAGACTTCATTCCTACCTAACAAGCATTGGATTCATAAGGACTAGTGAAAACAATAATCTTTATTTGAAAGAAGATACTAATGCTAACACTTTGATTGCTGAGATATTTATTGATGACATCATATTTGGAGGTAATGATATTCTATGCAAATCATTTGCTAATGAGATGAGCAAAAAATTTGAGATGTGTATGTTTGGAGAGATCAAGTTCTTTCTTGGTCTGCAGATCATTCAACAAAGTGAAGGTATTTTCATTACACAGTCCAAATACATCAAAGAAGTTATGAAAATATTCAAGATGGAAGATTCCAAACCTGTTGGAACACCGATGGCTACTGGATGCAAATTAACAAAGGAAGACAAGACAACAGAGGTAAATCAGACTATATACAAATCAATGGTAGGAAAGTTCATGTATGTTGTACACACTAGACCAGATATTGCACATGCAGTAGGAATTGTTGCTAGATTTTCTGCTAACCCCAGGGAATCACATATAACTGTTGTTAAAAGAATACTGAGATATCTGAAGAATACTAAAGAATTTGTCTTATGGTATATAAGAGAAGGCAAATTTGAAATAAAAGTGTTTACCGATGCTAATTGGGCTGGAAATTTTGATGACCGAAAGAGCACAACTGGAGGAGCATTCTTTATGGGTGATAGACTTGTCACATGGATTAGCAAAGCAGGGAGGTATCTCTTAGTCTACTACAGAAGCAGAATATGTTGTTCCTGCTACTGCAAACTGCTCAAATATTGCATTGATCAAACAACTACTAGAAGGTATGCATATGAAGATCAAAGAACCAGTAGTTATTTATTGTGACAACACCAGTGCAATAAATATTTCCAAGAATCCAGTCATGCATGCGAAGACTAAACACATTGCCATCAAGTATCATTACTTAAGAGAACAAATTCAAGAGAAAGAAGTTATACTTGAATATGTGCAATCAAAAGAACAATTGGCTAATATCTTCACCAAGCCACTGCCAAAGGATACATTTGAATACCTAAGAAAAAGACTAGGGGTAAAACCCATGTCTTACAGTTAGTAAAAGGACTAACAACTGCATCAGCAATATATTATCAGAATATCATTCAAAACTGATGCAAGCACAAGTTGATCTAGATTGTTATATTGGTAATGGATAAGGGAAATTCAAGGAATATATTATAAAAAATTAGTTGACAGAATGTCAGATATTTATGAAAATATTTTTTTGGCATTAATGTCAAAGGGAGAGAATGTTTCCATATTATCATCAGAAACTATTCATTATCAGATTACTCCAAACAAGGAAAGATCATATCCAAAGGGAGAGAATTGATATAAAAGTTGCAAACAAAAGATAGAGACATCAAAGAAGCATAACAGTTAAAGATAATTTTGACACCAATAGAGGTCACAACACATTAGAAGAAGAAAAAGGAATGCTGCAAGTATCAAATCTAAGCTTACATAGAGCTTACCGGTGGTCAGACACTTTATCGGTTATCAAAACAAACTGTTTGGTAATTTGATGAATCTCAACAATTGTAATTCATATTGTATTAGAAATAGTATAGTGTGATAGTATAGTATGTTGCCATCAATGCCAAAGGGAGAGATTGATGACATGTAACTGATTAAATGGTTGACTATATTAAGTTAAAAATAATGCAAGACATTAAATCAGTTAATGGTTTGTATTGTCATTGATGTCAACTTGATATCATCTATACGGTCATATACATAATGCCAAAGACTTCAGAGAATCAATGGAATAAAGGTTATGCTTTCAGTAATGCATAAAAGTCAAGTATTCACTAAGTGACAGACTACACCAACGGAGTGCACACCATCGGTAAAGACAGAGATAAGGTCACAGTGATGCCCGACGAGCAGAAGATAGTGTTGCCCGACAAAGCAGAATCAAAGGATGCCCAACGAGCTAAAAATATTGTTTCCCAATGAGCAAGATCCAATGATGCCCAACAGATGGAGATCTTGAAGCTAATTGAAGTTACATCGACGAAACTGGCAGTTGTCACTGGCAACAAACTGCAGAATTGACCGACAGAATAGAGAGATCATAAAACAAAAAAATATCTAGCTGGCAGAGCTAAAGGATAGACTTAACTGGTTGTTTTATTTGTTTTATTCGACTACAGTTAAGTAAATGATTTATACAGTTGGCAAGAAGATAACTACGAGATAAATCAAGAGTTAAAGCCACAAATCAATTTGGCTAGATTGTTTTTCGCGCCAAGAATCAAGAATTAAGAACCTAGAATTAAGGAAAATCATGTCTATTCAAGAGACAAGTATAATTCACTTTAAGTGTGGATGAACAAGCAATCAGATACACGGGGGAGTGAACTGATAGAAAATGTTGAATAAGAAACTGATGAAGGATTAACTTCATACAGTCCTGATCAATCAAGCTGAGGGAGAGCTAAAGAATTCTGCAGACACCGACAGACAGAGAAGCACATCATCACAGAGTAGAAAGAGTTAAGTACAAAGGAATTGTATTGATACATTGATCAGAAAGATATTGTAAGTAAATAGATCTGAAAATTTGCAATTCAGTTGCATTAGAAACATGTCATTTTGTTTCAGTTTAACCATTGAAGCATTAAGTCTCTTAACAGAGCAGGACTTAACAGTATTTTATTTCAGAGGTATATCCTAACAGATTACCAGAAGGTTGACTCATGATAGTAGCACCGGTCTTACCTAAAGCCTATTAACAATCTAAGAAGGAGGCTGATTCAAGGATGGTAGTAAGATTTGCATAAAGCCTATTGACACTCATGAGATTGATTCAAGGATGGTAGCGTAGATGACAAATACTTAGTGACAACCTGTGTATTGAAAATCCTCTAACAAGGTCGCACTTAACAGTGTGTTTGTAACCTTTAACAAGGTTGGCTCCTAACAGGGCTCACTTCAGAAGAGTGACAATTTGGGGTACCGGTCCCAGTGGTTTTTCCCTTAACAGGGTTTCCACGTTAAAATCCTGGTGTTATCTGTGTATGATTTATTACTTTATTGTTTTACATTCTACATATGTATTTATGGATTGACCGGTATACTTTGCATATTTACTAAGTATCGATAAATACAGTTTACTACTTATTGGTTATCAAGGAGAATAAGGACAGACAAGGTAAACCGACAGACAATTATTTGTTTTAGGTATTTCAAAGGCATACATCTTGTAGGGACTTAATAATTTAAGAAGTACTGATTGGTGGATTAAAGTTTGAAATTGGATAAATTTTTAAGGCCACTGATTCACCCCCACTCTCAGTTATTAGTAACAAAGGTGTCAAGATCTTCGGTTATCATCCCATAAAACTCCAGAAGTGCAGCAGAGGATATATTTTTGAGATTGACATTGTTTATAAGGCTCGGTAGAGGAAATGAGAAAGTAGGTTGTGCCATTACTAGAGGTATTGGGAGTTGGTGTTGCTGTTGGAAAGGAATATTAGCGATAGGATTGTTGACAACAGGTGTGTTTGGGTCAAAATTATCAAGAAAGATGGCCAAGATTTTAGCGAAAGGCCAAAGACCACTTATATCAAAAGGTTCTTCTCCAGCGGAAGATGTTACGGGAAACTCGGGACTTGCGTCAACAAAAGGCAACTCAACTTCTTCAGCTTGCTCATTCAAATTTGTAGGTTGTCCTAGAAGAAATTTTTCATATTCGTCCCTTCTTATTCCCCTTCGATGCATGCAAATGAATTCTTCACATTGGTGAAGCAAATTTAGGACCACAATCCATGAAACTAGCTAAAAGAATGAAAAATGACTCAGAAAGTTTCTTAGCTTGACACCATTCCCGACAGCGGCGCCAAAAATGAACCGCCTCACAATAGGTGCTTAGTAATCATGCCCAAAACATCTCTTATGGATTGTTTATTCAATCTAAGGATCACCTCTCCCACTAGGAGGTGCATTTAGTTTGTCAACCCAGGGACGTATACTTGAAATGGTATAGCACAGTATGTGCACTAAGTTTCTTAAAGAGCCACTCTACCTATGCTGCAGGAAAGTAAAGTACATGAAAGGAATCTATACTAGGGCTGCAGGAAAGGAAACATACTTACTTCTTACTAAAATGAATGCTACAACTTGCAAACTCTACTTAAACTTATTCTTTCAACCTAGAGCATTCACTATAACTATCCTTGCAAGTGCTGCAGGAACATTCACAGAGTACAATACTGCAGGAAGGAACAGTAATCTTATATCTAGAATGTTGGAAATGCATAAAGTAAATCTATTATACTTCTACTCTAATCCACTTACCAAGTGGGCCCCCTTAGCTTCTGCTAATCTATGAACACAGAATATGAACCAAAAGTTACTTTATTATCTTTCAAAACTGATTACATGAGAATGATACATGAAACTAAAAATGAACTTGTTGTGCAAGATACAATCAAAACATTGTATTTCCAAAAATCTTCGAACTTAGAAACTATTAATCTCATCCCTATAAATAGAGGATTGACTTTCTTATTCTGAAACAGAAAAAGGAACTATCTAACTAAAACTGCGCCAAAGAGAAAAAATAGGAAACACAACAGCCCACGACATATGCAATGAAGTCTGGGTGACCAAGTCAACATCCTGGGAATGCATAGGGAATATAGTAGAGCTACATTCATGCATATCTAAAATAGTGGCTCTTGATTTGCGGTAGCTATGTCTTCTGATGCCATGATGGATTATCCGTTTGAAGCTGGTCTTTAACTTCCTCCTTCAATGTTGTCGACCACTCCTAGCGACTCCTACTTCTTGGTAGGATTAGTTATCATGCAAAAGACATTCATACAAGTATTTTATTCAAATTAATCTAGATGTTAGAACACACATTCTGATTATTATATGAAATACTGCAACATATATATAATATTGGCATAATATGACATATCTATTCCACCCATGGTTTAATGGTTCTATCTGTACTTGACATAAGTTCAACTGACAAAAAGTTCACAATTATTCTGATAATACTTAAAAACAAAGTATAAGGATTAATATAATAGAGACAATAAAATGGTCTCATCACCCATCACATGAGACATGGATAATTTACATTGTCTCATATCATAAGCATCATGCTCACACCTACACCATGCAATCGAGGTTTTTATTCAAGCTCATTTTGCCTTTGGTTCAGGGTTCCTATTTCTGGACAACATCATCATCATCTAAATTATGCTCGTCACATAATATATGGAGAAATTTTGCTGTATCACATCACAAACATAGGTTTAGACAGAAATGATGAAGTACAAATTGTTGTTCAGTAGTAGTTTTGCTTTCTCTAAGTGTTGGTCAGTACAAGTTTCAGTTTAGTTTCAGTTTGCAGTTTGTTTTCAGTTTGAGAAGTTCAATTATTCCTTAAGTTGAAGACTCTGGCCGAATGGATAAGAAAAAGGCAACTGGTCTAATTTTTGTTAAGCAAGCAAACACCCCGGTAAGGTCGCCAAAAAATGTTACCAATTTAGTTTGCATACTAAATTGGTAAATTGATATTGCTTTTACACTGAATGATGGATTGAATAGTTGTTGTTCTAAAGTTGCAGAATTGTTGAAATACAGAAAAGGAAGTATACAATGCAGAATGACAACTATAAATATTAAAAGATTGCATAAAGGTACACCTCTTCAACATTACTATTCAGCTTATGAAGGTGAAATACATTTGCAAATGCATTCACATTGTTAGATTATTGTACTCTAAGTAATGTTCATTCTCAAATTTGCAAATTGAACACAATGATCATTACATTGTGCATTCAAACTGAATATATTAAGCAAATGTTTATTCAAGGTTACATCTTTCATATTGAGAGCTTAGAGAAGATATCCAATTCTGAAAAATAAGATAGAAGCATGTAGAGTTTAGGGGTCTAAGCATTGCATTGAAGAGGTGTTCTGCATTTTGATAGCTGGTTGTCTAAACTTTATCAAGTCTTTGTGTCTCTGTCCAAGTTCTCCTATCATTTCTGCATTTTCTCTTTAGGGGCGTGTCCTGCATCATATAAAAAAGAAAGGAGTTAGATCTAATTTGGATCTAAGCAATGCATGGAAACAAAAATAGCATCAATCAAACTTTCAGAACTGAAAATCAACCAATAACATCAATACAACAACAAAATATGCATCTACATTAACTGAATAAAAGTATCAAAGGGACATAACTCTATGAAACCTTTTACTATTTATAGTTATCATTCTACATTATTCAGGAGTTGTTGTTTGTGAGATTAGATATCTGAATTAAAGGGACTTGGGTCTTGTAGCTAAGAAACCTTTTTTAGAACATCAATCTATTAGGTTAGTAAACCCAACCAGCCAACCAACATTCATGCATAAATTTCATTTCACATGACACTCACACACAAACATTGATTAACTGATTGTATCCACTAACCTAACGTGTGGATTTGATGGTGTGTGCAAGCAAGTGAGATTAAAGTATATTCAAATGCAGAAAGAAAAATGATGCGGGAATTCAAAAGTTATAGATGATAAAAGAAAAATGCACTGAAGTGTCACGGGCCCGTGCTTGAACCTCACAAGATGCATTACATATAATACCAGATGCTAGAATTTCATGAGTTCAGAAAATGATAGGATGCAGAAGGAAGAGATGTAGTTCCTAAAGGGTAATACAGAATGCAAGCATGATGTTACGAGTTTTCAAATTCTATTAAGAAAAAATGCAGAATACAAAAATGTTGCTAATAGGTGCATGGGAAATGAAAAGATGCCCTAAAAATGGATGTTACTGATGGTCAAGAGCAAAGAATAAAGTTGCAAAAGGGATGAATTACAAATGAGGTAACACTATTATGGATAGTTGTGCAAATTAATGTTAAATATATTGTTGCTGGAAATTGCTATTATGCATCAAGAATAGTAAGATGTCACTTACTGTGATTATCAAAAGGATCATGCATATGAAATATTATGCTAATGTTTAAACAACATTTTAGTTTTTGTATATACAAACATAGATGTGCATCAATTTCCAAGTAACAATGCATATGGAACAAAAAATAAACAATGCTGATGTTTATCAAAATTTCATCTATGTATATGCAATAAGTGCATCAACCTTTATCATATAAGTATGCATATATGGATCAAAACAAATTGCAGTTCACATTAAGAAAAAAAGTGGGATAACAGTAATACTGTTATGAAGTGTTAAACAAATGCATACACAAGAGTTAAATTGCATTATCATCAAAATAGAAAAGGCACATATGGAATTACAAACACTGTTATCATCAAATAAGAGTTCATCTTAAACGTTGTTCTGAACACTATTATCTTTGATAAGAGGAAAATAATACAATAACACCCATTTTTTGCAATCAAATTACAGAAAAATATGTATGTTCAAACACTGATATCCTGTTTTATATAAAAGACCTGCATATATGCACCAGAATTTAGTAAAGCAGTGTATTATTAAAAGACAGAAATCAGTGATACTATCATTGATCAAGTATGGAAATTAAAAAAAAGGATGTTATTTTTTATACATATTCATCAAATGACAGTGCCATATGCAAGAGAGGAAGGTAAATAACAATTTTGTTATAATGCATATTCAATAACAGTGCTTTTTTTATTAAAATAATTATGCATTTTAAATGTTCAAACTCTATTTTTATAGTATTATGCATGGGTGTCATGAGCCCGTGCTTGAACCCCATGTATAAATTTCTCATTGGAGTCACAAGAACAGATGGATATCACTTGTCATTGTTCTTACAAGGCTAAGAAGACATCATATAAAAAAAATATAGATATCCAGCAAGTACAATGATGACATTATGCATGAAGAGTGGGACGGTTTCAACAAAGTAAGGCATCATTCAAGCATGACAGTTATATGGGTGCAGTGGAGGCCGAGTTCAACAAAAGAAGCCTGAGTTCACCTCTTAGCTACAACATACAATGATGTAATAGATACAACCTTCTAGTTCAATAGAGGCTCAGGTGGAGCAAAGTGAAAACAACAAGTTCAAATAAAGTTGTTGGTATTAGATACATGAAGACAACATAACAATAGAACTCAAGACAAAATGCAGACAAAACAACATGTTTCTGGTTCACCAATGATAACACAACCTCTATATTTTTATAGCAATCTTCAGACATGGATACACATCATGGTTTAAAGCCGCAGTTTTAAATAATTTTAAAACAAAGAGGCAGTCAACATTCATCACTTTTTGAGCAACAAATAATGGAAAGGAAGCAACAACAGACATGGTGGAATTGAAAAAGCCAAGTAATAGAAAAAACCAGATTTATTTGCCAAGAAAGGTGGAAACCCATTAAGCCCAAAAACTGTAACAAGTATTGCAAAGAATGCGCAGTGCAAAGATATATATAACACCATGTTCAAAACAGAAGTACACAGAGTGTTAGAAGCCAAGTAATGGAGGAAATAACTTATCTATGAGTTGTAAAATTGGGATATGCTAAAGCCGAGTTCAAGCAAAGATGCATGGAGAGCATCATTTGTTATGGCATGCAGAGGAGAGCCTGAGCTCTTCAAATAAAAACTCCAAGTTCCTAACAAAACCTACAGGTACAGAGAGTTAGAACTCTCTCAAAACTTCACACTATTATCCGCTACATGGAAAGCCCAAGCTCTTACAACAGTTGAATCTAGTTTTGAGAGCACATTCAAAGAGCCAGCAGATCCCAAATTCATACACATCCACAACAAGGTGATGCTAGATGCCAAGAATCAATACCAAAACTAGAGGCATGGCAGCACCAAGAAGTAGAGAACCCTAAACCCAATTCAGCCTTTCAAAATGGAATGCAAAATATAATATGCCAAGTTTTTTACAAACTTTGGAAACTGAGTACAGAAGGAGTTAATACCTTGGTAACTGTAGTGCCACGACAAGCTCTCCAAGTGCCACGACAGGGAGGGAGATATTTTTGCATTGTACTGGTCATGTGGACCTTAAGCATGGTTAAGCCATATGTTATGAGCTATACGTAGTTGGGGCTTTATGTTATGGGATTAGGTTATATGATTTTTGTTAGGGTTTTGATAGATTTTATTAATGTTGATATATATTTTGTAAAGTTATATATTTTAAAAGATATCAACACTAGGATACCTAAATTTAGGGCTAAATTTTTGGCATTAATTATGCCTTAAATTTAGGGATTAGCTATTTTAGAGGGATTTTTTGGAGGCTAGATTTTGGGCATCATTTAGGCCTTAAATTTAGGGTTGTCTATCTGTTGAGGATAACCTTTTGGTGGAGATTTCATTTTTGGAATTAGCCTTGAGGGGCTATATAACATAACCTCTTCATCAAGTTTAGAGGTTCATAATTTGGGGAATAAGAGGTATTAGTGAGCATATTGTTCCTTTGCACCTTTTTCTTGTATTTTGCAGCCATCAGTTCATGTTTGATGCAAATTATACTCAAGTGAATGCATGTATTCCTTGGCATTTTTGTTCTCTTTCATGTAACTATTCTATAGATTTTGAGGATAATAGAACTTGTCCCATTATTCATACATTCTTTTCTAAGTTTTGCCATCAATCCTTTCAAGTTTATGCTTTTAAGTATAAAGTTATTACAATATAGATTAGTGAATTAACCTAATTCCTATTCTAAATTGTGAAGTACAAACCTTTTGCAGAATTAGCATGTTTGTTGGTGGAGTTGTTGCTATTAGTGGTGCAGACCGTAGTAGTGGAATTTAAGTCAACCTATGCATTGAATAGTGAATGTTATTGCATGAATCTTTTAGTGTATGTCCTTTGGATGCTAGTTCAAAAATGTAAGAAGTTTAAATCCATTTGGTGTATCACCCTCTTAGTTAGTTTATTCATTTTCAGTGATCCTTCCCCCTTTTCCCAAAACCATAAAAATCAGTATTAGGTGATATTCCAAATCAAATAGGAACCGACCTAGAATCCAGAGATTCATTCTCTATCCCATCAAGGAGAACGTTTCCACATTTCAATAGGATAGCTAGGTTTTACATCAAGTTATAGGTGCAATCCTGATTGATAACAGTTATGTTATCAGTAATGTATAAAAGTGCAGTATACACCAAGTGACAACAAACACCGGCGGACATGATGAACTATAACTGATTGAATGCTTGAAAATGTTAAGTTAATGCTCACTTAGATGCAGAAAGTTAATGCAAGACATTAAATTAGTTAATGTATTGTATTGTCATTGATGTCAACTTAATATAATCTGATTGGTCATATTCATATTATCAAATACTTTAAAGAACCAAAGAAATAAAGGTTATGTTATCAGTAATGCATAAAAGTTTAGTATACACCAAGTGACAATAAACATCGGCAAAGAGTGCACACAGATGGATAGAGAACCCTGAGAGAAGAGTCACAGTAATACCCAAGCAAGATACCCAAGCAAGCATTACCGAAGAGAACCTAAGTGATACCCGAGCAGAACTGCAAGTCACAGTGTTGCCTGACAGACAGACAACCCTGACGAACAGAGATGCCTGAGGACAACTGAAGTCAAGACTGAGAAAACAAGGAGTTAAACACCGATCAAAACTAAAGTTCAGTAATGAAAAAAAACTTAGCTGGCAGGAGCTAAAAATGGAGTTAACTGGTTGATTACATTGCTTTCATCGACAAGTTAAAAGCTAGAGATAAGCTAGAGTTTTAAAGATAGTTTTATTCCAGATGTCAAGGAGAAATCTACAGGATAAAACTAAAGCATGCTTTAAAGCAAGATTGGCAAGATTTCTGGATCACATCAAGAACAAGAAAGACAAAGACCTGGAAATGTCAAAATCATGTCTATAAGAGAGACAAGCTAATTAATTATGAATTAGGGGTGAATAGAGAAAAAGATACTAAAGATAATATTGGTGAATAAAGAAGTCTTCATACAGTCCTGATCAAACAAGCTAAAGAACAGAGCTAAAGTTTCATGTAGACACCGAGCAATAGAGAAGCACATCATCATCAAGCAGAAAGAATTGGAGCAAAGGTACTACAGAGAAACATTGATAAAAAAGGTATTATGAGCTTACAATAGATCTGAACATCTGCAAGTCTAAATTGTATTTATGAATAGATCATTTACTATTTCAGTTTAACCATTGGATCAGAAAGTCTCTTAACCGAGCAGGACTTAACAATCCTTTATATATTGAGATACATCCCAAGGAGTATCAAAAAGTTTGGTCATGAAGATAGCATAGTGAAATGCCAGATATCAAGTGACAAACTATTATATTTAAATTCTCTAACAAGGTCACACTTAACAGTGTGTTTATAACCTTTAACAGGGTTGGCTCTTCACTGAGATCACTTTATAAGAGTGAATATTTTGGGTTATCGGTCCCAAGTAGTTTTTCCCTCAATAGGGTTTCCACATTAAAATCCATGTGTCAAATGTGTATATGGCTCATTGCTTTTATGTTTTGCTTTACACATTACTAAAACAGGATGATCGGTAAACACTAGGTTATTTACTGTATTTCGGTAAAGGCTAGACTACTAATCGGTAAAGCTAAAAAATAAGGATTAACAGTGAACTCTGAGCAGTAGTTATTTGATAAGATTGTATAAAGGCATTCATCTTCTAGGACTGAAGATAACTAGAGGTTTATATTTGAGATATAAAGTTTTGGCTAGTTTATTGGATTAATTTTTTGAGGCCGCTGATTCATCCCCCCTCTCAGTTATTCTAACAAGACAGTGCACACTGATGCATAGAGAACCCTGAGAAGAGTCACAGTTTAAACTGAGCAAGAAACCTGAACAAGCATTACCAAGTAGAACCAAAGTGATACCCAAGCAGAACTAAAAGTCACAGTGTTACCCAACGGACATAGAACCTCGACAGACTGACAACCTTGACGGACAGAGATGCCCGAGGACAACTGAAGTCAAGACCAAGCAAACAAGGATTTGAACACCAATCATAACTAAAGTTCAGAAATGACAAAAGACTTATCTGGAGGGAGCTAAACATGGATTTAACTGATTGATTACATTGTTTTCATTGACCAATTAAAATCTAGAGATAAGATAGAGTTTTAAAGATAGTTTTATTCTAGTTGTCAAGGAGAAATCTGTGGGATAAAACTAAAGCATGCTTTAAAGAAAGAATGGTGAGATTTTCAGGTCATGTCAAGAACAAGAAAGACAAGGACCTATAAATGGTGAAATCATGTCTATAAAATAAACAAGCTAATTCATAACAATATTGGGAAGAAAGGAGAGGATGTTGAAGAGAATACTGGTGAAGATAAGAAGTCTTCATACAGTCCTGATCAAACAAGCTGGAGAACAAAGCTAAAAATTTTGTGGACATAAAGCAACAGAGAAGCAAAAAAAAATAGAGCAGAAAGAAGTGGAGCAAAGGAATAGAAACAAAACATTGATCAAAAAGGTATTATGAGCTTACAATAGATCTGAACATCTGTAAAGCTTAGTTGTATTTATGAACAGATCATATATTGTTTCAATTTAACCATTGGATCAGAAATTCTCTTAATCGAGTAGGACTTAACAATGCTTTATATATTGAGATACATCCCAAGGAGTATCAAAAGGTTTATTCATGAAGATAGCATAGTGAAATGCCAGATATCAAGTGAAAAACTATTACATTTAAATCCTCTAACCAGGTCGCACTTAACAGTGTGTTTGTAACCTTTAACAGGGTTGGCTCTTCATCAAGCTCACTTCAGAAGAGTGAAAAGTTTGGGTTACCGGTCCCAAGTGGTTTTTCCCCTAACAGGGTTTCCACGTTAAAAATCCATGTGTCAAATGTGTATATAGTTCATTGTTTTAATGTTTTTCTTTACACATTACTAAAACATGATTGATCGGCAAACACTAAGTTATTTACTGTATTTTGGTAAAGACTAGACTACTATTCAGTAAAGCTTAAGTACAAGGATAAACAGTGAACTACGAGTAGCAGTTACTTGATAAGATTGTTTAAAGGCATACATCTTGTAGGACTGGAGATAACTAGAGGCTTATATTTGAGATATAAAATTTTGGTTGGTTTATTGGATTAATTTTTGAGGCCACTGATTCACCCCCCCCCTCTCAGTTATTCTAACACTTCATTACCACAACTAGAGCATTTTCATTGGGATTCTCAGTATAGGGTTTTTCCAACTTAGGTTGAAATAAGGGCCCATAATTCATTCTACTCTATAATGCTTGGTTTCTTTGGAAATATTGGGGGATGTCATGATAATAGGTTTCTCAAGTTTGAGGTAGTTGTTATCTCCGTTCAGTATATTTGAGGGGGCATAATGCGATAAAGAGCCAATAGGCCATTCCTCAAATGGATCGGCTGAGAGGATTTGGAAAGATCTTTCCTTTTCCCTAGGGCAACTTGATTTGCTCTAGATATAAATCACATAATTTTGGAAGTTATGGGGATTACCCAAATTTGATATTTGTTATTACCTTTCCCTCTCTTTTCATTGTTTGCACTCCCAGCCAAGGTGTCCAATGTTTTCCTGGTCTTCTGACTCCTCACCACTTTCCATTCCTGGTTACTCTACCCACTAATATCAAAGTTAGACCTGAAAGAAGGGTTACTAAGCCAATGTTCCCTCCCATTAATAGTCACAACAGATTCAATGTTTCCAAATTTTCCTTGCATTTAGTTTCCCCCGGGAGCGACGGGAGGATGATAGCTTGGAACCTCAAATATGTTTGCATTTACAGAGCACCTTTCATGAACAACGTTGAAAACCCTAGAGAATTTTTTTGCCCTTCTATCGAATGCAGTTTTTCTTCCCACTTTCGAGAGTAGAGCTAATTTTTTTAAATATTTATTATCGAGGTAGGTTAATTAAATAGGATCTATTCAATTAAGGGGGGGTAAATTAGCATAGAATTGAAATAAACGTTTTCAAATGTCTACATATATAAAACTGAATTTGAATTTGATTTATTTTCAAAAAAGCAAACCTATCATATAAAGTAGAAATTGGATTTGATTTGTTTTTGAAAAGAAGAAATTAAATTAGATTTAGTTTTAATTACTTTAATAATGATATATATTAACATTTTTCACATTTTTTTTCCTAAATACAAGTATAGTAGGTTTTACATTTTGGAAGAAGTACTTTCTTAGTACTTTTAATTCTATCTACAAAAGATTATATTTTTAATATTTTCTAAAAACATATTTTCTTAATACTTTGATTAGGGGAAAGGGACCAGTAGTGGCTATAACTAACTTCGTGCACTCAATTGAGGTGCCAAACGATGTCAAATTTTGCCATTTTTTTTTGGGTTGTTTTCGTATGTGCCTTAACTGCTTAAAGCTAAGGTTTGGGCTTCTCACCAATAACGGTCCACTCCACAAAAGCCGTTATGTGCACATACGTCTAAAAGTGGTCAAAAAAAGGTGTTGGTCGATAGTAGACGCATTGATCCCAACTAGTAGTTCATAAAGTGGTCGATAAAAGATTTAAAAAACCCCAATATGAAATATAAAAATGCATATTGTGTACACAACTAATTTAACAGGCCCCCAATATCGAATATAAAAAATGACTAATTTAAAGTGTTTAAGTGGGGGCACAAAGATCCCCTTTCACCACATGTGGTTCACCATATGCCACGTATATGCTAAGATTGGGGCCCTAAAACATTATTTTTTCACCCATTTTCATCATTTTCATTCCTCCCGCCACAGTTTTTGGTCTGCACCGCTCTGCAACCATTCTATCTTGTGTCATCATTTCTACTTTCTTTCAAATACCTATGTATACATATATACAATTATGTATAGGTTTACATAATCATGCATACATATACATATACGAAGTATCAGATACATATTTCATAATTTTGTCTCAGTACATAATTGTCTATACATATACATGATCATGTATACATATACTTAATTATGTACATGTGTGTATATATATGCATAATTATGTCTATATATGGACAATGATGGAATAAAAAAAGGATTGTCTCAATGCCTTCAAATGTCATCCATTTTATTAAAATGTTTATTATTTCATATATGTCGTAGAGGGTTAAATTTTTCTGGTAAATGATTTTCCCTATCCATATAGGTAGAGATCAAAATTAATTGGCAATTCGAGATTGTTATAGTCACGTGCCAATGGAAATTCAAGGTTGATATAGCCCCGTTGCCAAGTTATGAGTAATGGAAATTCGAGGTTGATATAACCCCATTGTCCATTTAAGATTGATGGCAATTTGAGATTGTTATAGTCTCGTTGCCAATGACAATTTGAGGTTGGTATAGCCCCGTTGCCCAAATGAGATAAATTGGCAATTCTAGATTGTTATAGTTTCATTTCCAATGGCAATTCGAGGTTGGTATATCCCCGTTGCCCAAATAAGAATAATTGGCAATTCGAGGTTGGTATAGCCCCATTGCCAATTTGAGAATAATTGGCAATTCAAGATTGTTATAGTCTCGTTGCCAATGGCAATTCGAGGTTGGTATAGCCCCATTGCCAATTTGAGATTAATTGGCAATTCAAGATTGTTGTAGTCTCGTTGCCAATGACAATTCAAGGTTGGTATAGCCCCGTTGCCAATTTGAGATTGTAATAATCTCATGTAGGCAGTATATATACTGATAGCCAGTCATATGCATATGCATAGGCTTGGATAACGTTGTCCGTTTCCAAGAGAACCTAGAAGCAGTGCTCTATGGAAAGACGATCGATAGCCCAATTGCTTAGAGTGGATCTTATATCCCTCAAGCCGAGAATCAAGAATTCTATGAAGCCCAACCTAGAGGCAGTTCCCAGGGTCAAATTCCCCTTACTAACTTAGAATATAGCAAGTGTCATATAAATATTAAATAATATTTTGTACTAACGTTGGTTTTGTAGGGAGTTATAAAAGGAGAATAATTAGGGACATTACACACACACACACACACACACACACACACACACACACACACACACATATATATGTTATATATGTGTGTGTGTGTGTGTGTGTGTGTGTGTGTGTGTGTGTGTGTGTACACACACACATAAAATTCTGCATATTGTGTACACAACTACTTTAATAGCCCCCAATATTGAATATAAAAAATGCCTAATTTAAAGTGTTTAAGTTGTTGGGTCGATTCAGGTGTTCTTTTTTAATGTTAGGAAAGTGGGGGCAAAAACATACCCTTTTATTTTGTGTCATCGTTTCTGCAACCATTCTCTGTTGTGTCATCATTTCAGCTTTCTTTCTTATATGTATACATATACATAATTATGTCTAGGTTTACATAATCATGCATACATATGTGTGTGTGTGTAGTTCTATACATAAATGTATATATATAGTTCTATATACAGTTGTATATATATGAGATTTAAATTAGATATGCAAGTAAGAATTGACTAATTAGTTGTGAGCAATAAGAATTATTTAATTCTAAGTCTACACATATGAGAATTGAATTGGATACGCAGGTATGAAATGACTGATTGGTTGCAATCAATAAGAGCTCAGCTTGTAGCACAAGAATGAATTGACAAAAATTTTCCAACTAGAATTCAAATTCCAAATCCAGCAACCACAAACGAATGCATTCATCTTGCATATTCAAATGAATTCATGAAGGGATTTTGCAAGTTCATTTTCATTACTATCAATATTGCCTAATTATGTATGAATCTGGAATGAGGGATTTTTTGTTGTGATTTTCTTTAAAATATGATGTCTTATCCAATATATTGTGTTGTTGTGCATGCATATCGTTAAGGATGATTGTATATTAGAGTGTTACACTACCCCCGGTTGTCACAATTATTTTGTAGGTATGGGAGATGTATGAGAGGTCAACAAGTTGGATGAAGATTCAGTTAATCAATATACCTAATTGTGTTTTTTAACACACCATTTTTTTTGGGAATTCTTGTTATCTACTACTCAATTAATTTGTTTTTTAATTGGTTTAAGGCAATTGACTATAGAATGTTCTAATATGTTGATTACGTTGTGCTCGATACCTTTTTTGCAGGCCTTCAAGAACCTATTCAAGAAGAGTACAAGACAACAACCATCGATGACATGTAAAGTCTTTTTGGATTTACTGGGGCAATAACCTTGTAGACACTTGTTTCTATTTCAAATTTAGTTTACTTTATTTTTGGGTTACTAAATTGCATGTTGAATTCAGTTATATATATAACTGAATTTATATGTATGTATATGTATATATATGTATGTATGTATATGTGTTTGTGTGTGTGTGTGTGTGTGTGTACACACACACACACACACACACACACACACACACACACACACACATATATGAAAAAAGTTCAAATGAATATTAGAACAATATTTGCACAATTAAGAACAATTAGATTAGATAATAATTTCTTAATATCGTAAAAATATGTTTTATGTTCATATTGTAAACTTGATTTGTGCCTATAGATTTGATTCTCTACTTACCTAATTGTAGATTCTTATTTTTATCTTTCTTTGATGTTCTTAGTTCCAATATAGAAAGTTGAACTTGTGCTTTGTACTTGCAATAATTTATTAAACCAAACAACTATTAGATTAGAAAAATTACAGAATAATAGGTTACAATAAGAGAACAATACATAAGAACATGTAGAGAATAATTAGATAACAACTAGAGGACATTCACATATAATAGATAACAAAGAATATGAGAGCATTACAAAACAATTCCAATTAAAAACAAGGTTCCCATTATATCTACGACATTAACATTACATTTTATACTTGTATGTCATATGACAAAAAATTCACATTACTCTTGAGAAAGACAGTTCTAAAATATATCACAAATGACATTAATTAAAATTTTAATCATATCAGAGTTATATCTTGTATCACTGAAACTGCATCCATATAAGGATCAAAATAAGCTCGTATCAACCCATGGTGTGGGATCTGCTTTGCATGACATATGACAAAAAAAACCTTCTTCGATCATAAAACACATTGCATATATGTTAACTCTTCTTCAACTGCCCATACCGGTTTGAAAAGTTATAGGGGTCAGAACGCCCTAGGCAACAGAGTTCATTCCACTTGTATCAACAGATTGTTTGGTAGGCAGGCCTTGTAGGTAGCTTGCTATACGAGCAATAAATGCTTCCTTCACTTCTGCAATGAGATGGATGTTTCCAGGGGCAGTCCCAAATGGGAAGGCGCTCGCAACTTCATATAGTGGGGAGTAAATGGTCATCATACTATTCACAATGGGTTGGCCTAACTCCTCTACGGAGGCCTTTTGTTTAGCTTTCTTTGCTTTTATTGCTTTCTTTGTAGCTGCCTTGCGTTCTTGTTCAACCTTTGCTTCCTCTTGTCTCTGTAGCCTCTCCTCTTTTTTTTTTCCTTTTCTCCTCATATCCTTGCACTTTTCTTGCAACTTTTTTGCCCTTAATACTTCCCTTTCTATTTGGTGTGCTTCACGTTCAGCCTTCCTGTCTAACATTTGTTGCTTCTTTCTACTTTGCAACTCCTTAATCCTCTTTCTCTCTGACTCTTGAGATTGAGCATTTCAATGTACTAATCAGACGTCAAAATTTGGGACTGCCTATTGAGGTGAAGTACTCCTGTTCAACCTCCCCTTGATGAAGGAGTCACCTGCTGCGCTGGAAGTCTCAGGAATTGGCTTGTTGATGTTGGCACTTGTTGCCTATCCTGTTGGGTGCACGCCACATAGTCAACTTCATCATCACTTATCTCCATATCATCATCACAAACTACATCAACATCACCATCCCAATCCATTGCATTGGTGAAATAATGGATTACTTCTTCTAGATCAATTTGGGGAGGGCTTGGCATGGAAAGGGTAACGTCTTCTGACATAAAATTTGTCTGTAGTCCTACGTTGGTGGCAGCTTGTGCAACCCAATCTAGTAGGTTCACTTATGTTGGAAGGCCGATATCAGCCATACACTTCAACATGGTCATTGTACTTCAGCTGCATACAGGAATGAATATGGATTCATTCATCCTGCATGTCTGAAAGAGTCGACCTGTTGCCTTCTAGAAGGTAGGAGTATGAGCTTGCTCTTAGGTCATTGCAAGATTAGTGACTACGCCGAAGACCTAAATGAAAGATTTAAATCTATTTGCTGAAAGTAAACTATTGATTAATCTAAATGCAAATGCAAATTGCTGTCAATCCAAGCTAGTTATGATTCACTTTTAGAACACCAATTGAAATGTGAGATATTCAATTTTAAACCCAAATTGAAAGTGTGCTCTAAATTAAGTTTGCATGCTTAAATAAAATAAACAACAATATTGAATAAATGCTATGAATGCAAGAAAGCTAAGAATGAAAATGCAGCATAATAACATTAGATAAAAAGTTAGGATCCTTTGTGAGGGAAAAGAGTTTCTCTTTTATAGAAATCTCTCTCAAATCGACGGTCGAGATCGAACAAAAAGAGTGGCTCAGATTCGATTGAAGAAGCACACTCCATGTGCAAGTGATTTGATTCGTCGAGAGAGTCAGTTGACTGAACTGACTGATCAGTTATTTTGGAAACTTCCAAGATCAGTTCATAGTTAATTGAAATGTTTCCAAAATGATAAACAGTGGAGAATCAGTTAACTGAGTGGAACTGGATTGTTTCCATTTTGATAAATCAGTTAACTGGATTTGATGATGTCATATGCATTTTTAATAATTAAATTGATTTTGAATGTACATTTATGATTTTATTATTAATTTAATTCCTTTTTGATTTAATTGACAATTTTATAATTTTTATTTAATTAATGTCATAATATCAATTAAATAATTAACATAATGTTTATTTGCCAATGTATTATGATTTCAAGAATTAATTAATTAATAAAGTAAGATGATTCATTAGGACCTAGGGTTTAGGTTAGATTAGTTCAAATTTGATAATTGCTTGTTTGATTTAGGACTTAGGTTTAATCAAGGTTAGGGTTTCTTGATTAAATGCTAAGATTGGGGGTCTAGGGTTTATGTGACCATTTTTAGGTGATTACAAGGGTAACGTCTTCTGACATGAAATTTGTCTATAGTCCTACATTGGTAGCAGCTTGTGCGACCCAATCTAGTAGGTTCACTTATGTTGGAAGGCCGAGATCAGCTGACGCACTTTCAATACCTCTTGTTGGCTGTAGTGGATCACTAACACCTTTAGATGATGTGGTCTGCACACCTTCAGCTAAACCCTCTGCATTGTCTATATTGGGTGGGTAATTTTGCGCAAATAGATTACTTTGTTCTTCAGTGCACCCTACCAAACACATGAAGACCTTTGCCACAACGTGTTCTGGATTACTCTCCAATGTAATTTCATCATCCTCTGTTCCAACAATTTTCTCTTGTTCTTCAAAGTGAAATGCCTCACTTGGCCTCATATCATTTTCTAGTGCAGACCTGTTTAGTGGCCAAATGCCAGTCATGCAAAACCCACTCATAATGTTCCATGGCATGAATACTTCCTTGAATTTCTTACTCGCAAGCGTTGCCAACTCTTCTCGGCCAATTTCAATGTGGGGGTTATTTGACATCCATGTACTTCTTTGTTGTTTGAAGTAATTCTTGAAAGGAGAGAAAAAATTGACGTCCAATGGCTACAACTTATGGCTGGTATGAGCAGGCAATGTTAGCAAGTCAATTCCCAAGTGCTTTACTCATTTAATTATCTTGAAGAGACGTGGTTGCCGTGACCATCAAAGATAAGCAAGGCCCTATTAATGGGTGAAATCCCTCCAAGTATGGATGCTACAAAATGTTGTAACCAATTAAGGAAAAATTCCTTTGTCATCCACGCATGCTCTTGACATGCCATGCATGCACTTGCCTCACAGTTTGCTATGTAATTTATGATGTACCTCTTGGCTTTCAACAAGTAAAACCCGAGAATACTCTGCCCAGCCACACTAACACAAGCCAAAATTGTGATCCACCCTCTACTTTTTGATATTAAGTGTGGTACACATATCTGCCCCAATCTAGCAATCACTCTCATTCCACAGTTCCTGCTGGCTTGAACACCAATCTCGTCGCAATTCCAAATTCTGCTTGATCCATAGTGGTGCAAGTTATAAATGTTAGCCAAGTTGTCATAGAATGAGGACATAATAGAAGGTCGCAACATAACTACTCAGTCACTATCCACTCCTTCAGATGTTCTCATAGTCAAATCAGGGTGTCTTCTACGAAAATAAAACCACCATGATTTCCCTGACACACCATTGTTGAATGGGTTGTACCTATCTCCACAAATCTCAGCAACAGTTGATTGTAGTTGGATGATCTACAAATTGTGACCAATTTCAACCATTTCCTTGAACCAATGGACAAGTACAACCTCCTCCTCTTTAGATAAAATGGTACGTGGTCCCCTCTGGGTTGTTTCTAAAATCCCAGTCAGCCACGATCTCAAAATCATATTGGGGACACCACACTTGATTGCTACACCTCTAATTGTCATCCCCTTCTCTTCAACATAGGCAATTACTTCTGCCATTTGCAGTTTTAACCACTTCACATACGACTTTGACTGACTAACAGGTCAAACATTTTGAACAATGGGTTTTGCCTCCACATTAGGTTGATTGTGACATCCACTGTTTGTTTCTTCCCCACAATCACAAACATGAATTTCTTCTTTAGAGGTCCTATCCACTGCATCTGTGAAGTGTACTCCACTAGTGACTCTAATTGTATGTCCACACTTGATTGTTGCACCTCTAATAGTCATCCCCTTCTCTTCAACACAGGCAATTACTTCTACCATTTGCAGTTTTAACCACTTCAGATACGACTTTGACTGACTAACAGGTCGAACATTTTGAACAATGGGCTCTGCCTCCACATTAGGTTGATTGTGACATCCACTATTTGTTTCTTCCCCACAATCACAAATATGAATTTCTTCTCCAGAGGTCCTATCCACTACATTTGTGAAGTGTACTCCAATAGTGATTCTGATTGTATGTCTACCTCTACCTCTACAAGTCTTCCTGCTTCCCGATGTTGAATTCAGTGTACCCCCACCCCCACCCCTGCCTTCGCCTCTACCTCTACCTCTACCTCTACCTCTACCTCTACCTCTACCTCATGCCACAAATCTATACCTGCATGGGATTAGTCTTTTGACAGTCAATAATCATTATTGAATCCTATTGTTGTACATACAAGAAAGGAGTCACGCTTGATGGGTGCAACATTACCTGAAGGTTGCAAAGTGGAGGCAATAAGGTTGCAAATCCAAATAAATCAAATATGTAATTGTGCACACATGGCTACAACATTTTAGAATTTTAATGTAACCCTCATTAAACATTTGAATGAGATGGAGGGCATTGAGACAATCATGGTTTAATTCCATCACCGTGTAGATTGCATCCATAATTATGCATCCATATACATATGTATAAATAATTTTGTACATGTATACATGATCAAGCATGTACATGCATGGTCGTGTATATGTATTTGATACTTGGAGTCTAAATATGTATGCATGATTATGCAGGTAAACATACTCAGAAAAGGATTGAGGATGCAGTGGATGTATTTGGAACCTATGAATGTATAAACATCATACAAAACATTCAACCAGATTGTTTATACATATACATATAATAAGTAACATATTGCACCATATGAATGTAGCAGAGTTCATCATTTTAATGAAACCCTATTAGATAGGGAAAATCATTTACCAGAAAAATTTAACCCTCCACAACATATATCAAATAATAATTTTTTTAATAAAATGGATGACATTTGAAGGCATTGAGACAACCATTGTTTAACTCCATCACTGTCCATATATATAGACATAATTATGCATACACACACATGTACATAATTATGTATATGTATACATGATTATATATACATATACACAATCATGTATACATATACACGATCATGTATATGTATAGATAATTATGTAATGAGATAAAATTATGCAATGGGTATCTGATACTTCGTGTGTGTGTGTGTGTGTGTGTGTGTGTGTGTGTATAATTATGTATATGTATACATATAAGAAAGAAATTAGAAATGATGACACAAGATATAATGATTGCAGATCAAAAACTATGGTGGGAGGAATGAAAAATGATGAAAATGGGTGAAAAACTAATATTTTTAGGGCACCAATCTTAACATATATGTGGCAGACGGTGAACCACATGTTGTGAAATGGGATGTTTATGCCCCCACTTTCCTAACATAAAAAAAGAACACGTGAACTGACCCAACAACTTAAACACTTTAAATTAGGCATTTTTATTTTCGATATTGGGGGCCTGTTAAATTAGTTGTGTACACAATATATAGAATTATATATATATAATATATATACACACACACATATACATAATTATGCATAATGATACATTATTGTTCACATAAAACAAACCACATAAAACATGATGGAGTAACACATAAGCACATTTCATCAATTTAATGCAACCCTATATGGAAACGATTATCATTTACCAGAGAAATTAAACCCTATATGACCTATATGAAAGGGGTAATCATTTTAATAAGATCGACCACTTATGAGAAAATGTGGAGAAAAGAAGGCAAAATACAAGAATGGAGAAGCAAAGTTCATCATTTTAATGGAACTCTGTGTGGCTACGGATAATGATTCACCACAAAAATGAAACCCTCTATGACATATATGAAATAGTAAACATTTTAATATAATGATCGACATTTGTAGCAATGATGACAAAGTAAACCACATAAAGCATAATGGACTAACACAGAAGCATGTTTCATCATTTTAATGTAACCCTTTAGTCACATAGATAATCATTCAACATAAAAAAGACACCCTCGACGAGATATTAACATTTTAATGAAATACAAGGCATAATAAACATTTAAATGAAAAAGGTATCTGCTACTTTGTATATGTATATGTATATGTGTGCATGATTATTGAGGTATACCCATAATTGTGTATATCTATACAAATACAAAAGAAAGCAGAGATGATGACACACGATAGAATTAAAGCATGTGATGGATGGGTGACTCTGATATGATTAAAAAATGAAGATGATGCAGTTAGTAGAAGGTTACAATGTGTATTGGTGCTCAAAGTGACAGGTGCATGACATATAAGGTATAAAATAATTAAGATGCAGTTGATGTATTTAGAACCTATGAATTTATACTTCATACAAAACATTCAACACAGTTAATGTTTGTAGACCTTATAACAAAACAATCTTCAGAGAAAACATTGGCCTTCTTTGCTTAAACCGAATGAAAACAAAGTTATATTCAATAAATTTTTATGTAATAATATTAAATGTTGTAGACCCTAAGAGTAAATAAACTTATAGAAAATAGTAAGTTTACAAAATATTCACCTATGAAATAAAATGACAAAGGTTAAGCATAGTGTACCAACCCGAAGAAAGTATGTTTGATTGGGATTATGCAGATAATTCTTCCTTCAACTCTGAGCTCTGGAGAGAATATTCAGACTTTGCAGTAATGAAAAGATAATTCTTGCTTCACCTCTTGCTCTGCAAAAAATATTCAGACTTCCTATTTGTAGTAATGAAAATGAACTTGCAAAATCCCTTTATAAATTCATTCGAATGTGTAAGTTGAATGCATTCATTTGTGGTTGTTGAATTTCGAATTTGAATTTTGGTGGGAAACATTCTGTCAATTCATTTTTGCGCTACAAGCTAAGCTCTTATTAATTGCAACCAAACAATCATTTCATACCTGCATATCAAATTCAATTTTTGTATGTGTAGATTTTGAATTAAAAAATTCTTATTACTTGCAACCAATCAGTCATTTTATGCTTGCATATCCTATTTAATTCTCATGTGTGGATTTAGCCTTACAATTATTTTTAATTGTTTCTTATTCTTTATTTTTGTGTCTATATGGGAGCCTTACACCAGTTGTTGAAAATGTAGGTACTATTTGCAGATAGATTAAATGCCTCAAAGAGTACAAACCTATTTGGGAGAAAGTGCATATGAGAACCCATAAAGTTCATTTCATTTTTAAAATTGTCATACGAGGGACTAATAATGCTCTCTTGTATTTGTAATTTGACTAATTTTGTACTTTTGGTCTACATGCATAAAGTGGTTATTGTAAACAATATGACTTTTTACTAAATGATTTATTCACTTTATTTGTGCAAGGAAGATTGTATGTCAATCACATAAGGACCAATACTGGTTCAATTTTTTATTTTTGGGTTAATTATGCACATTTATTGGTGTGAAAGATTATTTGGTATAGGGGGGTGCCTATAACGAAAAGTGAACGAGTATTGGTCCTATAGCCACTACTGGTCCCTTTCCCATATTTTCAATTTAAATTTATAATAATTTTTGATAGTTTATTTTGTTTTTCATGTTATAATAAAATATAAAATATAATTACCACAAAATAACACAATTTTAATCAAATTTACAAGGAAAAATTCAACAACAATTATTCTTATTATTATTTTTTAAAATCAATTGAACATACCTTGCATCAAGTTAAAAATCTTATGATTCTCAATAACCCAAATAAGAACTAGTTTACACAATTTAGATGTAAAATTGAAAGATAGACTAACACCTTAAATAAGTTGTTTAAACAAATTTCCTAACTAAGATACACACTAGAAAATCTAAATTACAAAAGAAAAAAACAAAATTTAGTTGATAGGAGCTTCTGTTTTGAACTTCACTTACTTTTCTATTGACTGATTTCATTAAATATTGGATCTAATAAACATTATTACAAACTTGCATTCATTTATCCAATCCTATTAGTATAAACTACTTGCTTGTGGATGTTATTATTATTATTAAAATATTTCCTCACCTGTATTTCATTTGTAAGTGCGCTTCTTTAGAATGGCATTAAAAAATTCTGTGAGTTGGAATATGCTGAGCGATGAAGAGGCAAGGAAAAAAAGGAAAAAAAAGAGAGAAGAGAACAAGACAGAACGCCGCAATTGATAAAATAGAAATTCATTCTTCGATTGTAGGATTAAAGAGCCACAAGTACCAAATTGGAAGGTGAGGTGCAGACAATAAATAATAATATCGAGTTGCTCCACAGAATCCGTGACATTTTGGAGCATTGAAGCAGGTTTAGCTGACAGAGTGAGCGGGACAGGCGAAGTCGCGGGCAAGAAGATGGAATCAGATACGATAGTTTTAGCTTGGTAATGTTATCCGAAAACATGAGATTTCTATAGATCATATTGACCAATATCCATAATTTCCAATTTCTGCAAGGCACTGTGAAGATTATTTGCATCCATAATGTAGTAACCTTTTCTCCTTAGTAAAAGGCAGAGTGAAGTATTAATGGTGACGGTTGTGGTGCAGGGGAGCGGGGGAGGACGGGCAGCTGGGAGTGGGGAATACGGAGGACAGGGATACAGTATGCCGGATTCAAATTCCAGATGTCGAAGAGTTGGGGCAGCGTGTGATCTCCGTGGTGGCGGGCAGCCGGAATTCTCTCGCAATTTCCCAAGAGGGACGGGTGGGTAGTGTGCGTAATAAATGTTTGTGAGGATCCATTAATGTGATATTAACGAGATTGTGGTGACAGCTGTTTACGTGGGGATGGAACCAGCGGGGCACCCTCGGGACTAAGACCAAGACCGAGACTGACACCGAGAGCACTCCTACTCCCACTCAGGTCAAGGCTCTTGCACACGTCAAAATAGTTCAGGTGAGGAAGTGGATTGCACTTAAAAAATGCCAATTTTTGAGTTTATTGGTGTTCGTGTTTGTGGTGGGTGGCTGATTTTGAGGATTGATGAAATTGGGCGCAGGCTGCCATAGGGGGTTGGCACTGCCTAGCGGTGGATGATCAAGGGCGTGCCTATGCTTGGGGTATTTTACACCTCTTTGTCTGTGCGGCTTTCTTTATTTCTCTTTTATTGTTATAATGAGTATGATGATGAGGTTGTGTAGTGTAGGTGGAAATGAATATGGGCAGTGCGGAGAGGAAGCAGAGAGAAAGGAGGACAACAGCAAAGTGATAAGGCGGGATTTACCCATTCCCCAGCGCTGTGCTCCTCAGCTCAGTGTCCGTCAGGTGCTTTATTTTCCTAGAAATCAAGATTGTGGCGGTGGTCAGCAATTGTTTTTTTCGTTGTTTTATTGGAATTTAACTTAATAGTTTCGAATATTTTCATCAACTAGTGGTTCATACGAACACGTCATGAAGTTCTGAATATTTTTATTGGTTCATAAGAACTCATCATTTCATGCTTATGGATAGTTTATTTAGCTTTCATTATGTTTAGGTGATGCTCACGTATATGAATGTTTTTTTGTTTTTATTTTTCCAATTAACATTTGTTTGCTTGGTATTTTTTTTTCCTGTTGAATGATTTATCCGTACTGAGATGTTTAATTTTGAATTAATCTTCATTAATTCATATTCTGAGCAGTATGAGCAGTGGTGCAGAAGAGCTTATTTTTCATGACCATGAATGACTCACTGAACCCTCATAATATGTCTAGGTAATGCTCACAGGAGTGATATTATTTTTTTATTTTGCAACAAGCTTTACGTTAATGTCATCCTAATTTATAGCATATCACTATTTAATTTTGGAAAGCCATCTTGATGATGCAATTGTGTTTTTCCATAACCTACTCATCTATTTACTGATAAGTCCCATTTCTTTAAAGCCCCCTTTGATGATTTATCTTCTCTTTATGGCACATTCTTAGTAGAAATTCTCATTCTTATTTATCAACACATCATGAAGTTTGGAGGCAACAAGCCTTTCCTCCTTTTAGATTAGCCGCAGCCTAAAGACCATCATCAGTCACATGGTCGTCCCAAAACATGTAATCCAACTCCCACATGGAACTCTAGCCACAGGGTTATTACCATATAATCTGTAGGGAGACCCAAAGCAGAGCCATCTAAGTGCTATCTCAATCTATCGTTTGCATCCTTTGATAGAATAGCATTATTCGTTCATAGCTGATCACTTTTGTACTTTACTTGTAACAATATTTTTGCGATGCAAACCTTGAATGATGACAGAATCTAGTGTGAATTTGTCACCCTTTCCTGCTCCACCATGAGTGATCTAATAGATAGAGGGGATATTGGTTGACAATGAAGGCACACAAAGAACATCATTGACTGCTCCGTCATCCATGCCAATATATCCCTTCCCACAAACACACATATATTTGTTGTTACCCATCAGGATATGTGGTGATGAACAAGACTCAAATAAAGAGAACATACTCTATGATGAGGCCATATGATGTGAGGCTCCAAAATCACGCATCCATTTATTTGATTCAGAATATTCAACTGCAACAAGTTCTTACTCCTTATGTCTCTTTAACTTTGATGAAGAAGAAGAAGATGCAGACCTTGACATTGTTGAAGGCAAACTGGTTTGATTCTTCTGAAGAAGATGTTTCAATTCATCAATTTGTTTTGAATAACATTTATGTTCATCATGTCCCTATTTCTTGCAATATGCACACTTAGGTTTTCTTTCTTAGATGATTCCTCTTGAGAGGGAGAGGATTTAGATTCATTGTGAAGCTCATTCTTTTTCTTCTTTTGCTTCTTATTAGGATTCCTTCTTTCTATCTATACCTTAGGCTCACTTGCCACAAGTGTTTGTGACTTAGAACAGTTGGTTAGATCCATATGAATTAACTTTCCTTTCTCTTGGATTAGGAGATTTGCAAAATCATCAAACTTAGGATCAACATATGATGCTCCCATAGGAACCCGATGGGTATGAAAGCCAAAAACAAACATTGAATACTTAGGACCAAACTTGAATAACACATTAAGAAGCTTACGATATTGCAATCTTTTAGCCGTGTTCTTAGTTGCTTGATTTTGGAGATGTAATCTTAGATGTGGTTATAATCCTTTGGATCAAGATTCATCAAATCATTGTCAATCAAATATCACCTAATCTTATTAGTTTTACCACATTTTTTCAAGTCTCCCAAGCCTCCTTAGGCGTTTTACATGATTCAATATGAAATTGCAAATCAAATGAGACTAATGAACATATGCATCCAAGTGTCTTCTCATGATTGATCTCCCACCTTGTCAATTCATTAGAATCAGTAGGTTGAGAAATTGCTTCCTTTAGATAGCCAAGGTAACTCTTTCCCATGAGAGAATTCCATTGAATTTCTCCATCATGCATAATTATATAGAGTTAGGAGATCAATTTGAGATTTCCCCATTGCATGAACACACAAGCAAAAAAATGCAATCAACCATCATAAGATTATCCCCCCAAACTACTTAATCAAGAATCCTCCAAACAAAATATGATTTGGCACTTTATGCTTAGTGCATCTAGAGGTCAAAATATGTTTTGGCACTTTATGCTAAATGCATCTAGAGGTGCTAGATTCCAAAAGCAGCAACTAGATTTGATTTGGGTACATATAGATGCCAAATTTGGCCACAAGTGCAAAGTAAAGTTTTTACACAATGGGATCAATCTGATTACATCACTGTAAAGTACAAAAAAATCATGTACTTTAAGAAGTCACTAAATTATGATATCATAGGAGCAAGAATGGAGCCCTGGAAGTTCCCATGTCAGAGTTGCTCAACAGCACTTGTGAGAATATGCAATTTCTGGAAAAACAAAAGTATGAAAATTAAAATCGTTTGCACCACTGTGAAGAGCACAAAACTCTACCTTAAATAAAATTGCTCAAAAATTGGAGACTAGATGACTAAGTTATGGTCGTTTTAAGTTGACCATCCAAAACCAAAATGCAAATGGAGAGGACACTTTTTTTCTAAACCTAACACAATGTTGAAATGAGCAAGGAATCTTCCCCATCGTTCAAATATTCTCTAGAATATTCCTTTGCCTCTGCAGATTGACAAAAGCTTTTAGATGTTGTGGAATATTCTCCTCATGGCAGGTTGTTGGCAAAATGTGTTGTTTAAGTGTCAAAATATTCTGCTTTGATTGGTGGTCTATTCGTGTGGTGGGAGCTTTGTGCCAGGCTAGTGAAATAGCGCCATGTGGTGCATTCTTCACGGTAGGCTACTCTATTGACTGCATAGGTACTTGTAGACAATAATTGTGAATGCTTTTCATTTTTAATTCATTAAAATTTTAGAAAAATTAAAATTTTAGAAAAATTAAAATAAAAAACATTTTTTTAAAAAATATCGACCGACTATCAATGAACTTGTGAATAGAATGCATTGATGGTGAGCGTATGGTTGTATGAACAAGTTCGAGGAGGGTAGGGTTTGTTTTGACCCTAAATGCTCCAATGTGCACTGACAAGCTTAGATTTGCACCAACAAGCTCCAATTTTGATGTGCAACACAAAGCCACAAAAAGGAAACCCCCGAGTCTGGTATTTTAATCAAGTTTTTCTAATTCTCAAGATCATCATTCAATGCAGTAGAAGAACATGCTCAACTTTTCAAGATCTATAAAGATTTGCAACCTAGATCTCTTAAAAAAAGATTTACAATCCCATAAGTTTTGATACCATGTAAGAGTTGGTATAATTGCTTGATGCCATGCAAGATTGCATGAAGATCATATCTAGCCAAGATCTAGGCACTTTATGAAAGCACAAGAGAGATCAATTATGAAAGAACAATTCTATGCTATTGAAGGATGCGAATGATAGATTAATTAGACATGAATACTATTGTAGGATTACAAAGGGGACCTCTTGGTTATATAGGGCAAGGTGAACATAGGATTGCATAAGACTATGACACATGTCTTAATTTTATGACTTAAGACAAACTAATATGATAAATATTAAATAGCATAGGAAACAAGAAGTAAATGTGATAAGATAAGATCACATAACAACTAAGATTTCGAGAAAGATTCCTAGTACCTATGTGTACCCTAGGTAAACTTAAGTAATATGTGTGATTAGGACCTAGGTGATGAACATGCTAGGCAAAATACCCCTGTCACACCAACGACAACCTTGTCTAACAACAAATAATTCCTAATCAACGCAGTTGAGTCTAAGTGACATCTATAGATCATTCATGTCTCAAGTAGTTGACTAGGCTTGAATCTCAAAGAAGAATCCCTAAGTAGTTGGGCCGTATTCTCCTTTATAACTATGCCCTCTATAGGCTGATTTCTCAACTGGACACATGTTCAGATTAGTTGTTGTAATTGTTGTGCTACTACTATGACATCACTAACTAAGAAACTCAAGGGGAAGACTCTAACATGCCTCTAATATAGTCATCTATACAAAATATCATTTCAACTCCAATATTTATAGCATGTGTAATGAGATGCCATGATAGAAGAGTATCACTCAATTATGTAGAATGATATTTGGGAGACCGTGCTAAATTCATAAGGGAAGTCAATGATTGATTCTAGGTGGTTGTACAATGATCCATGAACTAGGGAGGATATTTAATATAGTCAAGGTTGGAGCGTCTAATTAAGGACTATGAAATTTTATAGTAAAATGGAATATTCAAACACAATACACAAGGAAACGATACAAGAATTGAACTTTTATTGATTTTGATAGAATAACTTCAAGAGCTTAAATACACACTAGGTATTAGCCTTTAGATGACACAGTAGGCCTTTTGGATCTTATGGTCATTAATATTTTTTTCTATAATGGAATTGTCTATATATAAAAGAGGTCAAAATGATGTGTGTAGGCTAGAAACATGATACATTGTCATAGGAAAATGTGATTAGAATGAATAGCTACAAAATTAAATTAATTGAACTTTAGTCAGCCTTGGGAATTGGCACGTCACCCTTCATAGTGTATAGGTTTTTTGACAATGTTTATAATGACTTATTTAGTTTTATGATGTACCTTGAGCTAGGTGTCTTCAATCTCACTACAGTTCCACACGTGGTTCCTCTTATGCTCGTAATTAAGTAGGCAACATTAGGAATTGGCGCAAGTTTCAAATAGCTTTTACAATCCAAAACAAAATTACCATTATACAATGATCATCCCCATATAGGTCCAATTAAGCTTCTTGAGATAGAAAGCATAAATCTATGTTAGAATCACACAACAATTGGATGGAATATTTTGGATGCTTAATAGAGCTTATATTCCAAACCATAATCAAATATCTTCAAAATTTGCTACCACATAGCTTTCTAAATGTTGATTGTGCTTGTTAGTATAGACATGAAGCTTTGTACCAACAAATATAAGTGTGGTGAGACGCGGTGCAGCAAAACTGACACACAATACCATAAAACATCTAGGAATATTGGAACATGATGCAAGATTGTTCATATACCTTAGACGCTTCTGAATTAGACACCTAAAGTAATTGAAAAGTGAGCCTCTCACCTTCGATCAAGGCTTTTAGCTAAAGGATAACCAAGTTGGTCAACCTTAGCTTTCAACAGTCTTATTTTTCCACTTCATCAAATATTCTTCATATTTTTTTATTTCTTGTACTCATTTTTTTTTTATCGGTAATAGTTGAGTATTATTATTGATTAAAGAGGTAAAAGTTACATTTCAAGTATGTATGTACTGGTCAGCCCAGTCATGCTGTTGGGCATAGATCATTGCAATCTTGTAAAAACATGATACATCAAAATGGGTGGTATACCTCTTCACCCGACACCTCTATGCATCCAAACATAGTTCCTATATCTTCTATGAATTACTAATCTGTAAGTATGTAAAAAGATCCTATAACACAAATCCGAAGTTCATCATTACTTCTAGTTGCACGGGCACATTCGACGCTTTCATCAAGTTTAGCTTGTCTGTAACTGAATGTGCTTCAAAAAACCATATTATCGGATGGAGACAGTCATTGTCAAGACCAAAATGCCTTTATGGCCCGGTCAAAATTTGGAGTGTCATTCTTAACTATGCTCCATATTTCAAAAAACTTCTAGGTGGGTTTTGCTTTCATCCTTACTTGATTTCTTCATCCTCTGCGTGCTGGACGTGCATTTCGCACTGACCTTCTTCTACTAGGGATTAGTAGGTTCAGAGCTGCCTCCCTTGCATCAAGTGGTGGAGGGCGCTCGCTAATTGCTGCCTTGATAGATTCCCACCCGATGAATCTATCCATCCTATAGTTGTCCTTGTTCACTCCCCATGGCCAGCGCACAAAGGGGATAATGCCTTGCACTCTTTCTCGGTCTTCATCGACAATTCCTTCTGTGATGTTAAAGCCCACACCCGGCCATGCCCATTCAAGGAAAGAGTCCATGCCTTCCAGTATATCCATGTTGAAGAGCTCCACCATAACCTCCCTCACCTCCGCGTGCTCCACTTCAAGTTCCAGAGCCCATGCCAGTAACATTGAAGGAATGTCCACATTTAATCGTCCTCGATGAGTAGCCACCATGAAATTTGGGCCCAAAGCATCCATGACCGCGTCCTCCAGGTCCTTGGGGGTCCACTGCAGAAGCTTTCGGGTTCTTTTAACCTTGATTTTGCCAAAGAAGCCCTTTTGTTGCTTGTTCTTCCCTGGCCTCAACGTGAAGTTCGCCTCCATCTTTGTAATTTCCTGACCTGTGTTCAAACACTTGCAAGGTTGTTAGACCCACTATATGTGAAGAAAAGCAGAAAGCATTAGGAAATGTGGAAAGGATATGAGCATTTATGTGGATCTCTGCATAATTATTTGTCATTAATTCAAAACTTTTCTTGGCGTAATTGTCCCGTCCCGTCGACGTCCCATCTCCATGATGTTCCTGCCATTTCATTAGCCTCCTTGTCCTTCCGATGATTAAGTTAGCACGAGTCAGGGTTAAAGAGACCCACTTCTCATTTATGCTGATTTGGCCCAAGTGGCATCCTGACATCATTCCGTCAGTGATGAAGGGATGCAGTGTGAATTCCCCTGGGCGCCGCCACTGCGAAGAATAATGATTTGATTTGGGGTGGCATGATGTCAAATCCCTTCACTCCCACGGATAGATTTGCCTGTCCCATCGATCTTGCATGAGTTTATGACCGCATCGTTACCCATTCTGCGTCTCTGGCTTTTCCGCTGATGTGGGTAAATCCATGTGTGGAAATGATTGCGCCCATCGTTCATCCCATTCAATGTTGATGTTAGTGAAGTTTTCATACTGCTTAACCCCCACCATATTAAAATTAGCCGCCCAGTTGGACAAGCAATCCGCCTCAATGTTACTTGCTCTTCTAACATGTGATATTTTGAAATTTTCATAGCCGTTGAGAAGTTCGGAGATGTCTTTTATATAGGATTGAAGGTGCCATGCCCAAATGTGACTCCTTTGGATGGCCTCAACAATGACAGCCGAGTCACCTTCTAGGTGAAGATTTTTGGTTCCTAATTTTAATCCCATTTTGACCCCTAGCAAGGCTGCCTGCACTTCAGCCATGTTATTTGTTCCTTCAATTATCCTTTCAGCTTCAAAGGCCAATATGTTACCTTGCCAATCTCTCGCAATGGCACCAATGCCAGATACCCCGGGGTTGCCTCTTGAGGCCCCATCAAAATTTATTTTAATCCAATCCTTGTCTGGTGGTTCCCATTTCAACCTTCCTTCTTGCTGTGGGTCTTGTGTTTCGAGCAATTACCCCATGAGCGAATCTTGATGCCTGGCCATCTCTTTTGAACCTTTGTGTCAGATTGAGTGAAGGGACATTTCATGGATTTGTTGTTTACTGATGTGGTCATGATTTCCTCTATTGAATTGTTGATCCTTCTCATTAGCATGGCTAAAGTTTCTTTTTGGTCTCTGAAGATTCTGCGGTTTCTCTCCTTCCAAACTTCCCAGAGTAGAGCGAATGGGCATATATCCCATATTGCATCAAGGCGGGACCATCCAGGGGCAGAGGGCCACCCCACCAAGACCTCTTTGAGAGTATTTTGTAAGGGTCCATGCCATCCCAAATTTTGTTGGATCATTGCCCAACATGAGCTAGCTATTTTGCAATTGACCAAGAGGTGGTCAGCATCCTCTCCAGCCTCGCCACACATCGGGCATTTCGTGGGGCCCAGAAATCCAAGTTTTTTCCTTCTCTCTCCTGTCAAGATTCTGCCCCTAGAGGCGAGCCATGCAAAAACCCCCGCTTTGGGGAGGCAATGTTTGCTTCAGCAAAGCTTTGTAGGCCATTGCTCTTCCCTATCTGCCCTTTCCAAAAGATGGTAGCCCAGCTTTACTGAATATTCTCCCCTTTTTGATGCACACCACATCACCTTATCATTATCTGAGGTAAGAAGGACCCTTCTTCCATTCAAGATTTCTTGCATTGTTGCTTTCTGCTGTTTTGATAAGTTCTCATGGTTCTCTGATTTCCATTTCCATTCTCTGTCATGTGCTTCCCCTATTGGCTCAAGGTAATCTGATATGTGTTCCTCCCAAGCCTTGATGAAGTAATTTCGCAAATCATGCAATTCACCATTCCCTTTTAGGGCTGGAAGTCCGCTCCATGAGTCATCCCAAAATTTCGCAGACTGGCCATTACCCACGTTCCAAGATATATGATCCGTGATAATCGGTTTGCAAGAGATAATAAAGTTCCACATAGCAGAACCCCGGGAGGGGTTTCTGATAGTGAGAATGCGGTTATCACTAGGGTTGTCAAGGTATTTTGCTTTGAGGATGCGGACCCACATGCTGCTTGGTTTTTGTTGGATATCCCATATTAACTTGGCCCCTAGTGCAGTGTTCATAAGTTGCCAATTTCTGATTCCAGCGCCACCATCTTTCTTGGACTTGCAAATCTTGTCCCATGCCAGCAGTGGGATCTCATCCTCCTAAGACAATCCATTCCAAAAGAATTTCCGCATGCCCTGCCCGATTTTGTTTAAAATGTTGGTTGGGATCCGAAGGCAGAACATTGGAAAAACTGGCATTGCTGATATGACTGATTTTAGCATAAGAAATCTGCCTGCCGATGAGAGCCATTTCCCCTTCCAACCCGTCATTTTTTTTGAAATGGCAGAGGTCAGATCAGCCCAGATTTCAGACTTCCCTGCTCCCTCAAAAGGTGGGATCCCCAAGTATTTGGATGGGAAGGAGCCCTTCCTCATGCCCAAAACTTTACATATTTCTCTTTGTCGCTGGGGGGGAGTGTTGAAAAAATAGATTTATAACTTTAGCCAGTTTACCTGCTGTACTGAGGCGGTGGTGTATTTGTCTAGCGTTGATTTTATAATTCTTGCTTCTCTGCAAGAGGCCTCCTCCCCGAGGAAGGTGTCATCAACAAATTGCAGATGTGAGAGGGCCGTCCCCAGCTGCCACCTTTATGCCTTTCCAAAGGCCTGAGTCTCTTTTCTATTTTATTAATCTGCCTAGAGCCTCCGTCATGATGACGAAAAGGAAAGGGGATATTGGATCCCCTTGCCTGATGCCTTTGCATGTTTCAAAGAATCTCTGCAGGCTGCCATTTACTAGGATGGAGAGCCACACATTGCTGAGGCAGCCCTTAATCCATTCTACCCATTCCTCTGAAAACCCAAACTTTGCAAGATTTTAAAAAGGAAGCCCCTGTCTACCTCATCATAAGCTTTCTTGATGTCGAGTTTAACTAACATCCTTTCTGTCTTGGCCTTCCGGACCGTATGAATCGCCTCATGAGCAACGATGATCCCTTCATATATCGAGCGGTCAGGGGTGAAGTCACTCTGTTCCTCCGAGATTACTGTCCTCAGGGTTGTTTTCAGCCTATTTGCCATGGTTTTGGATATAATTTTGTAGATGACATTGCAGAGGGCAATAGGCCTGAAGTCACCAAAACTGGAAGAGTCCAATTTTTTGGGAATCAGTGCAATAAGAGTGTTATTCATATCTTTTAGAATGAATTTCCCTTTACGTGCCTCCTCTACCACTTCCCAAACCTCTGTCCCCACAAGATCCCAAAAATGCTGATAAAAGAGGGCAGTAAACCCATCTGGACTTGGGGCCTTGTCCCCCCCCATCCCAAACAAGGCATTCTTGACTTCCCCAACAGTTGTTGGTTTCAAGAGAGAGGCGTTTTGGGCAGGGCTGATGCATGTTGGGATTGTGTTAAGAATGTCCTCGGAGAGGTTGTTTTGCTGCCATTCTGCACAAAAGATTTTTGAGAAGTATCTCACTGCTTCTTCCTTGATTTCTTGTTCATTTTCCAAAGTTTGTCCATGTTGGTTTTTGATGGAGAAAATTTTGTTTCCTGCCCTTTTGACTTTGGCAGAGTTGTGAAAAAACTTGGTGTTTCGGTCTCCGTCCCTGAGCCACAATTCCCTTGATTTTTGCCTCCAGTAGATTTCCTCCCGAGCCAGGGTTTCCTCATACTCTTTCTTTAATTGTTGTTCCTTTAAAAATTCTACATTGTTCATTCCATGGGTAATAATATGTTCATTCAGTGTTTTTAGCTCCTCTTCGAACCTATATTTCTCCACAAAAATGTTTTTGAAGCTTTCCTTGTTCCAAACTTTCAGCTTCTCTTTAAGGAATTGAAGCTTTTTGCAAAAGATAAAAGCATGATTTCCAACTCTGCGTGGAGCACTATTCCTCCATGTTTTCACCAAGTCATCAAAGCCTTCAGCTCTAAGCCACATTGCTTCGAATTTGAAGGGGCACCTGTCCGGAACACTATCCTCTTGTATTCTCAAACCAATGGGGTAATGGTCAGATCCTGTTATCGGGAGTATCTCCGCCCTACATATCCATTCTGTGGCTGACCAATCGCCAGCTAGGAAGAATCTGTCCAGCTTCTCTGCTATATTGTTGAAGTCTAATCTGCGGTTTGTCCAAGTGAAGTCTCCACCTTTTAGTTCCATCTCCATCAATCCACTATCCATAATGAAGTTTTGAAAATCTAACTGACTTTGTCCAGTCCATCCACGGCCACCTTTTTTGTCTTCCGGCCTAAGGATGGCATTGAAGTCTCCCCCGAGGATAAATAGTTCCTCCGAATTATCCCTTAAGACTTTTGATATTTCTTGCCACAGGATGAGTTTGAGGGCAGGATTATTGGGGCCATAAATGTTGATGATGTTTATTCTTTTGAGAAGTTGCTTGGACGCAACCCTTGCCCATAACCATGATTTGTGTTGTTGAATGATGTCAATGTTCATTGCCTCTTCCTTCCATAATAGGCCCAGGCCCCCGGAAGCACCAACTGCATCCACAAAAAAGCATTTCCATCTCGTGAGTTTTGCTGCAAACATAGAGCAATCCTCGTTTTTGAGTTTTGTTTCTTGGATTAACACTACATCGGGTTTCGCCTGATCAAAACACTGCTTGATCAGACGAACTTTGTCAGAGGCATTGCAGCCCTCTGACGTTCCAAGATATGATTTTCATTGCTCCCAGGAAAAGGCATTGCCCTTTCCTGATCTCAATTTGCGTTGGCCACTCGCACTTCCAGCCTTGGCAAGTCTCATTTTGAGGGTGCTTGCTCCCCTCTTTTCTTTTCTCCAATAGCAACCTTATCCATGGATGAATCCAATTGCTCTATGGTTCTGACTTCTGTAATATCCAGCTGCTCCGAGAGACCCAAAAAGTCCTCAGTGTCGAGGTCATCCTCACCATCTCTGTCCTTGTGGTCCAAACTATTCCCCCCACTGTCTCTGGCTCCCTGAAAGGAATCCCCCAAGTTCCTGATAGGTGAAATGGGGATATCCTTGATCAAAGTGCCTGTGTTGTCAACCCAGGTAGCTGGGACATAGTCCTTTTCCTCATCCAACTTCTCGGCCGATGGGTTTTGACAGGAAATGGTTCCTCCAACATAGGCTTGCAGTTCAGGTTCAGGAGTAAACTGAGATTTTGGACTCTTTATTGGATTGTTTTCTATTGAGGGTGGATCCATGTGCCTCAAGGGGCTGGGGGTCGGCTTCCCCCCATTGAGTAGTACGGGTCCATCATTTGTGTTATCCTTCTTGTTGCAAGTGTTCTGCTTTCCCGGACTTGTGGGCTTTGGAGTTCCATGTCTCTGCCTCGGTGGGGTGTTTGTCGATGTGGTTTTTGGATCGGGGTTCTCAGTGTTTTGTCTGTCTGAGTGTGGAGAGGCAGACATTGTAAGGTTGTTGAGCTTTTCCAAGTGTGGGAGCGGGACCATGCTGGAAAAAACCTCGGGGTTAGTTTCTTTGCGAGAGCTCTCCCCTTTTTTTGGAATGCGGGTTTGGTTTCTCTCTACGACGCCCTCTGTTTCAGATTCTTTTTGTGTCTCTTGTTGTCCTCTGTCACATAATAGCTCTTCCCAAACCACACAGAGTCTTTTGCCTTTGCTCGTCTCCCTTACCACATTTATCTCCTCATCTTCTTGGCTTGTTTTTTCAATCGGTTGTTTCCATATTCCTTCTTTTGATCTGAGTTCTAAGAGTTCAAGCAGAGGAGTAGCTTCATTCCAGAGGATTAAAATCTTGATATAGGTTGAGAGATCTTGCTTATTGAGTGCCTCCCCCCAATCAATAAATGTTCCCAGCAAATTGCCCACCATGGTTAGGGTTTCAATATTCCAGTATTCTTGTGGGAGGGTTTTAAGGTTTATCCATAGAGGAACATCCACAAGCTTGTGTTTGGATGGATCAAAATTTGGTTCCCAATCCTTGATGAATAAGCCCAGACCGTCAATGAAATGGGGCCCCGATTGAAGAACTTCCACCTTCATGTTCTTTGTGGGGCATGTCACCAAGTAAAAACCATTGGATAGGGTTTTTAATGTGCAGTCTGCGCTAGCATGCCTATAGACCCATGCTTTGATTTTTTCATATGCAGGCCAAGAGCCCGTCCATTTTAGGAAAAAAGCTTTGCATCTTAGGAAATCTAGGTTGTCACACTATCCTTTATGCTGAATATTTAAAAAAGGGGATGTAGATGTGGGTTTGGGAGTGTCTACCTCTCTATTATCAGTGTTCGTTCCTGTCTGCTTGGGTCTCCAGAGTCTATGCTCGATATCCTTGAATTTTGCAGGAACCCCATGGTGAATCCCCTTTCCATTGCTATTTTGAAAGTAAAACGAACCTCTGCCTGATTGTTCTCCGGATCCTGCCACGCTCGATAAGGTTGTCTAGGGCGCTTGAAAAACTGGTGTGGGCGTTGATTGAAAGGCCACCGCCGATCAGCCTGGCCCTTGTAGTCGAACCCAGAGTGTCGCTTGAAGCCTTGGTTCGAAAAATTCGACCGTTGCCTTCCTCGCTCCATCTTTCTAAACTTATATTATATTATTTATTAGGTATCTTTAAGTAAGCATTGGACAACACTTTGAAATGACCATTTGTACTCCTTAATTTGCTTTTAAGTATCAATTGTGTGATCATTTGATTCTCTTTTGTGGTACTCAAAAAATTCAGCGATAAAAATACTCATGATATACCGAGATCTTTTGGCAATTCCACCTCAACATTTCCTAAATTTTTTTTTTAGCAATTTTGTAGAGACCAAATTTCTTCATCTTTAGCTTATTGTATGCTCCTTTCTTTCCTCAAAAAAACTATCATTTCATCTCCTACCTCATATTATTGTGTTTCCTTATTTGATCAACATATTTTTTATACTTTTGACTCATTATCTCCAATTGTTGTCTTGTTTTATGATGTTAACTTCTTATAAATTCTCAATAATCTTTAGCTATTACATTCTTTTTGTGTTTTGTGGTCAAATCTCTTAATTCTAGAACATTCTAAGGATGTTGCGAAGATACAATTTCAAATGGTGCTTTACCTATGCTTTTTTCACTAAATTATTATTAGCTTGTGGTAAGATTAAATCCCATTTATCAATTTTCTCTCAATAAACATCTAAATAATTTTCCCAAACTCCTTTTCACAACTTTAGCTTGTCCATTTGTTTGTAGATGATATGCAATAAGTAAGCCCAAGGTAAGGCGGGTTGAACGCTGGGTTGGGTTGTGGGGGATAACCTTGGTGCAACAAAAAAAGAAGATACATTGAACTAACTTCTATTTCGTATTCATTTTCTTTCATAATGTGCTCCAAAACTGATGAACAAAACTCACAACCCTATTTGACACAATACTCTTAGGTAACCCATGTAATCTCATAGTATCTTTGAAAATAAGTCAACTATGTGTATTGAGTCATTTTTTTTTTGCAAAAAAATGAGGCATCTTGGAGATCTATAAAGTACAAAAATAGAATCACAACCTCTTTGAGTGCTTGGCAATCCTAACACAACATCCATACTAATTTAGTGATTTCCTATCAAGGTTTCTTTGGAATTGATAATGTCTTCTTTAATTGGTGGATGCATAACCCCCAATATCCCCATGTTTTTGGGACGAAGACATCCTTGGGATGTGAGGACCATTGATGTGAGTTTTGTGACCACTTCAGTATGCAGGATGAAACACTTAGTATTTCAGGATGAAACACCAAATATCAAATGCTCTTTTGAATAAGGAAGCTTAGATGCTAAACAATGTATATGATTGTGTGATCAACTAAGACAACCTCAAGGTTCCTTCTTATTGTGGACTTAACTTGGTTCTGTGATGTGATATGCTGGTAATCACTTGGGGACTTATGCTGTTCATTCAATGTATATCAATTTTGCAAATGCGAATGATTTGGCAATATTGATCTTCAACTACTTCTAATGAAACAAAGTGCAAATAGGAATGGGTTTAGAGACCTAAGCTAACTAACAATGCAAGACATTATTGATGGTGAGGTGAGACTCTAACCAGTCTTTGCTTCACAAAATTAACAACGCTAAGGAGGGTGCTTGCTTTTAAGGATGCTTGGATGATTTTCATATTGTCAATATTCATTCAAATCACCGTAACCCAGGGACACCAACCCTCCCCTAAACCCCCCTGCACTTAGGTTGAGGACGTCCCTGGGACGACGACTTGGCTTTCCCAAGTCCCCCCACCACCACCATCCCGCAACTGCCCAACCGTCAGAACGCCGCCGGGATGTGGGACGTCCAGACGTCCCTAGGACGTTTGGGGAATGCCCAGGCATCACTCGGCTGTCCGGGGGACGCCTGGATGCCCCCCTTTGCCGACGGGCGTCAACATGAAAAAAAGTGCAAAATTTTTAATTTTTTAAAGTTTTAATTTTTATAATAGGATTCTATTCAAACCCTTAAAGGAGGTGGGTCCCATTTTGGCCACTCCAAGCCTTCATAAGCTCCTCCAAACTTCATTCTTTCCTCACATTTGGATTTTAACTTGTTTGCTACAACTGAGAGAGAAGAGTGAAAGGAGTGCAAAGAGTGATTGGAGGAGTGCAAGAAGTGATTGCAAGTGAAAGAGGAGCAAAAAGAAGAGGAGGAAGATTCTACACCTTCCTTGAAGAGATTCATCAAGCACAAGGTAGGGTTTTTAGAATTTTTTTTGTTTTATTTTCTAATTTCTATTTCTAAAACTAAAAGTAAACTTTAAATTTCAAGTTCTTTTGAAATATTGAATGCATTGTTGTTTCTTTTTCATTGTTTCTTGTTGAAAGTGTTTTCATTTTTGTTGTTTGAAATTTCTTGTGTTTTGAATTTTGTAACTTGTGTTTTGTTATTTGATTTTCTAAATTAGGGCCTAGGCTGAAACTACTTTCTTAATAATTTATTTTTAGTTTTTTAAATTTCTAATTAGGCTGGAAATTTATCATTTTGTGAAATGCAGTGTCAAAATGGCCTCTCATAGTCATGATATTAGTGGAGATGAGATAAAAATTCATTCTGAGGGTGCAAGTCTATCAGAGTATGAACCTGAGCATGAGGCAAGTGACCACGGGGCTGATCCGGAAGCCCAATTTAGTTATGTTGCTAGTGGACCACCTTCTATAGATTGCCCCTCTCATCTTTTGACAGAGTTTGCTAGGGGTCCTTGTGATCCCAAGTCTCTTCTCAAACAATTTGCAATAAGAGTAACAACCCCAACACCAATAAGTGGTGGTACAAGAAAATGGAAATGCAATTTTTGTGCTGCAGAATGGTTTGGGAGCATCACTAGATTGTGCTTTTGGACAAAACATGGTGAGTGCATGTAAATTTTTGATGGAAGCTAAAAATGTCAAGTACAAAATTGAGATAAACAAAGCTTTGGGGTATTCCTGATGATAATGCAGTTCTAGTGCCTACTACTTTGTCTGCTAGGCAATAGGTTCAGGCAATTCAGCAGTTATAGGGGTAGCGACATACTTCTATTTGTGCCATACATTAGAGACCAGGAATGATATGTTAGAGTTAGCTTCAGGACCTTCATCCATTCAGAGTTCAGCAAGGGAGGGCAGCAACAAGGGGAAACACAAGGTAGGAAGTTCAAGTAACGCCATAGCTGATTTGTTTAATGTGCACATGAAGGATCATTTAGAGGATTCCATTGGCAGGTTCGTCTTTGCCAATGGCATACCATTGCATGTAGCTCGATTTCCTTATTATAAGGAGATGATGTCCATGGTGGCGAAGGGGGGGGGGCATCATTTGTGCCACTAGGTGAGCACAAATTAAGGACCACGATCTTGGATAACTAGTATAACAAGATCAATATTTTGACGGAGTAGATGAAGGCATGTTAGATAGAGTCTGGATGCAACATAGTTATGGATGAGTGGACGAACATTAGCCATCGTCCGTTCATCAACATCATGGTTACATGCACAGAGGGCCCATACTTTCTGAGGGTAGTTGATTGTTCAGTGTATTGAAAAGATGCTGATTTTAAGTTTCAAGTCCTTAGGGAGGCTATTGAGGAGGTTGGGCCACAAAACGTGGTCCAAGTAGTGACAGATGCGACACGTGTACAGAGTTGCATGGAAGCTTATTGAGGCAGCCTATAGACATATTTAGACTCCATGTTGTGAGGATGCCATGAACAATGCACTCAAGGACATGGGGAATATTGACTGGATTAGGGGAGTGGTCAATGATGCGAGAGATGTGCAGATGTTTATCTGCAACCACCGCACTTCACATGCACTCTTCTGGAGCTTCGCGAAGGAGTTCTTGAAACCAATTGAGATCAGATATGCATCCTATTACATTCTCTTGGACAAAATGCTTGAGTTGCAAGAGCCATTGCAACTCATGGTTATGACTGTAAGAACCCCGTCAGGTTCTAACTTTCAACTTGGAAGTTTGACATTTTGTCAAACACTTTGCATGCAAACTAATAAGTTGGTTTCACCAATATCTGATTTTCAATGAGATAAACTTGCAAGCAACTATGTAATATCATTCAAATTTGCTTAATATTCAACATGACATTTTGTCAAATACTTGCCAATTATATCATTCTGAAAAATACACCAAAGGCATTTCGTCATACAGTTTGCATACAAACTAACTGCTGCAAACTATTCACTGGAAATCCTCTTTATAAAATTTAGGAAGAGATTTATATACAATAAACAACTAATGCCTTGAGGAATAGTTTTATTTGCAAATTAAAAAAACCTGGAATTAAATTGCAGCTTGTAAATATTGGCTCTAATGGATCGTAGGTGAAATTTGAAAGCTATTTGGAATCCTTGGCATCAAAGTATGATGAATCAATGTAGCACAAAACCCAAATGTGCCTCTTCCAGCTCTAATGTCACCCTTTGGTGGCTCACGTGGTTGCCGAAAGCCCCGCGGCTGCCTTTAATGCTTTCAAACGCTGCTACAAGGGGCTGTGATCTACTTCATTTATTGTCCTTCTAATCTCTGCAACCAACCGATTGTAATTTAATGCTATCAAACCCTTAAGTAGCTGCCAAACAATTGAAATTCTCTGAACAATTAGGCACAAATGATAACTCTACACGAGTCACCCAATTAGCAAATATCAGTGTCTTCAACACCTCAAATGCTTGTAAAACTCTGAAGAATTCACTATTCTCGAAGCCTGAAATTCTGAAACCCTTGTCACCACTTCTCTTCACAAAATTCAATAAACACAAATACATAGAATGGTTTGATTTCTTTCTTCATTAGCTTTTATATTTCCTAAGTAGAAATGGACCAAAAGTCTTCATCCATACACTTCTCATAACTTAAACATCACTTAGCTTTTGAAACATTTGCTTTAATTTTTAATTCATTAAATGCATTTCCTTTTTTCCATGTGCTCACATTGATAGGAAAACATTTCTATAATTGACCTCCCTTAATAAATGTTATTTAAAAGCTATAACTTAAAGTCATTTAGCCCCTTTCATTAAAAATGACTTTATAAGTAACCGTTATAATTGCTCTTGTTGTCAACCATAGGTTATAATGTGATAAAGGTGTAACTTTTAATAATATATAATGGCCCACACTTAAAAGTCACATTATAAAGTTAAATAACAACTTTATAATATAACTATAGATTATTAATACCATTATAAACTTTAATATCTCCTTAATAACTCATCTCTCCGTCCCGTCTGAACCTAGAGGTCAACCATGGTTCCCACTATGCATCCAACTGCCTTAGTAAAAATAGTAAGGGTCCCTCTCGAACAAGGACCGACTTACTATAAATAGCAAGTACCTCAAAACAAAGGCAGAAACCTCTGAATAACCTAACCTTAAAACATAAGAAAGATTTGGAGATGTAAAGGCTGACAACTGCCATCTGAAAAGCTCTGTGATACCCAAATTGGACCCTCTGAACAACTCCATTAGCCTATGAGGGTCAGGAACTAGGCTAATCCTCTGAAAGTTGATGCTAACGAAAATGGGGACATTACAATAATGCAAGAATGGAATCAGTGGGTTGAGGCCAAGACAGAGCAGGGGAAGAGGGTGAAGGAGACAGTGAAGAGTGATCAATTTTGGAGTGATGCAAAATACATAGTATCCATCATTACTCTGGTTTTCCAGGTGATCAGATATGGTGATGGGGATGCACCTACTCTTGGAGAGGTGTATGAGTGCACTGATTCTATGCTTGACCAAATGAGGGCTGTTGTGCGACAGAAGGACCCCACTTTAGCATTCTACAATGAGCACATTCAGCCAATCATTCAACGTAGATGGGGCAAGCTGAACACTCCTTTGCACATGACTGCTTTTGCATTGAATCCTAAGTGGTACATGGCTAGGCCTGGTAGAGTTACACCACTTCAAGATGATGAGGTGAAGGCAGGGTTCTTCAGGTGCATTGGTAAGATGTATGATGTTGATACTGCTAGCGAGATTCGCTTTGAGTGGATGGAATTTGCCACTCTTACAGGCTACTTGGATGCGGCAAAGATGGATATCAAAAGTATGACACATAAGCATCCGATTTTGTGGTGGAAATGCTTACAGAGGTCAAAGATTACCACACTAGCCATTTGACTGCTATCTTAGGTTTCTAGTTCTTCAACTGCAGAGAGGAATTGGTCTACTTATAGCTTCATCCACTCTATTAAGAGGAACAAACTTTCCTCTAGGAGAGCAGAGAAGCTAGTGGCTGTAGATAGTGCCTTGCACATCATGGACCACAGGACACGCGTTTACAAGGAGAGCTCAAAAGCACGATGGGATGTAGAGCTAGAGGAGCCATCTCAGATTGATGAGGACATGACTGCAACAACTACAGATGTAGGGTTGGTTGGTGTTCCTTTGGCGGATCTTGATCGTGAGGAGTCCAGTAGTTCTAGTGACGAGGAGTGCCTTGGGGGATGATTAGAGGCCTCCCTTCACTACATTTTGATATGATTTTGTACTTGTTTTGATATCATGCTACTCATTGCAATCATCTTTATGATATTTTTGAATTTTGATAAAACTAATATAAATCAAAATGTTCAATTTGCTGATAATTTGAATTTGTAATAGTAATTGGTAATTCGATATTCTGTATTTTACTATTTGGTTTTACAATTGGGTATGTTACTATGTTGAATGTTCAATGGTTCTGGTTCATGTTGCGATTTTGCTATGTTCAGGTATTTGGTATGTTATACTGAAACATCATTTCATAACTACCATTTCAAGTTCTATATGTATAGTATACAACACCCCACCCCCCGCCCCCCGCCTCCATCCCAAAATTGAAGCCCTTTGTCCCCCCGTCCTGGAAACCCGTCATGATGGCCCCCAGTGCCCGTGTTACACTAATTCAAATACCTAATGATGGCGCAATCCAAATGAACATTTCCAATTGAAGTTAAATGCTTGCAATAATGCCTAGACTAACCTTATGTTGATACTTGCAATCAACAAGTATCAAAAGGTATGGACACTAGTTTCACATAATTCACCAACAACAATATCGTCCATTCATCTACTCAACTACTTCTATTCAACATAAATGAAATTCTAAACTAAGAAGATGCCTTTCCGGTGGAGCGGAACCCTAGTGCCGCCGGGTGGGAGGCCCCTACGATGTGTAAGGGTTCTAAGTGAGGAAATGTAGAAACCATGTAATATCCCAAAATAACACAAATAATCCACCATGACAACAACAATGAATTTGCAATTACTTTGGGAATATTATAGCAACAATCTCTCCAAGTCTCTCTTTACAAATGATAAGGCCTCACCTTTCACAGTTGCTCCAAGTAAAATGAATGACCAGGATCGATTCAAGATCAAGGGCCAAGATTAAGCCTACATAGCCCTAACGTAACTACAAGCTACAAGCATTAACTGCTTATCCAATTACAATAAAACACCACCTTGTGGGCCAATGAGAAAATTACAGTGCTTTGAGAACCAATGAGAAAATTGGCTAGGTAGAAACATTAAGTGGACTCCACATGTACACTTGTGATAATTTCATTAGATGCTCTTGGACACATGAAATTGAAATTTTCTGATTGGTTGAAGATGAATGACGGCACCTCAACGTGCTTATCTTGTGAACTTGATCAATTCAACTTGGAGATGAAGAAATATCCCTTGATACTTGACATTATGAAGTCTTTGATTGATTGTGATGGCTCGTATTCCCAAATTGCTTCATCTTCTTGATTTTTCTCCATCTTGGAAATCTTCTCATTGCAATTGCCTGAACTTGCTTGTACTTGAAATCTTGATGCCTTGTCCTTGGTCTTGTGTTCTCATGTTGACTTCACACCAAATAGTTGTCGACATCTTCATCTTGATTTCATCTCTCCATCTTTCCCAACCAGATTTCCACTTTCTCCTAATGATTTGACTCTCTTGGCTTGCATCTAGACTTGATCAGACTAAGCCTTTTGACTTGGAGACATTTTCTCTATAGGTTGCAGGTTCCCTTTTAGATGAGCATAATTGGAATACATACTATTTAATCCACTTAGTTAATTACAAGTGGTTTTTCAGTAATAAGGTGGAGGAGTTAGTTTACTCTCTTAAGTCCATTTCAGATTTGCACGTCTTAGCACACAATTATCTTGACTAATAGTAAGTATTAAGATTACCTGGGGACACGAGGGCAGACAATCTTGATATGGATGCTTCAGTTGGGCAATTATCACTAGTTGATGTCAATAGATAGGCAAGAAATTTGTGTACACAGTGGCACTAGATTTAGTGGAATTGGCATTGTTGCTGTTACTCCTACATCTGGTTTCATGAACCAAATGTTAAGTTTGATGCTCTCGATGAAGAGAAATATGATGATTTATTTATTGAGCATACCTATGTAATATGTGGTATGGCCATTGACTATTATCTTATTTTGAAGAGGTAATAGAAACTATTGAATATATAATTTAGGATCAAGTTAAATTATTAGTAGTGTTCTGTGTTTAATTTTGTTTAGCTTATGCATGTTATGGTTAATTTTACTTTTCTATATATTTTTCATATTTATAATATTAGTTTTTATACGTTTGGAATAAATCTCTTGTACCTTAACCATATCCCTTTATCTTAGAGATTTAGCAAGAATCATCTATAATATATTGTGATTTCATATGTTTGAAGAGGTTTAAGAGGGATCTCTATATGGAGTGCTCTAGGATTAGATTGGAAAAATGACGTAGATCCAGATATTGTGGAAAAATGTCTTTTTCATTTTTGAGGCGAGAAGATAGTTTGAGACAGCTGCGGTGTGACAATCTTTTCCACATTTAAAGAAATCAATGATGTCATCACGGACCCTTGAGATGGGGTACAAACATATGGTACAAGATGCAAAATGGTTGAGGTGCTTCCTCAATGTCTCAATATACAACTGCCTTGAGGAGTGAGTAGTCAAGAGCCATATTGTACTCATAACGAAGAATTCCAACACTTAATTCTAATGGGGTGAACTTTTAATTAATGGTGGTATGGGCAACATGTTTACCAGATATTATACAGGACATAATCGTAAGTTGCAGTTAAAATGTTTCATTAAAATAGATTTTATATCTAAAGATGGGGTCCAAACATGTGGTACATGATGCAAAATAGTTGAGATGCTTCCTCAATGTGTCGATATACAAGTGCCTTAAGGAGTGAGTAGTCAGGAGCCATATCGTACCTATAATGAAGAATTCCAACACTTAATTCTGATGGGCTGAACTTTTCATTAATGGTGGTATGAGCAACATGTTTACCAGATATTATATAGGACATAATCGTAAGTTGCAGTTGAAATGTTCCATTAAGGTAGTTGTTATATCTAAAGATTTTAGGTTTTCAGTCAGATATAATATCATGTATCTTAATATTTTTGAAATTTTCCTCTAAACTTGAGCTGTTGTAGGAACTATGAACTTTAACTCAAGTGTGTTGGATGGTGCTGTTTCTAAATACTCTACTTCTTCCAATTATTTTAGGATATATCTACGCAGTTTTTGCTTAAACACATTCTTCTATGAAATTCCAACAATTTATAAGATGTCAAAAAAAAATTGGCCATTTAAATAGAAATATGCACAGGAAAGAATAAAGCAGAGGGGGCTCCCATTCTTCACTTCTTGTTTTTATCTTTACTTCGGCTATATCCATACTCTTATTTTGTGAGTTATTTCCAGGTGGCTGCTGGAGGTACACACTCTGTAGCGCTTACACATAATGGACATGTCTGGACATGGGGTCAACCATGGCCTCCTGGGGACATGTAAGTTTTTCACCAAGTCTTTTCTTTCCTGTTCAATTTTAATGTGTGTATTTTCGCTGTAGTTCAGCGAGCCTTTTATTTCATGCTCAATTTTGAATGTGTGTATTTACTATGTTTGCTATAGCTTTAACACTTGATATGCCATTGCTTTTTTAATTTGAAGTGAGTAGAGCAGGATCCAAATTTTTAATTTACAGATAAACTTTGGTCTCACCAGAAAACAGATTTCAACTCCTGTGCGGGTACAAGGTTTGGAGAATGTGCAGCTGATTGCAGTTGGCGCTTTTCATAATCTGGCACTTCTAAAGGAAGGGAAGGTGTGGGCTTGGGGAAACAATGAATATGGACAACTAGGAACGGGAAATACTCAGCCAAGATCACAGCCTGTTCCTGTTCAAGGACTTGATCATATAGTGGTTAGCACCACATGAAGAAACCTTTTATTATTTTTCTTTTTCAAATGTATATAAATCTGTTAAATGAATCTGAAATATATTTAATCAAAGCAAGGTTTCTGATTTGGAGCTGTGAGCTCAGAGCTCAAACAGTAGCTCATGCTAATTTAGAGAGAAATAAAAACCTGTCATGATCAAACCATAAATGCTACATATAAATGAAGCAGGACTCATAATTGTGATCTTGTTATGATATTATGATACATGTAGCTCAGAAAATATCTTTATCATCAATTCTCTGATAGATTCAGTAGTTTGACATACATTTTTCCATGGACATGTTGACCTGTTTGTTTTGCCATATTTATTTTTTTGCTATCTCATACATATGGAAGCAAGATCAACCTTTACTTATGATTGAGAATGAAACAAACCTAGACAAATATCCTGACATATCCCTGATGAACTATGCTTATTTACTTCTTTACCAAATTTAGATCAGAGTTTCAAATTTGATAACAATTTTGCTTTCAAAGATTTGTTTTCATATAGTTGATTGTTTTCAAATGAATAAAAAATAAGGAGACATCAGATTGTTTTTCTTCTTGTCCTAAATGCAGACTTTCCCCAGCGAATATATTTAAATCACTATCATGTGAACAGTGGAAGGACTTCTTCCATAAGGACTATTGAATGGTGTTTCCCTACTCAAGGATTTAGTCTATTTTTGAGTATATTGGACATTAGGGTATCTTGGCGCACAAACATCTTGTGTTGTGTGATCTCTTTTATTCTACATTGTATTGTTATTATTTGAAATATATCTTCTAGTATATATGTCAGAGCTTAAGGTAGTCTTTCCTTGGTTGATGATTTCTAGTATCTGACACAAAATCTAGTCGTTCTGCCAAATGGATCTGTAGTACAGTGAAGTATTTGGAAGTGGGGATCTCCTGGAACTAAGTGAATTTGATATTTCACCGTTTAGTGTGCTGGAACACCTTTTAGATTTTTATTGACATCTTCATATTGTTGTAGTAGTTCATTGAGTTGTTGTTGTTGTGGCATGGTGCTAGTGCATACTTATTTTGCTGCTTTGATGTGTCTAGGCAGTCCATGCACGACACAAATTTTTATGTGGGATAGAAGCTTGCAGCATTGCCTGGTTAATACCAAAATTATTTTGTTTTTGGTTTGATATTGGAACACTGATAATGCCTTAATCGACCTGCCTTTAATCAATCTTGATGGTCTAAATTTGTTGACATCTTTTGTTGGTTGCACAATTAAGGACTGCCACACATAGCATTTAAAGTAGCTATGGGTAACACCACCATTGATGAACTATAATTGATTGAATGTTTGAAGATGATAAGTTGATGATCACCAAGCTGCAAAAGTGAATGCAAGACATTAAATCAGTTAATGTATTGTTTTGTCATTGATGTCAACTTGATATGGTTTGATTGTTCATACACATATTGTCATAACCTTGAAGATCTGAAGAGACAAAGTTTATGTGGTCGGTAAAACATAAAAGGTTTGTATACACCGAGTGACAGTGAACACCGAGCAGTTCACAGTGTATACCGAGCACAATGATAACCGAGCAAATGTTACCGAGCAAGTATGACCCAGCATAACTGGAGTTAATGACCAAGCATAACTGGAGTTGATGACCGAGCATAACTGGAGTTAAAGAACATCAAAATTGCTTAGCTGGCAGAGCTACAATTTAGGGATTGACTGATTGATTGTTTTATTATCAATGATCAGTTAAGCTAAAGCAAGGAAGGAGATTAAAAGCGTGTTTTATTCACAATTATCAAGGAGAGATTTACAGAATAAAACTAAAGGAGAGCTTTATGGGATAAAGCAAATCATGGCGAGTTTTACGGATCAAGGAGAGATCTACGACAAAGACAAGGAGATTGAGCGGCTAATCATGTCTATATAAAGAGACAAGGAATTCATTATCAAAAAGAAGAATGCTGAATATATTTTGTGTGAAGATAGAACTCTTCATGCAGATCTGATCATACAGATTGAAGAACAGAGCCAAGGAATTCTGCAGACACCTAGCAACAGAGGACAGAGCATTCACTGAGCATAATAGAGAAAGAAAGCAAAGGAACTGACGTATATATTGATCAGAGAGGTATTATTGGAGTAACAATAGATGTGAATATTTGCAAATCAAAGTTGTATTTTGAACACATCATTTGCTGTATCCGTTTAACCATTGATTCAGAAAATCTCATAATCGAGTGGGATTTAACAGTCCTTATTGTATTGAGATTCTCAAGAGTATTAAAAGGTTTTCATGTTGACAGCATAGTGAGTGCTAGGTCAAAAGACAAACCGTTGGTTTTAAATCCTCTAACAAGGTTGCACTTAACATTGTGTATTGTAATCTTTAACATAGTTAGCTCTTCACCGAGCTCGCTTTAGAAGAGTGAAAATATTTTGGGTTACCGGTCCCAGGTGGTTTTTCCCATATTGGGTTTCTACGTTAAAATCTATGTCAAATGTGTATATGTTTCATTGCATTGATATTTTGTTTTACACATTATTGAAACTGGATTGGTTGGTTAACACTAAGTTTATTTGCTGCTACTCGGTAAAGTCCAGAAAAGATAAACAATATATCTTACCGAGCAGTTTATATTTGTTAAGATTATTTATGGCATACATCTTGATGAAATTGGGACTGTAAGATAACTGAAGGTATTATATTTAAGAGAAGTTTTTGGTTGGATCTTTTGGAATAATTGTTAAGGCCACTGATTCACCCCCCCTCTCAGTTATTCTAACACACCATATGCCCCCTTGATTTCTTTCGCCTTTCTCTGATGTTTAATTTTTTAGAGCAGAAATTTAAAAATCTTGGAGACCTTGAGAAACTTGGGAGAAACTCACCACAAGCTTGGAGAAGTGGAATGTTGAGTCTGTGGTGCAGGCTTGCTAGATGTGGTAGACAATGGATGCACCAGGAGTGTGGAAGTTTTGCCTTTTAAACCCATTTCCATTGAAACTTTTGCACAATGCTTTTGCAACCTTATTTGAGCAATTAAATAATTTTGAAGATGATCCAAGGAGCTAAATTTTGCAATTTTTTGAGTTCCAAGTGAAAGATTCCAAACCAATCTTAATGCAAATAACTGTTTTGTTTTCAATTTTTAAACTTTGACCAGCGTGATTGTCCACTGAGATGAATTCAAGTAATTCTGAATTTTTGTGTCTTTTCTCATATAT
>MU227637.1:292354-302805 GCA_018584345.1 Thuja plicata | reverse complement strand
AGTAGAAATTTGGAGCCAACTCCCACCTGTGTACCACCCAATCATCTACCAGTGGACTAAATGAGAAGTGGAGTGTACTCCTCATGGTGCAATCAAGATGGACTCTCGTAGGCTCCCTCAATGGCTCAATGGCATAACCCTGTCCAACCAACTCATACCGATGAATCATCTCATCATCACCCAATAGTCTAAATGAGGAGTGATATGCACTCATCACTGTGCAGTCAAGATGAAGTACAACAGGCTCTCTCAACGGCTGTGTGTCAAAATCTTGCCCAATAAGCTCACTGTCACTCCCACTGGTCTCATCGCACGAATCTGGGTATAATTCATACATTTGGTCTCCGAAGTACAAACAAGGACCTTTCAGAGACCACAACTGACCACCCTGATTCTGCTGTGAGATAAACTGGTGTCCATGGTCAGCTGTAGGTGGTATAATAGTAGATTTGCTCCCTAGAGGAGGGAACAAATCAACATGACCACTGTATTCCCACTCCAAGGACACTTTGTTGGTCTCCTGTGAAGATGTTGTAGGGATGTTATCGGAAGCCATCACACAACTCTCTGGTGAGTCCACTAGTGTCACTGGGAAACTCTGTACTGTAACTGCCTCTGATGATGGCATTGCCACTCCCAGACTGTCGGTAAGCTCCTCTAACTATAAGCTCGCTTCCCGAAGGGCTGCCTGGGTATACTCCAATGACTCACTCATCTTCTCAAGCTCATGGGTGAGCCCGTCAACTTCCTCCTCCTTCCGCATCAGGGTATCATAGCAGATGCAATCCTTTTCTATAAGATAACTCCGATCAACCACTAACTCCAAATAATCCCGCTTCAATATCCCCATAGCCTCATGAAGAGCATGGAACTCTGCCATGGAAAATCCGCTACTATCCTGCTCATCAGTCATGAGAGCGCTTCAACTGAGTGTAGATAACATCCGTCGAGTGGCATCAAAGTGCTCAACCACTGTGTCTACCCTCCTGTCATCAACCCTGAGTTGTCTAATCAAGCAATGAGGGGTCTGAAAATGATAATTCTCAGGCATGTGTACTACCTCAGGATTTGCACTATGGTAGGATACGGTGTCTGAGTTCGGTACATCTCTGTAAGGGGTACCCAGTATGCATTCACTAATGCATGCATCCTCATCTATAGTATTGCAACTATGTACCTCTGAGACCACCTCCTTAGTCAATGATGAAACTGCTGTCACCACACAATGCTCACTCTCATTAGCTCCCCACGTGTCCGCACATACAACCGAATCAAGATCCTGGAATTCGGTGCCACTATGAGTACACACTGCTCTGATTTCTCTGGTCTGGTCTAAGAAATCAGACTCACCATAACATGAATTGTCATCGCACAATGCCTCTGAAATACCTTTATCTGGATTACTCTCCCATGCAAACTCACCAAAATCAACTTGACCCTCTGTATTACTTGCTGTTCCACCCAAATCAATGCTGGCTACATGTGTTTCAGTCTTGTTTATAACTTTTTCATGTGCATGATCACAAGAGATTTCTTGTCCCACTTGGGTTTGCCCTGTTTTTGTTATCTTGTTTTCTTTCATTATCCATTTCTCAATCAGCGTTGACATGCCTGATTGATATTCACTGAACACCTGGACACAACTCCTCATTTCTCTAACCAAGCTATTCATTTGTTGATTTCTTTTAATATGTCGGTCTTTCTGTTTGGCCATTATTATCTTACTAGCTGTCAACTGAAAGCATAAATGTGTAGGCTAACAACTACCCAGTTGCTGATATGAATTATCAAAGCCTTTTATCAAATACCCAAATGCTGGAATGATTTATCAAAACTTTTTATCAACTACCTAGTTGCTGGAGTGAATGATTATAACTTTTTTTGCAGTCATCTGTGACAGAATCCCACAAACCCTACAGGCTGGCAGGATGTAGGCTCTAATACCACTGAAAGATTCCAAACCAATCTTAATGCAAATAACTGTTTTGTTTTTTAATTTTAAACTTTGACCAGTGTGATTGTCCACTGAGATGAATTCGAGTAATTCTGAATTTTTGTGTCTTTTCTCATATATTCACTTTTTTTTGGATTTTTGGGTGATACAAATAATTGCATAAATAATGACAAACTAATTCCAGCTGAAAATGATAAGGAATATACTAAGAATTTAACAATACTTTGAGTCTAAACAGTACACACCCATACAGTTACAACAATCTGATTTTTATTTATGATTTGATCCAAATGCAAACGGTCTACAATAAGTATTATCGCCACCTGGAGGAAAATGCTTGGCGTGGATCAATATGCTGATGAAAATGCTGTCATAGAACTTCCAATACAAATCTGCAATCACTGGCGTCCAATGCAAGAAGAAAACGCCTCAAATAACCTCCAGGCGGCTGCCTCAAAGGAAACACCCAATCTGAAACAGGTTGGCCGCCCTGCTGAAACTTCTCTTCTCAAAGGATATGTATGCAATGAAGACAAACGCCCCTCTCCTCTGACAATCAATGTGCATGATGAACAAATCCAATCCCAATCCTTGCCGAGGGCTACGTCCCAGCAACTCCAGTCCTGGGGTTTGCGTTCCAGACCTCCAAATCGCTCCAGCGGAGCAATGGCCAAATTCACAATGTGTAATGTTCAAAAGATAATAAAAAATTAGGTCTCCATCTCCTTATTTCCCCTTCCAAGTGCAAATTGAACCCTAAAGGGAATTTACACTTTGCACTTTAAATAAAATATTATAAAATAACATTTTCCCAATTAAAGTCGTCCAAACTCAAGGAAAAACATTACTTTATCAAAATGTCATAACTCAGGGCGCCAAATAACCTCCGGATAGTGAAAATAGTTTATAATAATTCAAGACCTTTCCAACGAGCCCCCATACATAGGTATATGTGCCCAAATCCATCAGTTATCCCCTTATTACTCCGAAATGGCTATATAAATAGCCTTATTATAAATTATTTAATTACCAACTTAGGAAATATTAAAATATTTCCCCTTAAGCTTTTGAAAACCCAAATTAACCAAATAAAAATGAAACTGACCATGTCACCTGTCTGTGACCGATACCAGACGAGATGGGTCAACTAGCAGTCCCTTGCCTAAAATCTAGTGATGCTCCTAGAAGTTAGGAAACCAATCCTGTCGCACTGAAACTGACACGAATTGAAGGGTCATGAATAACCTCACAACCTACAACTGTCACGACCTCCTAAAATTTAGGGATATCTCCTAAAATCTAGGAACTACTCCAAACTGGCTCCAACTGCCTATAAAGCCAAAATCCGGTCACTGTATGCACTGAATGAGTCCCTATCCATCTCTGCTAGCCTACGAGACTCCAATGATAGGCCAACTCCTCCGTCTTTGATGTCCACTCTAGAAAGGGGACATGACAATCAGCCTTTTTAATAAAAATTTATCTAGAATGATCTTTCATTCTTAAATGTTATATTTACATGTTTAGATTTTATTTCATTTCTAAATGTTACATTTACATGTTTAAGCATGTTTTGAAAACTGCTCAATTCAGTTTCTATGTCAGTTAACACTAGTTTTATTTTATTTTTTAAAAGAAAATGTCTTTTTTATTCTACTAGGGGATGGTTTATTTATTTTTGCTTAGTTACAGATCTTGGTACTGGATTGGGTTTGGGTTTCATGTCCCCGCAATAGTCGATCAACAAGATAATTGATATGCTAGAAAACTGTCTTCACAATTTTGCCACAAGTATGGAAGCTTTGCCTGTGGATTAATATTGGTCGTGTGATATGATAAAGTAGTGATCTATTTGAAGGAAGAAAGTTTTGAGTGGTGGTCTCATTAAAGAGCCATCCCATCATAACAATAATTGCTGTCTACAAACAGCAGTTTGTTTTGAAGCAATTAATTAAGAGGGTTTAGTTAAGGGATGAAAAATCACAGAAAGAGACATATCCCTCCCATTCCAATAAGGGAAATATAAAATCTGAATCGACTCCTAGGGAATATCATCAGCATCAGAAAAATACAAAACCTGAGCAACAACAGTGATCAAGTAGCAGAAGAAACCAACGATCTGAAGAGAAGCATCTGAGCAGACTTCCAACTATGATACGAAACAAACACAGCAATACCTCATCAAGCATTGAAAATATATAATATTGGACACTTAATCAGATTAGACTGTCATCTATTAATATTCCAACTTCCAGCTGTAATATAGAGAACATCGATTAGCTTCTATATATATATATTAGCACATCTCTGTTATATAAATAATAAATATACAAACAGCACTGCAGCAGTCAATCGATAGGGTAAAAGAAGCAAGTTGCACTAATGGAGAATTGCTAATGGCACCCTAACTACAATGACAAGTAGAGAAGGCGCACTATTGCATTGTGAAAGGGAGAGAACGACTAAGGGCACTCTATTGCAATTTCCCTTCCAACCCCCTATATTGAGGGACTGTTGGTGAACCACAAGATCTCTAACCATGTAAGAATGGAGGGGAACTGCACGAAAGGGAGAGAACGACTATTTAAGGACACCTTACCAAGCCTTCTTGTTCCATATCTGTAATGTCCCCTTTCTAGAATAAGATTTGATAAGAAATAATATAATATAAAATCTATTATTAATATAATAATATGATATATTATTAATATAATAATATAATATATAATTGATATAAAAATATTAAAATTAAAATACAAAAATAATAAAATTAGAATATAATGTAATTAAACTTAGTTAAGTTAATGAATGGTCAAAAGGCATGAAAGGAAAAGTTGCGACTCCTTCAAACATGAGATATAAAAAAGGGAGAAGAGAACTTCATTTGGAGGGGGGAGAGAGAGGAAAAAAAGAGCATAGGAATTAATAAAGGGTTATGACTCTTCTAAAGGGTAGTAAATCTGAAAGGTTGTCTCTTCCAAAGGGGCAGCAATTATGAAAGGTTGTGACTCTTCCAAAGGGCAACAATGATGAAAGGTTGTGACTCTTTTAAAGGGTGGTAATTCTGAAAGGTTGTGACTCTTCCAAAGGGGCAGCAATTATGAAAGGTTGCGACTCTTTTAAAGGGTGGTAATTCTGATAGGTTGTGACTCTTCCAAAGGGCAACAATGATGAAGTCTTGTGACTCTTCCAAAGAGTAGTAATTGTAAAAAGGTTGTGACTCTTTTAAAGGGTGGTAATTCTGAAATGTTGCGACTCTTCCAAAGGGCAACAATGATGAAGTTTTGTGACTCTTCCAAAGAGTAGTAATTGTACAAAGGTTGTGACCATTGCAAAGGGCAGACATGATGAAGAGGTGTAACTCTTCTCCACATTGGAAGATATAAAGGGAGGATGTTTCATTTGAAGGACAGGGAAGGGAGAGAAATTTGGGGAATAATATATTACTCTCAAAGGCAACAATGAAAAGTGGTGACACAATTCTAATGAAAGGTGGTGTTTTTCAGTAAAGTATAAAGGAGATTTCATTCCAAGCCAAAAAGGAGAGGCAACAATAAAAGATTATTATTCAAATTTTGAGAGCAAAGGCAAAGTAAAAGGTGATCCCGAATGGGGACATTACAATATCTTATATGACTGAGATTCATATACAAATTACATTTTCCATTTATTGATGAATATATGATTTCCTCGTTCTTACAATATCGATATTATGAGCTTATGATGTGATCTTATCTAACCCTAACAATTGAATATATATATATATGTTGCTTATTTATGATTGCCATATTCAAATCCAGGATCACATTATTTAAAGAAATTCTCACTTGTTAATGTGTAACCCTAACCCTAGTTTGTTGCAATTGTGATATTAAGGTGAATTCTAGGGCAAATTAGGAAGGGGAAATCACAATTGGTATTAGAGCATCTTTCCTGCTATCCTGTGGAAGGTAGTTAATGCAAAATAGCCAAAGAGCTCAAAGGGCTTTAGAAAGAGAAAAAAAAGCTTGTATCCACCAACCATCCTACACCAAGCAACACCATGAGCGAACAAATGAGCAATGAGTTGAGGGCCTTCATGGAACAAACCACTCAAATCACTCAAGCTCTCATGGAACAACATGAGAGGAATGAAAGAATCAACCAACTCCTCCTTCAAGTCATTCAAAATATAAGTATCAATACTTCTCACAGAAGGCTTATTAAATCCAACCACTTCGAGAATAATAATGCCTCTCCAAGGGTTTCTAATCCTAGGCCAACAAGACCTCCCTTCCTACATAGGGAGGAACACATGGAAGAAGAAGAAGCAAACATCTCACCTATGGATACCATTGATGAAATTGTAAGCATACTCTGGACTTGATCCCAAATTTAGGAGAAATGTTTCTTTTAGGGATTATCATGATGCCAAAATGAAAGCTGCTCTTAATAAGAAAAAAAGGGACAACCAATAAGGACCTAAAGGAAAGGGTGAGTAAGATTACCCTTCCTAGCTTTGACGGATTGGCATGTTCATGGGTCCTAGAGTTGGGCACTTATCTTTCACTAAGCCCATGACAGAGGAAAATGCCAATTAATTTGTTGTGCTCCATTTGACGGGAACAACCCATGAGGGGTGGCACCATGGCCTTATTACCCAAGGTGATCAATGCGTAACCACTTATGACGAATTTAGACAAAAAATTATTAAAAGATTTGATTTAAGGCATCCACAATGGTACTTCAAAGAATTAACTCAACTAAAGTAGCAAGGAACAATGAAAGAGTTCACCATTGAATTCCAAAAGTTGGTCATCATGGTACTAGAATCTCTCAAGAGAGACTTATCTATTCATGGAGGGATTCAAAGAATCAATCAAAAGCATACTGAGTGCATTAAATCCAACAAACTTGGAAGAAGCAATTCAAAAGGAAATGAAATTTGAGACTAACCAATCAAAATAGAAACCCAAAGGTTTTGCATCAAACACACTCCAAGAATACTCATAAGGATGAAAGGCATAAGTAGGAATTATGAGGAAAAACATGGATTTCATTGTAAGGAGAAATGAACATGGACATGTATGTTGAAAAGAAGAGGTTCGAAAATGGTGGGATGATCTAAAAAGAGGAATTTGTGCTTCAAGTGCAAGGATCCATGGGAACATGACAACACATGTGAAGGAAACCGAATGCATCACATAGAAGCAACATCCGACGATGAAACAAAATAAAATACTAGCAAGAAGATAAGGTATGAAGAGGAAGAGCGTGGGACTTTGGCCACCATCTCTCAAGCCTCCAAGCACTGTTCATTTAGAATTAAAAGTACCCTCAAAGGACAACGGGTTATCACCCTAGTGGATAGATGGGAAAGTAGGGGCATATCGTGAGCTAAAACTGGGACATTACAAAAACCCTACACAACTAAGGGGTTTTGTGAGACTATGCAGCTACTATTGGTGCTTTGTAAAAGGATTCTACAAAATAGTTGCCCCATTCATAGTCTTGACCAAAAATGAGGCCTTTGTGTGGAGTAATGTGTCACAACAAACTTTTGAAAGATTAAAGGAAGCAATGAGCTCATGCCCTGTTCTAGCTATCGCTGATTTCACATTACCCTTTGAACTGTAGTGTGATGCTTTTGGGGAAGGAATTGGAGCGGTCCTTATGCAAAATAAGCATCCCATTGCATTTGAAAATTGCAAGCTCACCGAGACTGAAAGGTATTACTCAATCTATGATAAGGAGAGGTAGCTATCATGCAGGTCTTAGCCAAGTTTAGACAATATTTGATTCGTGGGAAATTCAATGTTAAGACAGATCACAATAGCTTGAGGCTCTTTATGAATCAGAATGTAATGTCCCCTTCTAGATTAAGCCAAAAAAATTATTTCTTCCTTATGTTCTTGATTATGAACCTTGCAATCACATAGGGAACACCATTGTGTACATATATCTATACAGACTAATAATATTAGTTATCTTAATATATATGAACTTTAACGCAATCTCTCTATGCTATTGAACAAATCTTGAACATAGGGATCGAGTCATGATGGGTTTGGCCAAGCCAACCCCATATTAAGCCCAAGAGTGAAACTTTGCCCCCCTGGCCTTGGTGGCAGGACTTTGACATCCACACAAGGTGATCTACTTAGTGGGATGCTTGCCTTGCTCCCTATCTATGCTTCATCCCTTAAATTTGATTAGCTCATCATGGTAGGTACGGTAGGGAGATCCTAGAGGGGTTCTCATCTCGTCCAATCTTAAGCCCAAGCGGGACTTTCACCCTCTTGGCCTTTGTGGCAAACTTTGACATCCACCAAGGTGGCCTACTTAGATGGCAGCCTTATATCCTCTTATCTACATCTCTCGTAGTTAATTAGATCATCATAGTAGGAACGATAGGGAGATTGTAGTGGGGTTCTCAACTTGTCCAATCTAAGCCCAAGAGCGAGACTTTGACCCTCTTGGCCTTGGTGGCAAACTTTGACATCCACCAAGGTGACCTATTTAGTTGACGGCCTTATACCCTCTTATCTAAATCTTTTGTAGTTAACTAGCTCATCATAGTGGGAATGATAGGGAGATTGTAGTGGGATTCTCAACTTGTCCAATCTAAACCCAAGAGCAGGACTTTGATTGTCTTGGCCTTGGTGGCAGGACTTTGACACCCACTAAGGTGGCCTACTTAGATGGCAGCCTTACACCCTCTTACCTACATCTCGATCTTCCATCTACGATGAGGTCTAACATGGGTTTGCATCTAAAATATGATTTCATTATTAATAGATAATACTATAATAGAATTGTGTAATATTCTATTTCCTAACAATTGAAGGACTAATCATAGTCAGCCAAACCATTATGCATTATATCAGAATATAAATCTACCGTTTGCCTTGTGGCACTCTTCTCTACTGCTTGTATTCAGACATCTACCTCTTATTCTGATTATCCATCTGATGATTATTAGATTCCTTCCTTACGTTTTAGATGTAATACCATACTTATTCCCTAATGATGTCTTTGGTGAGTGTTTGAGACTTCTTTTATACCTCTATTGTTCTAAGGTCACACCTCTTTGACAAGGCATGTCTTCATATTATAAGTGCATCTCTTCAAAACATCTTGATATGTCTTCAATTATGTTTTTTGTTTAATTAGTCATATGTTGATTAGTAACCATTCTTAATATTGGTTGATAGTTTCACTATTCTTAACTTGTTAGTGCTACCACTTGATACTTTGTGCCTCATAAATATTGATACGTTCTTAGATTATTATTGGCCCACTTGGTTATGACTAATCATAGATTAGTCAATTCGCTCCTTGGCAATTACTTAAGTCATCGCCAATGAAGACTTTGTAAATGGATGCCCTTCCATATAGACCACCGCCTCTCTTAGACCTCTCGTCTTTGTATAACCTCTTATCATAACTACCTAGTATGCAATCGACTCTTTTGTCAGTCTTGCTTCCTTTCACTATGCAAGCGGTAATTGTCGATGTTGCTTTCTAAGTTTGCTTGAATCCTCATATCCATTGTGACCCTTATTCTTGCCTTGATCAATTTGAGACATCGCATATTGTCGATGATATGTTTCACATAGCCGATGTCATACAATCGTTAATCTCAAGTCAATGGCGTTGTTGTCTCATCATGTGTCGTGGAGCATTGGTTCTTACGTGTAGTCCATATAACGTTTCTTTAGCCTTAGCCACGTTATGAACGCAATTGTGTTTGTTGGGGATGCTCTCCTTAATATTAGCTTGCCGTTGACTAACTATAATTCTAGTCATATTTATTTTGTCGATGCTCCATTTGGTCTTTGTATACTTGATATATTGCAATCAATATAGATATTGCTTCTTTCATACAACACTTGACTTCTTCTCAATCTTCTATAATCTCAATCGCAATTTCTATTTTCAATTCATTTATGCGATTGCCAATATTTGTCTCGCGTCTTCATTGATATTATTTCTGTTCCTTGATTTCGATACTACTTAGCAACATCTCCCATTAATTGATGTTTCCTCCTTTCACGTAAATAACTCAATCAATATCCTTTATTTGATCATTACTTTTAATTGTATATAAATGGATGGTTATTTAATATCAAAGTAACGAGAATCGGAATCGTCTCGGAATCGGCAAGGCCGAATCGAATCGCGAATCGCCCATGAATCGGAATCGAATCGCCCATGAATCGGCAAATTTAAAAAACCCTTAAAATTTAGAGATTTTTACAATTTAAAACTTATTTCATGCACCCTTTATTGAATATAACTTAAACACACTATAACATCATCAAATAGAAGCTAACATACATAAACAAGGAACATAAATGATAAATCCATCACATGCGTTACATATTTATGCAGCCTAGAAGCATGAGTTAAGATTGGTATGTCACATAGTATCATAAAAACATTTAAACAACAAAAACAGTTGTAGTCATAGCATCATGAATCATGATCATACCATCATATACCTCAAGTGCAAGTT
>MU227637.1:270584-285660 GCA_018584345.1 Thuja plicata | reverse complement strand
TTTGTTAAACATAAAGATGACTATTTATTCCACATAGAATAAATTAATATAATGATTTATGATTTACTATCCAAATATAATTATGTATGTATGTATGATAAAATATGTAATAATAATAATAAACTCAATTATTATTATTATGTATATTCGTATATACATATAACTCATTCTATTGATTGAGATTATCATCCGTGATTATGTTTATCTGATCGAAGCTATAAACATCAACACTTTCTAACAATTTTTTTGCAGGTCCACGGACATTACAGAGAGTTTGTAGATGATATGATGGCTATCCATGATGAGTGGGAGGCATTGCTTGACAGAGTTAGGAATCACCTGCCTTTTGATAGGTATATGACTTAGAAGAGAGAGCATGGCAAACCTAGGCAGGAGAGGAGACACAGGAATCAGAATGCAGACCTGAAGCATGCCACTAGTAAACTCACTCTTCCCATGTTTGATGCTAGTGGGAAGGTTACTACTCGAGCTTGGTTCAGTAAGGTGCATACATTTCTGACACTTAGGCCTATGACGGAGGTGGATGCGATAAAGTTTGCAACTTTGCATTTAGACGGTGCAGCCCACGAGTGGTGGCATCATGGGATGGTCACCCTGCATCATAATTTGATTACATCATATCAGGAGTTTGCTGATAGGTTGATAGAGCGTTTTGATCAGAAGGATCCAAAAACATATTTCTGGGACCTTGCTCAGCTCAGGCAGATGGGTAGTTTGGAGTCCTTCATTGCTGAATTCTTGAGACTCTCTGTTATCTATCTGGATGTGACAGAGAAGTGCTTGGGCATGTTATTTACAGAGGGATTAGAGGAGCCACTGAGAGGTTGGCTCAAGGCATATGATCCACCTTTTATGCATGGAGCCATAAAAAATGCTAGGAGCATGAAGCTTTCAGCTTCCAAGAGGCTAGCATAGTCTAAACCCACCACCTTACCTGCAGATGATATTCACTCACCAGTTGCGGATGACAAGAAGAAATCAACTACGAAACATGATGAGGCAACTTGTGAGGATTTGAGAAGGAGACAACTTTGCTATTGGTGCAAAGAGCCTTATGACAAAGATCATTCTTGCCCTTTGAGGCCTAGGGGTGAGGCGAATCATTCTATGTGGGTGTATTATGATGATTATGAGGCTGAAACTTCACATCAACTAGCTGGTTCAGATGTTGACGAGAGGCTCAAAGAGTCACTACGGAGTTTGGTCCTGACGCCAAACTATCGCCAGAGTCAGTATTGGTGTTGTTAGCTCGTCATTGCGACCTTTGTGGGCTGATGATTTGGTTAGAGGGTCTTAGATTAGATTCCTTTCATGGTTAGTGTTATTTGGCGTCAGGGTCCTGCTGTTATATTTTGTCATTTGTTGCTTTTGGAGGAACTTACTATTCGTAGTAAGTCATTGGATGGTCAAATGCTATTATTGGCAAGACGTTCAGGTGATTGGCTTGACATTGAGTATCCGCCGGTGGATTGGTCACTTTGGTAGATTTGGTGGATTTCTTATTTGTTTAATGGCTATTAGTTAAGTGAGTGCACTTAACTAATAATTATATTCAAAGTTTATAATGAGTCACCAAGCTTATTAATTATTACTTCAATAACTTATGTCATGGCACCAACATTATGAGCGGGGAATGATATTAAAATATTATAATTTAAAAAGCTAGCAACAAAAAGCAAATTGATACATTGAATAAAATGTAAAGAGTCGTGTTGAAGCAAGCTGGTCGATTTGGGCAAGTTTGAATTATAAAAGCAGGAAGAAAATTGAACCAGTCCCATCCTCCTGCATAATGTGTTTTGTGAAATTGATGTTTGAAGAAGTACAAGGGTTTGGGAATCTGCATGCTGAAAGAATTGTGAATTGTTTTCAGTTGATTGCACTTTGAGTTGGTTGTCTATACACCAGCGAATTGTGCCAGACTTTGAAGCAATCAAAATCAGAATATTTGAATTACGGTAGAGATTCAGAGTGCTTGGGGTTCGAGTTGCTTAGAAGATCTGTTACTGAGTTGTGGAGACAGCTGTGACACATTGCAAATCCTCCTAAGGCATCGTGGATCAGAAATATGGGCTGCCGCCATTAGAATTAAGGCCTGTGACTTCAGAATTTAGAACACTGGGGTTTAGAAAAAGCCGCGTCTACAATACAGAGCCTGCGTTTCTTTTGTTGCTTCGTTTTTGCTTGTTATTGGGCCATGTTTCATATACTAGCATCCACAGCTCAGCTGATGGCTTAGATTGAAGGCTGCGGTTATCATAGGTGGAGATCAACATCGTTTCTCAGGCTACCAGGTTCTTATACATATTCAGAAATAAATAAAGTGTCACAGTTATTACAACTTACTTGCATTGTTATTTTGCTTGTATATATGAAATGAATAAGCCTGATGAGCATTGTTGAATTTCGATTTCAATTTTCTTGCATTGTAATCCTTTCAGCTTCTGAGGGAATTCAATAAAAGTATGTATATTTGAAAAATTCAAAAATATCGTAAATTCTAAAAATACAAAAACATTGCAAAACACAAACTTTCAAAGAATATTCAGAATCCAGAGTCAGAATTGAAGCTATAATTCGTCGGGGTTCTTACAGATTCCTTGTGCCCAGCTAGAAAATGAAGGATAAAATCCACAAGGAATACCACGACAATCCCTTAGCAGGCCACCAGGGGTACTCTAAATCTTACAAACAGCTCCAGGAGAGGTACTCTTGGAAATGCCTTAAGAAAGATGTCCTTAAGCATGTACAAGAATGCATGATCTGCCAGAGAAACAATAGTGAGGAAAGACACTCAAGAGGTCTTTTACAACCCTTACCCATATGTAATGCCCCCTTAGTTTATAACTTTATACATAGGAAATAGGGTCAATTAACTCCCAAAATTCAATTGCAAAAGATTTCTTTCCACAATATAATTATTGATACTACTTAATTGCAATAATGATAGATTATGAAAACACATATAAATTGATACTATATGATATATAAGAAACTAGTATCACTGCTATCTCTGATTTAGCGATTAGATGTATGTAAAGATGATCTTTGATCTATATGTATATTTATCTGATCTGCACTTCTGCTCTACAATGTTATTAGTGCAATCTGAATAGTACAATCAATGTTAAAGTATGCTACAATCTGATGAGGTGATTTGCTGCTCCTGACCTATCCTTTTGAGTATGCAAATATATTAATATCGCTTACAGTGATATATTGCTATTTCTGACCTTTGTTTATAAACCTGCAAGTATATTCGATATTGCTGTTTCTGATCTTGACCCTTGAATATATGCAATTGTCTTAGTATTGCTTATAGTGATGATATTGATGTCTGATCTGAACTTTTGAAATATGAAATAATGGTGCTCTCCTGATTTTGTACTTTAGTAATATGCAATCGGATTTTGCCAAAGGGTAATGCTCACTTGAGTGATCCAAGAAGGATGTATAAGGAATAAGAAGTTATTGATGATCTCCTCAACTTGATATTTGAAACTCCTTTTATACTTTTTATTTTTAAAAAATTAAAGGTGATGCCTTTTGGAATAGCAGTACTTGAAGAGTCATGTCTTGTCATTCAATAATCACTCTCTTAATGAATAATTAGTCATCTTTTAAGATGGCAATACTCGTTATTTATTAAATCTTTATCTATTGTGTCTTTCAGCATGCACTTCTCGAAGAATTAATTTCTAGACACTTAATCGCTCTCTTAATCACTTTGGGATCGACTGAGGCTTTTCTAACAATAATATTATTGTATTTGGTCATAACCTTTTCGTAGCCAACGACTGTTCAATTTCTATTAATCATGCGATTGTTGACTTGTCATTATAATATCAATGGTCTGTATTACAAGATCCATTTGACCGATTCATCACCTTAGACATTGATCAAGTAATCAATTTATACAAATTCCTTTAGTGTTGATATGTCTGAATTAAGATACATTTGAAACCCAATCTGAATATGATAAAAGATTGATTCAATAACAGTGTATGTAGACAATTATCGATCTGATGGATTCAACAATAGTCAACACTGCTGATAGTTTGTGGTCTTTGTATTTGCAATGATTCCCGTGTTTTATTAATGAAGACAAATATTAAGGTCTGGCCTCGTGAGATATTTTCCACACAATATTAGTCAATACTGTGTAATATCCCCTTTCTGAAATAAGATTTAATTATAAATAATAACAATAAATTAAAATATAAAAATAAATAAATAAACAAACAAAATGAAATAAAATATAATATGATGTAATTATAGATTAATTAAGGTTGTGGCTACCTCAACATAAGATAAAAGATGGGGGAGAATTCAATTGGATGGAGACATCATAAAACAACTCTATGACCCCAATAATCATCTTCAGCATTTACAAATATAAATTGGTTACAAGGCCCAATATCTCTATGTCATTCTGCAAATAAAGTAAGCAAACATAACCTGGTATTATTACAGCAGACGTGAATAGAAGGTAGAATATGCATACTTAAGGGATATCCAAGAAAGATCAATGAATCTAGTCAAGTGATCAGCATCGCAGAAAGAAGAATCCCTGAGATATGCTAATATATATCCGAGTGTAAATAGCAGATCAAATTCATGTAAGGATCGAAGACAAGAGATACAGCATCTGATCAAGGAAGTAAGGCGGTCAAGAAAGCATCAAGAAGAGCATATCAGTACACTATACACCAGTGCCCAGGTTAGATTTAGAAATCAGTAGATAGTATTTTTAATACTTGTCCGCCTTTGAATAATCAAGCTACCTAATGATATCATAGTCGATTAGGCAGATCACGGTAATAGTTAAGATTAGCAGCCATGAAACATCAACTACGTATGAAGACAGCGATAATGTTATGATAAGAATTGATATATTATGATAAGACACGACGAGGATGATTATATCATCAACTATAAGTCATGACCTATAATAATAAAGATTATTCTTGACTAGTCGAAAGTTTACTCATCAAGAATAGTTTATAAGCCGATGGATATATATATCAATTAAATAGATGGAGAATAAATTTGTCAAGATAGTCGGCAATTTATAACATATATATATGTAGAGCGGCTAGTATAAATTTCAGATAGTCGGTTAGCGTTGACCAGTAATGATGGGACCCAATATGCCAAAGACCCCACGTTTAACAAACAACAGTGACAATTCAGCACAGTATGTACATGTCAGCAATTATATAATCATGTTTGGTACGAAACATCAGCAATTGAGATTGTGGAGAGTTATTAGGCAATCTGTTATCAAGAGGACTGCAATTAATATATAAGACTAATCGATGATATCATATCAATTATATATGCAATGATTGGAAATCATCAGAGAATGTGGCGGATGAGTATTTGAAAAGATATGATTAAGTCTGATCGATAATCGTAATAGTAATGAATGGTCATGACCTTTGGTAACATGACTTATCATTCCTATTCCAAGCTATAAATGAAATTCAGGATCATACTAGTAGGGGCATCGAAGAAGAGGAGAATAAAAAGGAATATATTTGCTACTCTTCACAATGAAGAGTTAAGGAAGGAACTAATTCTTTAACATTAATGGCAAGCCTTAATGACAGCAAACTATGCTGTAGCGTATCTATGATTAGATACTGATTTATCAGATGATTATATCTAATTTCTAGTAGGGATAAGGGACCTTTAATAAATCTATATATATAGATTGGTTAATAATAGTGAAATCAGAATTATTTGTATTATATATAAATACATATATAATAATAATAATCAGAATTATATATATGTAATGTATTTATATATAATATAAATAATTCTGATTTCATTATTATTAACTAATATATATATATATATATATATATATATATATATATAAGCAAGCACGCACATTATAATACATGAAAGACTATTATAATTACCTAGCCTTGACCTTTTGCTAATGCCTTTGGAAGGGTAGGTTGGTTTGTGTAGGGAGAACCTACCCTTCCAAAGGCATTAGCAAAAGGTTAAGGCTAGGTAATTATAATAGTCTTTCATGTATTATAATGTGCGTGCTTGCTTATATAGCAAAAGGTTAAGGCTAGGTAATTATAATAGTCTTTCATGTATTATAATGTGCGTGCTTGCTTATATATATATAAGCAAGCACACACATTATAATACATGAAAGACTATTATAATTACCTAGCCTTAACCTTTTGCTAATGCCTTTGGAAGGGTAGGTTGGTTTGTGTAGGGAGAAGCAAGTAATTCCATCCCAAATTAGGTGATTCCCAAGTGGTGGTATTGACGAGTTTTCATGAAACCCTTGGGCCCAGTGATGGTATTGACGGGTGTTCATGAAACCCTTGGCTTAATTGTGGAGATGGTTTCAAGTGCCCTATGACAATAATTCCCCATTCATTAGGGATTATTAAAGAAGTAAGGATTAGTTATAAAAGTAGCAGTTATGGTTTGTGTTATGAGCAAGTTAACTATCTCCTAATTTAACTAAGGCATAATATTGCATAATAATGTAAAATGATGCATGCTAAACAGGCAATCCCTAGTAGGGGACATTATATATTGACTAATATTGATGCTTGTCTACAACCATGGAATATTTAATTTGTTTCCGCGATAGGATATGTCAATATTAGACTCCAAGCAGATATAAACTTTATCATCCTTGTTAATGAAATCTTTAGATATAAATTGGACTAGCTACTTCGATTTCTAATCCTTGTTGGCAGAGTGCACCAAAAGATCGCTTTATCTTTCTTTTGCAATTCGAATCTTACTTACAAATTCATCTCCATAGGAGACTTCTTGAATTTGGACGATCTCAACAGACTATGCTTATAAGAACTAATCTTAGAATGTTTGTTTGGATTGGATTTTGACGGGGACATCACACCATACTAGATAAAAAATGGTAAAGTATCTTCATGGATTTCATAACAGGGTTACTTAAAGATTTAAAGTTCAAGGGAAGGATTGCATCTATGTGGTGGTGGATCGGCTCACCAAGTAAGCACATTTCATGGCGATATCTACTGAACATCGAGCTCCACATATAACTAAAATATTCTTCAAAGAGATCTTCAGATTACATGGTCTTCCAACGAAAAGTGTCAGTGACTAGGACAGCCAATTCCTTGGCCTATTTTGGCAAGAGTTTTTTGATTAGCAAGAGCTGAATTCACACTTAGCACAAGTTACCACTCTCAAATGGATGGGTAAATGGAAATTGTTAACAAGTGGATGGAGGGGTTAAAACATGGATAAAATTGTTAAATATTGGTGAATATTGCTACAACACCACTCATCAAATGTCAATCAAGACGAGTCCTTTAAAAGCATTGTATGGTTACGAACCAACCTCCTTCGAAAGATTGATTTTCCAAGAAAGCTGAGTACTAGGGGAAAAGGATTTTGTACAATAGAGTATGGACATTATGAATACCCTCAAAGACAACTTGCATCAAGCACAAAATCAACAAAAGATCTATGCTGACCGAAATTGCACTGAGAGGACATTCAAAGTAGGAGAATTAGTTTTCTTGTGGCTACAACCATGTAAGCAATCTTCCATCAAGATAAGCGAAGCAGAAAAACTAAAGCCCCAATTCTATGGACCATATAAGATCCTGAGGAAGGTAGGCAAAATAGCTTATGAATTGGAATTGCCCAAGAACAACCATATCCACAACGTCTATCATGTATCTTGACTGAAGAAAGTATCAGGACAAGTCACCCCATGTATAGAGTTACATCCGCTTGATGACAAGGGAAAACTAATCTTGGAACCAGAAGTTGTTCTCAACAAGAGAGAGAAGCGATTGGGGAATAAGAGTATTCCCGAATTCTTGATCAAATGGAAGGGCCTACCTAAGGAAGATGCTACGTGAGGAGAGGAGATCTTCAATCATCCAAACCTGAAATTGTTTGAGGACAAGCAATCTTGGGCAGGGCGGATTGTCATGTCCCTGTAATAGTTGATTGACAAGATAATATTTTAGAAAATTGTCTTCACGATTTTGCCACAAGTGTGGAACCTTTCCTCGTGGATTAATATGGGTTGCGTAATATGATAAAGTAGTGATCTGTTTGAAAGAAGAACCCTTTGAGTGACGGTCTCATTGAAGAGCGATCCCATCATAACAATTATCGTTGTCTACAAAAATAGTTTGTTTAGAAGCAATTAGTTAAGGGATAAAAAGACGAAGACATGACCGCAGAAAGAGACATATCCCTCCAGTTCCAACAAAGGAAATATAAAATCTGAATTTACTCCATGGGAATATCACTGGCATCAAAAAATACAAAAACTCAGCATCAATAATGATCAAGTAGATACCATATCCAACAAAGAAACAAATACAACTATACCTCATCAAGGATTGAAAATATAGAATATTGAACACTTAATCAGACAGGACTATCATCTATTAATATTCTGACTTCCAGGGGTAATATAGAGAACATTGCTTAGGTTCTACACACACACATATAGGCACATCTCTGTTATGATAAATATTAAATATACAACCAGCACTGCAATAGTCCATTGAAGTTGCACTAAGAGAGAATTGCTAAGGGCACCTTGGTTACAATGACAAGTAGGAAGAACCAATATTAAGGCACCCTATGACACTGTGAAAGGGAGAGAACGACTAAGGGAACCCTATTGCAATTTCCCTTCCAACCCCTATATTTAGGGCTATTGGCAAACCCCAAGATCTATAACCATGTCAGAATGGAGGGGGACTACGTGAAAGGGAGAGAACGACTATTTAAGGGCATCCTACCATGCCTCCTTATTCCAACCAAGATTCATATACAAATTAGAATTGTCGTTTATTGATGAATATATGATTTCCGTGTTCTAATAATATTGATTGTATGATCTTATGATGTGATCCTATCTAAACCTAACAGTTGAATATATATATGTGTGCGTGTGTGTGCATGTGTGTATGTTTGTATATGTTGCTTATGTTATGATTGTAGGATTCAAATGTGGTATCACATTATTTATATTAATTTTTTCATGGTAAGATGTGACCCTAACCCTAATTTGTTGCAATTGTGATATTAGGGCAGATTCTAGGGCAAATTAGGAAGGGGAAATCACATTGGGTTTGCTGGTTTGGTCAATTTTTTGTTTTTGTTTTGGGTTCATTCGTGTATATTTTTAACTTTTTAAACCATAAAAGGTCTTACTTTAATAAATAAGTAAATAATTTTACTCACAAAAGTGTTATAATATTATTAAGTAAAACTAAAACTAATTGAATTTAAATAGATGAAACTTTTATCAGTTGAAAAAAGCACCAAATATAGGATTGAAAGTTGAAACAAAAAATGAATTTTACAAAAAGATTGAACAAAAAAATTGAACAGTGAAAAAACTAGTTTACATAAAAATTTCTCTGCATCTATTAGTCTAGGAAGGATACCCTAGCAATGGATTACGGGAGTCTTTACACAATGACAGGAGCCTTTAAGGTTAAACCATTGCGAAATAATTTCTACACAATGTGATCCAATACCATTTAGCTTGATCAACAAGATCCTTAATGATTTTGGGACGGAATTGGGCATAAGTAGCGAGGGAAGCTTGGAAGCAAGATAGAATGAACCGGACATCTAGTTTTGCAGTATGGCTATCACACCATGGACAGATCTTTGACAAATTCACATGGAATAATTAAAAACATTTCACGGGTTTTTGACAGATTCACACAAAAACGGTCCCTTCTCAGAACCCTCAACCAAACTAACACAGTATCTGAACTTGGTAATGCTGTCCAGTCGTGGATTAAGCAGGGAAAAAACAAGTAGCAGCCACACTAATATTAAATGCTGAAATAGGCGAGTCTTTAGGAGGGATCATGGGAGTTCCAAGGGTTGTGCCAGATTGGGATTGCCTTATTTGCCGCCACTGCCCTGATTGTATACTGTTGTGATTGCTGATATATGCATCTAGGAGTCACAAGAGCTATAGGTGGGACACAGCTATCTGGGAGTAATTAAAGTGTGTTTTTAGACCTTATTAATCCCAGCGAAGTAAGCAGCAGCTTTGGATATGTCAGAAATAAATTTTATTTTGATATTTCAATCATTATTTGGTGTAGCAGCAACTTCATGCAATTCCAGAAGGTCTGAGGAAGTAATGATTTGTGATATTGCTCCCTATATTCAAATGTTTGATAAAGTCACAAGTCTTGTACAATGTATGAAAAATGTTTCTAATAATGCTTGAGGTAATTAAAGGACACAACAGCTGTTCTTAACCCTGAAATTCATATCTTTTGACTAATTTAAAGTTCAACAACCATTTGAAACAACATTTACGTGCAACCAGGGAAACAATAACAAGTTTGAGAAAAAAATCTTGGTGACGGTACCTTACAAGGTTTGATACCAAACAAAGAAAAATCTTAAATGCAATAAGAAAAATAATGGCATACACACAATATCAGAAGAGAATTTACCTTGTTAAACTTTTTGTTGAAAATTTGAGCAAAAGTAACACACTGAACTGTTAATGTTACAATATGATATTTTCCCCTTATGCTTAACCCTAGTACATGTGCAAGTATTTGTAGGCACATCAGTATATGGATTTGTTAATTGTTATTGCAATACAATGGGTATGAATATATGTTCCATGAAGTTTTCAGCACAAGGATGATAGGGGATGTGTTTCTTGAACAGCTGGGATGGGAGGCTGTTTTTCTAGGGGACTGCAGAAGGTAGTAATAAAAAATACTAAATAGGGAAATTTAAAAAAATATAGGAAATTTAAATTATTCATATATAAAGCATGCATCATATACATTGTAGAACCATATTACAAGACATTAGAGCTGAATTGAGAATTCAGGTAGAGTCATACTCAAATAGGGAATCTATAAAAATATATTTGAAATATAAAATATTTATATGATAAAGCGTTCATCATATTTATTAAATAACCATATTATGAAACACTGGAGCTGAATTGAAATTGCAAGATTTGTCATGCAAATTAACAACATTTCAGTGTCTAATCATTCAAGTTTTCATTAACATTGTGCACATACAATCTCTTTCAGCTATTTAATTCAATCTCTTTAAAGTAAAATTTGACCCTGACTGCACTTGAAGATCAAAAAGTAATGTCTAATATTCATTGCAAGACGATAGATGCATCTCTCTAAACATGCATATGATGATAGATTAATAGACTAATACCAGCAGCTAGACTGCATCATAAGCTTGGTTGGGTTAGAAGTTAGAACATTTCTCTTATCAGCCACACATTTTAACTTTTAATGAACAGAAAACAGAATTAAATTTAGTGTATGTGATTTTTATATTTCATTCTGATGGTGAAATCTATTTCAAGGGAAGAATTTTGACAATGAAGATACCAGATTTTTCTACAATATAAGCTGTAATAATCATCATTGGTAATGATTCAAAAATATTTATATGTGCTAATACACGTATCCTGGAAAACTGGTTTTGTCTTAGTCAATTGTCATTCAACAAGAAAGTTGGTATGAGTGGGTCTGTTGGACATCTAGACCTGCAAATGCAGATGCATGCAATGGATCTTACACCTAGCTTTCTCTTGATTTGAGAAAGCATACCTTCAGCTGATGACAGTTACAGCATTGCAGAAAGACCATTCAGTAACCAAATAAGCCAGTTATGTATAGATTATCTTACCAATATTGAATCAGAGAAATTTGAACGTCTTTCTGCTACATATGAATCCTTAACATGATAAATTTGAATTCCCAGAGTAGGACATCAAGAAATTAAAAAAATGAGTTTACATTGTTAGCTTGTGTTGTAAATTCAATTCAATTGGCATGAAATATGACCTTTTTGAGTAATAATAAAAACATTGCTTCTGTTTTTTTTTTTTTTAAATTTTAATTTTTCTCTTAACAGGTATCCATCCCTGGGACAGTTGAGTGATATCTTGGTGTGCCCTGGTTGCCCAGACTCCAGAGGATGGCTAGCTGTACCATGCTGTTTCTCTGGTGTGCCCAGGATGTCTCAATTTTTTTTTAGAGGGGACGCCCCAAGGGCTGTTTGCTACCCATCCCTGGGTCCTAAAATGTCCCTGGTCTGGGGATAGATGGAAAATCCTAGGGGTCATGTCCCTTTGGAACATAGGTATGAAATCACAGGCAGAAAAAAACACCTATAAGAGACCCACTTCTGGTGGGATTTAATGTCTATTAGGGTTGTAAACTTGCAAAACATACAGTACGTCAAACATTATGCTGGTGTAATCGACAAATCTCTACAACTTTTCTGGTTATATGGGAAAATTTCCAGGGGGCACATCACCATGGAACTTAAAGATGAGACCATAGGCTGAAAAACCATCTATAAGGGTCTCAGTTGTGGTGGGATTCAATGTCTATAAGGGGTGTAGACCTCCATAGCATACGGCACATCTGTAGAACCTATTTGTTTTTGTGGGGGAAAAATAAATTACTTGTCAAATTTCTCCATGATTTGGTTTTTCACAATGAGGGTAGGGCGGCCATAGAAGTCATCACTGTTTTATGGATTTATATGTAAATTATTGTAACTAACTGTGACATGTTTTGTACTTTTGACATAAGTTTATTTGTCTATCTGTATTCCTTCCGAAGAAGGAAAAAGTGACAACTGACAAGTATAATTTGTTTCTTCTTGCTTGCTTTGGCTACAGATTACTTATAGCTCAATCTAGAATTCAATGAAATTTACCTTCTATTATTTATATCTATTTAGACATTCAAGTAAAATTTATTTTTGTGAATGCAGGTTGACATAGCTGCAGGAGGATGGCATTCCACAGCATTGACTACTGATGCAGAGGTCTCAAATGCACCACATTAAAAATTCATTTTCTGTGTTTCTTACTTAGTTCATTTGATTTAGACAAGGTTTTCTATTGGCTTCTTTTATATACAAAGTATTTCAATGTTTTTTCGATGAAGAACATGTAAGATGTAGTTACACAAAGTACATTGTATGCATATCAGCATTTATGTGCATTTTATAATTTGGCTGTTTTCGTTGATACAAAGAAATAACTCTGAGTTAGCAGTGGTGATAAAATTATTGTATCTCATCCGGCTCTCAATCTCTTATCTTCAGCATATGAAAAGGAAATTTGTATGAATGATGATTTTTCATTCACCATTTTGTGGCTTCTGACAAGGGAAACAGTAGGAGATTTATTGCTAGCAAATATGCATCTTTTCACGACCCGAATGAGAAAATATTTCAGCAGATGGTTACCGAGGGTGTTCACTAACAACTTTAAAATTAAATATCGAGGAATAACTATTTTTTAGTTATGAAAATATAGAAAATGATTTTGGCAGTTGATCAACAACAATCAGAGTTGGTTTCCAATTCTAATTAAATAGCAATAATGGAATAAGTTATTTCGTGGCATTTAAGAGTTAGTTGGTTTGTCCTTATGGGTCTATTCTCACAGATAATAGGAATAGCTATTTTATATAGTTGTCTAGAACAAACATGATTGATCCGTTAGTTTTTCTGTAGATGAAGAGTCCACGGATCTCAAGGCTATGCACAGTTGAACAAATATGAATACAAAATCAATCATGTAGTTGAGAAATAAAAGAACACTTGTATGCATAATTGGACAGCTCAACAATAAACTTTTTCTCTTTAGAAATTCAGTCTATGCCTCATGAATATGTATGGGGGGACAGTAAAATCTCTGGCCAATCGGGTAGTAAGCAATTCGGGTCGTATTTACTATTACTAACTCTAGAACAGAGTTTCAAAGTTCAAAGATAAGTGGGGATCATCCTATGGAAATTTGTTTGAAAGGTTCTAATAATTTGGGTAATTGTATGGAATATTCACCGTTGGCACTTCATTTGGAACCATTTAGAAAGAAGGAATGAAAATATATTAATTGTCCGTGAATAGACAATGGGAAAAAGAATGAAATTATGCTACTGTCTATGAATAGGTTAGTGGAAGTTGAACATACAATAGTTACAATACTGAACTACTGGAGCAAAAAAGGCCCTAGATTCAAAGAAAACAAATTCAGAGCAAAGAAAAGCAAGAAAACAATGAAATAGACAAGTGGGGGTAAACTTGACATGGTAGCCCTGAAACAAGTAGAACTCAACATATCTGTGTGAGAAGAGGACCCCTCAAGAAGGATGGAGCTGATGAAGATCAAAGCTATTAACCAAGGCTGGGAACAAATACCATGAGGTTTTCGTGCCTTGCCATGCCTTGGAAGGGTTAATGATGTTACCATCTATCATTGTGGGAGTACTAATGCAGGACCTAATGATGCTCGTTAGGAAGAGTCCAAGGCTCAGGTGTCCAAGCCGGAAAATTGTAAGACCCAGTTGATTCACCTTAGAACCTCACCTAACGTCCAAGGGATTTTAACCTTTAACAAACATCGTATAAAATCTGCAAAGACCAAAGAATCCCTTAAGTTGTGTTAGATTCATAGTATTAGGCCACTCAATAGTGTTGTCCTCAATTTTGTATTCACAAAATTGGACAACCCTACGGAAAATTTCGTGGTTTAAATTCTTCAAGACGAGTGTTTGTTTGGTTTTCCTTGATTGTTTGTTGGGTTTTTGGTGTTGTTTTTGCCTTACGTTTATAGCCCTTGAAATTCCGCTCGTTTTGAGCTATCTTAGGCCTCAAACAGAGTTGTCTAGCTCAAGTTATTAAGGTTTTAAGCGTACAACAGGTTGGTTTTTCTGCCTGATTGCACGTCTTGATTAAAATCCCTTAAAAGTGGGCTTTTTATTGCTAATTGCACGAAGTAAAGATATCATTTATATGTAAAGTGGATTTTAAATCCCATTTTAAAATTTCACATCATTCTGAGAAATTTTACTTATAGTTTTAATGGTTTAAATATGTAGTGTGTAGGCGTGCAATAAATAATAAATAAAGTTAGATGGTCGGGTTTGGTTAAAGTATGTTTAATCAATTTCTGTTAATAGTAATTAGTTGGGAAAACGGTTGGCCTCGAACCAACCTTTGGCTCTCT
>MU227637.1:216289-265338 GCA_018584345.1 Thuja plicata | reverse complement strand
ACTCTGAGTTAACTGAGTATAATATGTCTGCTGGTTATATAGTGTTCCATTTATGTTCCATCTTTGTTCCATGCATGTTCCAGTTCTGTACCACCGTGACCAAGTAGATTCTATTGGCAACTAACATAGTGGTGAACTTTTTAAGTCTTTCTGCATATTATTATTATGAGTTACATATAAAGATTATACTTATTATGCAACTAGGTGGGGTTTTTGTTTACTATTGCATGTCATCGAATACGCGAATCTTCATAAAAACTCCATTAGTAATAACCAAGCTTCCAAAATTGCATATGTAAGTGGGGTTTTTATATGCAAATGCACATAAGAAGTTCATTCTTTTAAACCTTTCAAGTCATTAACTCTTGGGTGGCGAATTTTAACCCAAATGCATATTCAAATACATATGCGTTTCATTCCGAAAATCCCGTTTTTAAGTCTTTATGCATTAAGTATAAGTGGCGAATCTTAAGACAATTGCATATATGTTAAAGCCTCCAAAAAAGTACGTCTTATTCGTTAAAGGCTGTGAATACCTATGCAATGGGTTCTTAAAAGCCTGTCCAAGTGTATGGAGGCATAAGAGAATCGCTTTTCAAGGGATTTCGTGGATGAAAACTGCAATTTAAAAGCCGCCACTAAGGGATGCATATGCTAGGGCATCGATTTTATGACATTTAGCATATGTTTCGAAAGTTTAGAAACACATATGCAAACTTTCAGCTAAAAGCCGCCATGAATGAGAGCATTCATTCTATGCGAGATTCATATGCAAAGCATTTTTAAAAACCCGTTATTGATGTTAGGGCATGACATGCGCTGAGGAAAAACGTTTTCATAGCTATGTAAAATCCGTGTTCCTTCACTAAGGAAGCTGCGAAACTCATGGATGGCATTTTTAGAGACGTTTGCATGTTTGAAACAAGCCACACATAGCTGCGAAGTGGAGAAAGAAGCCCGTCTAGGGCATCTTGAAGGAAGGAAGATAGAAAGACTTTGAAATCCATATGCAATCTTTTTAGCAAACCCCGTTATCAGATCCATTTGCAAGGAAAAACGTTTTCATAGCTTAGAATTTACAGCCTGCAAATTCATTTTTGCTTATCATTTTGGTAAGTCTTTGCAAAACGTTGAATCCAACACACTCTTTCGAATGACGTCATGTTTCTTTTCACATGCATATGGATTTCGAGTTGCATATAGGGCATGTTGAAACATTCAAATTAGTTGCTATTTTTATGCATTTTGTTGCTGCATGGAGGACATTTGTTGAAAGCTTTATCTTGAGCTGTTCAAATGTATTAAAACAGTAAGTAAAACTAATGGGACTCTTTGCCTATCTAGTGGTAAATTGGAGGCTTCCTTCTGAATTCGAAATCCATTGGATTCAAGAGCCACATTGAGAGATTTCTCTCCAAGGCATCTTCATCATCAAAGAGAGGTAATTTTCTTTTGTTTTGTCTCAGATTTAAGGCTTTGTTTTATTTTGTCTTCTTTTCATCTTCTTTCTTTCACATTCTTCTAAGTTGCATATGCAAAGATGACATTTATCTTGCATATGCAGTCGGAATTAAAAACCCCGTTGTTGATGGCGAAGTTTTCCAAACAACTAAGTCTTTCCCAATATGCATTATAAATTGAAAAACCCAACTCCTTCATAATGCTCATACTTACATATCAGAGAAGAGTAACTTGTAAAGAGGCATAAAAACCTCATTTATAAGTAAAAAGGAAGTCAAGCTTTCCAATATGCAAAACAATAAAAAAGCGTACCTTTGGTATACTTCCATGGCTTTTTATAAAATGCAAGTTCTTCCCAAAAGTCCCACTTTGCATATTAAGGATTTGCCCATGTGTATAAGCATCCATATATTCATTTTGCCAAATCCAAGCTTGCTGTCTGTATATGCATTGCTCCCAGAAAAACCCATTTTTGGTTTTTCTCTCCATTTTAAAGAGCTGATTTTGCCTAAAATCCTTCACCCTTTGTTGCTCAAAAGCCTTACGCTCATATCCTATACGTATACTCTTCCAGATCTGCAAATTTATAGCTTGAAAGATCGTGTTATGGTTTTTCTAGAAACAAAGAATGACACGAGGCTAGAATGACAACATGATGCAGAGCAATCAAAGATGCAATGATGGTTGGCATAGAATGCTTTCAAGACTGAAATGATAATGAAAAGATGCTTTTCCAACAATCACCACTATGATGCAGTTTCATATTCTAGTTCTAGATGCTTTCACCAAACCGGAACACATCACTCATTGGGCATCCTGTTGCAGCATGAGGACCGATAAAGGATGATGTAATAGATGTCGTGTCTTGTCAGACACTTAGAATGCTTGCATTATGCATTTTGTAATTTGTATTTGACATATTACATGTAATGCAAAAACAAGATGTAATTGTATGTGACAGTATCACATTCAAAGATGATCCATGTAATCATGTTACAAGTGCATTAGGCCCTGTAGCATTGAATAAGTCAAAGTTAGTTAATTAAGGATAAGTATTGAATAAATCAAGGTGGTTAAGGGTTTCCCCTTTCCTCTCCACCTTTCTGTCTCCTCTTTTCCTATATAAAGGAGGGAGCTCATTGTAAGTAATCATCTTTTGGCAATGCAAGAAAATTCTGCCAGTTTGTATATGCACTCTGAGACTTTGTGCTTGGATGTAAATCAGATTGCTTTCAATAAAAGGGGCAACTTGCTTTCAAACTTTGTGTTGATTCAAGGTGTTATGTGACGACAATTTCTGGATATTGATTGTGAGTTTTGGAGTTTGCTCTAGAGGGATTTGAATTCAATTGTGCAGACTTTGAGCTGCCTATTGCATTCAGAGCCAATTTGAACTTTTGAAGACTTTGTGCTGCAGGAGGACAAATTGTTATAGATAGAAGTGGTTGCAATAACTTAAAGCTGAAGACTTTGGGCTTGAGTGATAAGTGTTTTTGTTAAGGAAGAGGATATTCAGTGGAAGACTTTGTGCTTTCCTGGCTATTCTAGTTTCATAATCATCTTTCGAAGCAAGTATTGGAGACTTTGTGTTCCAATATTTGTTTCACCTTATTATAAGTAAACTGCTGTCTTAAGGGCTGTTCTTACGTCAACCCTTAAGCCACCGGTATTACCGTAGCAATAGAAATTGTTTGTATTTCAGTTCAGTTTCCGTTTCCGTTGAAGCCACGTGCGGTAAGAAGGGAGCCTCCCCTATTGCTGAAAGGAGAAAGAAATTTCACACACTGCTGCCTAAAATTACCATTTTGCTAAGTTGTAGTATTAGTTACTTGCAAAAATTTTAGCCAACAAATAGTAGCCTTGATCTTCTCAAAGTCAACTCTCACTCCCTCTACACTAATGATGTGACCGAGATAAAGAAGTTCAGTCATCCCAAAATCACATTTAGACTCCTTAGCATATAGAGACTCACTCTCTAAGATGCTCAATACCTCTTCGAGATGGTTCATTTGCTCCTTCCAAGTCTTCTTGAAAATTAGGATGTTAAAAAAATATCAAAACAAATTTCCTCAACTGCTTCCTAAAACCCTGATTCGTACAACTCTAAAAAGTAGTTGGAGCATTTGTCAATCCAAAGGGCATTACCAAAAATTTGAAATTCCCAAAATGGCATTTGAAAGCTTCTCAATATCCTCTTTCCTCATTTGGATCTGATGATACCATGACCTCAAATCTATATTATAAAAGTACCTAGCACCATGTAACTCATCAGTTAACTCATCTTTCTTGGGAATTAGATACCTATTCTTGACTATCCTTATTTTCAAGGCCTTTTAATCAATACTCGTCGGCATTGTTCCATCCTTCTTCTTTACCAACAATATCAATGATTTGAGAGGATGCTTGCTAGGTCTAATGTGCCGCATCTTTAGTAACTCCTTAATTGCCTTTTCTATCTCATCCTTATGCCTCTTAGGATGTTGATAAGAAGTAGCAATCACTTGTTTGGCTCCCGCCTCTAGCTCAGTGACATGCTCTATTCCTCTCTCGGGTGGAACTTCATGGGAACTACTCTTGAACACCTTGCGATGATTAGATAGCAATTGGTGAATATTAGGATGGTAATTGTTTGTTTGGTGATTTGAAACTTTAGGAACCATTGGCATGGTGAGAAACTTTTCTGCCCCACCCTACCTGATCATGCCTAATCTGCCACTCCCTCTTGAGTGACACCACTCTAGGTCCTCCATATGAAAGTCCTTTGAGTACGACTTTCCTATCTTGTTGTTCAAACCTTATTTCTAGCTTCTGCTAGTTGAAAGAGAAATCTACAAGTGATACCATCCATTTCATGCCAAGAATAACATCATTGTCCCCATGTCAACCACACAGATTCATATTTTAGCACATAATTACCTAACTGTATACTTAGATTAGAAATCTTACAAGTACTAGGAAGCCTATACCCATTGGCTACCATCACCTTGAATCTATCATGCTCTTGAGTGTGTGTGATGTCCCCTTCCTAATTTGCCCTAAAACCACAATTGCAACAAATTAGAAACATTTGACCAATTAAATATCCTTGTGGTAATGTACCTTGAGACTTGAATCCTGCAAGCAAAGCATTATATACAAATATCCACACACACACCATATACAATTAGGGTTAGGCATCATATTATATTCATACATCAATAATATTCCACAAACACATTAAAGTTTGGAAGGGAGAGATGATTGGTCCATTAGAAGCCTTTTCTACATGAACTCCAAGAGGGATGTCTAGCACAACCCTCTCACTTGGCGGCTTTTTTTTGCTTTCTCCATCCTGCCTCATCTTTTGAAAAAATACACCATCCTGTAGAGTTGGGAGGAGGTTGTAAGTGGGTTCCTTAGATCTATGATGTAAAAACCCTCTAGTCCATTCTAGGACGACCTATTACGCAACTTTGACAACCCCCTCGCTTACACCTCAAGCCCTTCCTTTCAAGATGGGATTTAAACAATTGCACACATTCACACAAGCAATTTAATCATCCATAGTAATAATTACATAGTTGTAACATTGATCATTTTATATGTTGACATATATAAATAGCATATGTTATCTAATAAACATGATGAATGATCAAAATAGAAATACCAATAACTTTATGAGTTTTGTTGTAGAGCCTCTTGCAGTATGTTCTTGATCTATAGGTGTTGCTGAGTGCTAGAGAAGGTTGATAGTCTAATTGACTTATCCTTTCAATGCTGCTGTATACTCTCAGTTTGCTGTAGACACCCCTCTGTTTTGTAATTCTTTTTAATCTTACTTTCTTCAATGCCTTTCCAAAAATAAATGACCATCGATATATCCCTTAAGAAGATTAAAACACAACTCTTTTATTGTGTTATCCAAGTGAGGTGATTCTTTCATTTGATCACCACCTTTCATAGTACATGGCTCTTTGTAATCAATATTTTGATGTTTGCTTGAGATAATCATTCTATAGCGATACCCGTTCTTCCTTCCTTGATAACAATCGATAATGTTTAATTAATATCTCTTCACAGAGGCGTAAGAAATTGTTGATCAAAGGCAGACATTATTTTATATTATTCTTGTTTCATTGAGGTGCATGACAGTTCGCCCTTCCCAAGATTGCTTGTCCTCGAGCAATTTCAGGTTTGGATGATTGAAGATCTCCCCTCATTCCCATATAGCATCTTCCTCAGGTAGGCCCTTCCCTTTGATCAAGAATTCAAGAATAGACTTATTCTTGAATCGATTCTCTCTCATGTTGAGAATAGCTTCTAGTTGAAGATTAGTTTACCCTTGTCATCAATCAAGGGTAACTCTATACATGGGGTGATTTATTGCCCTAGTACTTTCTTCCATCAATATGCATGAAAAGTATTGTGGATATGGTTGTTCTTGGACAATTCCAATTTGTAAGCCACTTCTCCTATCTTCCTCAAGATCTTATATGGTCTATAGAATTAGGGCTTAAGTTTTTTCGGTGCCGCTTACCTTGATGGAGGATTGCTTATATGGTTGTAGTCACAAAAATACTAATTCTCTAACTTCCAATGCCCTCTAGGTACAATTTCGGTTAGCATAGATATTTTGTTGATTTTGTGCTTGATGCAAGTTGTCTTTGACAACTTTCATAATGTCCATACTTTGTTGTACAAAATCTCTTGCCCATGGTGTGTGGAATTGTAACAATATTAGCCAAGGTGCAACCATTTTATCTACGCGTCCTACTGTTCAGTATTATAATTCCTCATGTACCTTTCTATCCACTTGTTAACAATTTTGGTTTGCCCATTTGTTTGAGGGTGATAACTTGTGGTAGGTGTGAGTTCAGTTCTGCTAATTTGAAGAGCTCTTGCCAAAATAGGGTAAGGAATTGGCTGTCCCAGTCACTGACAATGTTCCTTGGAAGATTTCTTTGAAGAGTATTTCTGCTATTAGTGGAGCTCAATGTTCAGAAGGTATTGCTAAGAAATGTGTGTACTTAGTGAGCCGATCTACCACCACAAAGATGCAATCTTTTTCTTGAACCTTTAGTGACCCTATTATGAAGTCCATGGATATAGTTTCCCATTTTTGTTCTGCTATGGGTAATTCTTGGACATGCTTTAGGACATCTCTCCTGAGGCCTTTCTAGAAATATTTCTCTCGTATTTCACTTGTAGTTTTTATAATACCCTTGGTGATTTGCTAAGGGATTGGCTTGTTATTCCCACATGATTTTATCCTTCATCCTTGAGTTGGGCACAAGAAATACCTATCCTTATATAGGATAATCTCATCAACTACTTTGTACTTTTCATTTGGCAAATTTCCTTTTAGTATCTCATTGGCCTATGGGTCTTTGGTATATTTTGCAGTGATGTCATTTTTCCAATCACCGACAATGCTTGTTATGGTGTTCAAATGTAGTCTTTTGTATAAGGCATTTGTTACCACATTATTCGCCCTTTTGACATACTCAATATCAAAATTGTAAGCTTGTAGTTTGCTTTCCTACTTTTGTCGGTTGTCATTTAGATCTTTTTGATTCATGAAGAACCTCAAGCTATTATGATCTGTCTTGACATTGAATCCTCGACAAACCAAGTACTATTTGCACTTGAACAAGGCATGCATGATAGCTAACATTTCATTATCATAGATAGAATAGTCCTCAATTTATGCGAGCTTGCGGCTTTCAAATGCTATGGGATGCTTATTTTGCATAAGAACTACTCTAGCTCTTTCCCTCGAAGCATCACACTATAGTTGAAGGGTAATGTGAAATTAGGGATAGCTAGAACATGGCATGAAGTCATGGCTTCCTTTAGTCTATCAAAGGCTTGTTGAGACACTTCGATCCATGCAAAGGCCCCCTTTTGGTTAGGTACATGAGTGGTGCAGCTATTTTGGAAAATCCATTTACAAATCATCTGTAGTAACTACATAGTCCCATGAAGACCTTAAGTTGTGTTAGGGTTTTGGCCATTCTTTAATGGCTCTAACATGATCTTCATCTACACGTACCCCTTTTGCATTATTCTTGTGCCCCAGGTAAAGGATCACCTCTAGGCCAAACTCGCATTTTGAAGCTTTAACATACAAAGATTCTTGTTCCAAAATATTTAGGATTTCCTCAATGTGTTTGAGATGCTCATCCCATGTCTTGTTGTAGATAAGAATGCCATTAAAAAATATGAGTAGGAACCTTCTTAGTTATTTTCAGAATATATGAGTCATACGTGACTGAGATGTTGGTGGAGCACTTCTTAATCCTAAAAGTAGGACTAAATAGTCAAAATGGCCATAATGACATTGAAAAACAATTTTAGGAATGTCTTCTTTTCTCATCCTTATTTGATGATACCTTGATCATAAATCAATTTTCAAGAAGTATCTGGCTCCATGAAGTTCATCGATCAACTCGTCTATTCTTGGTATGGGGTATTGGATATTTATGGTTTTCTTGTTTAAAGCCCTATAGTCTATGCACATTCTCATGGTACCATCTTTTTTCTTGAATAGTCCCCAGATGATGTGAAAGGACCGAAATTAGGTTGAATATGTCCCATTTCTAATAGCTCTTTAATGGTTTTTTCTATCTCTTTTTTGAATTTATCACGGTGTCGGTAGGGTGTGGTGATCACAGGTTTTGCCCCCTCTTCTAGTTCTATTGTATGCCGAAATCCTCTTTTTGCGGGTAGCCCTGCGGGAATGTCATAAAAAACTTTTTATATTTTCTCAAGATCACTTGATGTCAATGTGGATTGTTTTTCCATGGGTGGAGGACTTATCAAGGATCATACATTGGGCAACACACTCCTTGCCCATGTCTAAAAATTCTTTCTAGTTTTTTGCAGGGGACTACTTTTGGGAACCCGTTGGGTAACCCTTCCAAGGTGACTTCTTGTCCTTCATGTTGGAAGCAAATTTTTAAGTTTGGAATATCAAACATGAAGCATCCTGATAGCGATTTTTCTTGCTACCTTCAATTCTAAGAGAAACAATAAGACCTAAATAACATAAGACCTAGATCATGGGATTAAAACCTAGACCACATATTCAACACTATCCACAGATCGAAGACAAGAGAACGTAACACAAGGCCTAAAACCCTTCACTTAGAGCTCCACCAGACTCAGGAGGGTGTTCCTACTTTCAGGCCTGAACAATATCATAAACTCATCTTGAAAAGCAACTTCAGACCTATAACAGTGGATAGTTCTCAGACTTATAGGTAATGGATGTTTAAACTTTACCAACCTTATGCACAATCCCACTTGCATTAAGCACGCTAAGAACGAAACAAACTTATTCGTATACTAACAACAGAAAAGTAAAATGATTTTCCAATTTGATTTGATGGGACCAAACTGAAACAGATCTTGTAAAGGATTGACCAGTGCCTAGATAAGGGCAACAAAGTCAACTAGAAAGCATCCCAGATTGCAATACCTCAAACATGCCTTAAAGATCTTGAAAATGTTATCACCTAGCAATAAAAATATCACTAATACATATCACACAACCATTCTTTACAATCCATTTGGAAACAAAAAGTCCTCATTCCATCTATCAAAGCAATTACATTGCTCCTAGAGCAGAAGGCAATAAGTTATAACAAATGAAATCCAAGACAACAAATGTGCTTGCAAAGCTGAACAATCCTTGATTATTTCAACTTAAAGAAATCTACATTTTCAGATTGGAGACAATTGTACGATAAGACACAATCCTGAAGCTCATTTCAAGACACAAAAGACATTACAAAATGGAAACTAACTATATGCCTGCATCCTAACTCAAACACTTAGCAATACTTACAAATGTTCTGCCTGCACTTGCAGAAATCAGAAGATTGGAACCCTTTCATCAATGACAAAAAATTGCTTTATAGTATAGGCATAACTGAGATGAAACAGTTGAGTACAAACCCTTAGCTGACCATGGTCAAACTACAATAACCACAAAATATCAGCAACCAAACAAAAGATTTGATTTTGTGTGTACATTTTGATTTATGAAGTGACCCAGAGGAGGAAATTCATGCCCCTGTAGCAAAAAAGAACAGCCCATACCTCGTAGGGACACAATGATTGTCCTTTGTAGCGTAGAAACAATGCTCAAGGTCACCTACAACCATAAATGAGAATGGAACAACTTGAGTAGTGTGTGCAGAGACCAAGAGGATAGTAAATATGGCGCTGCTAGAAGTAGAGGAGTCGTTAGAGCAGTTGAAACAATCAATTCTTGGTCCTCTATTTGGTAAAAACCCTTGATGACCTTGAATAGTCGTTGGCCAATTAAAACCCTTGATGGATGCCACCCAATCTGGAAACTACCTGCGCTCGCCATTCTTCATTCATAACCGTCCATGCTGTTACAGAGCTCTCAGACTTGGTAAAAAAACCCTAACTTTAGCTGCGCAAAGAAATATTGGCGGTACATCTTTTGCTCCTCACAACCCTGTAACACTTTACCCGGCATCTCCTTTTTTCCCTGCGAAGTTGTGAGAAATTGCCACATGTCCAATACTATCTCCAACCATTTGCCTCCACTGAGTGCCTAGGCCCCACAAGTATCGCTTATTGGAAGCCAATTTTGCTCATAGTCGGGGAGAGTGCTTTTAGATCCAAACGACAATGCCACCTCCGTTGACTTCATAGTTGGGGGAAAACCCGAACTCACATACTTAAAACCCGAACAATCAATACTGCTTCTCAATTGTAATGTCCCCAAATAATGAGTATCCAAATTTTGCCCTAAATCACAATTTTTGTCAAAGAACTAGGGTTTAAGAGATACATTTCACTTTGATTGAAGCCATGCAACACAGTTTGGGTTTATTATTTGTAATCATAATTCATAGCTAAACTTCTTCAACAACAAATATGATCAAATCATTAGTTTGCTAAAACTAACATTAAGGTGACCCAACCATAGGGTGATTTGATGAGGTGCCCTAGAAACCTCCTGCCCTAGGCCTAAGAGCAGGTTTACCATTCCCCTTGGCTTCATGTGGTATGTGCCACACATATGAGGTGGGTTACCTAGTGTGGGGTCCTATCGCTGTTCTCCTTCATCTCACCACTCCTAGCTTGACTTCAAATGATTGAACACCTGTATGCCATGGTAAGGTCTATGGGGGTCATTCACTGTAGGGTGCCTTGAAAGTCTATCCTTCTTAAGCCCAAAAGGTAGTCCACTTTTCCCTCTTCGGCCCCATGGAGACACTCCGGTCACAACCATGAGGTGAGTTACTTAGAAGGTGACCTCATCACTGTTCTCCCAACAGAATTTACCCCACTAACACTTTACTTACCATTATTGGTTAATGCAGTTAGGAACATAACATCTTTTACATTAAGCCATTATACTATCAATATAACTATAAATGGATAAATCAGATAAGTGTATAATGTATATTAAAATATTGATATATAAATGCATATAAGTCTGAAGTAATCACTTATTATATTCTGAAATCAAACAAGAATATTCATAAATATTTATCATCACAATTATGTAATCAAATGATACTCATACCTAGAAGCCGATATGTCTGATATACTCTGCCTTCTTGAATACTTATTTCTGCCGATGATTGACAGTAATAACTTTTTTCTATTAAAGATAGTTCGAAAGAGTACATCCTTTAAGCTATATCAGCAAATTTTTAACTTATCAGTTTGTATACCGCTGAGACCCAACTATCTAGACTATTACATCTTAACCAATAACAAATATATCAGTGTTTACAGAAAGGCAAAAAAAAATAATGTCTACGAGTGTACTAAAACATCAAAAACAAAAGGAGAACACAGGTCATCATGTATCCCATGACCCAATAACATTATTGCTGCGCTCGGCCACATCATTGTCAAATCTCCCTAAGGGGGGGATCGATTGCAGGAGTAGTATTAACAGCAGCATCCCACCTTGGGGTATCTGGTACTTCAGGGGTTTTGTTCTTAGCCTTGATTTCTTCCTTGGAAATACCTTTGTCTTTCATGAACTGATTCAATGCATCAACTTCCTTTTGATCCATCATATCTTAATAAGTATTAAAGTAATGAGTAGATCTGATGTCCGATTTATAGATAATGAGGGCTCCTTCTTGTACAAGTATCATGAACCTACTCTTCGGGATCTCTAGAACAGCAGAAACCTTCATCATGATCAAATAGTGTGTGAGTTTAAGACTAAACTCAGTAAGGCTCCTCTTCTTGTCTTGAAAGACCTCCTCATTCCTCTGTTTCCATAAGAACCATAAAATTTCAGCAGAAAAAACAAACCAGAACTTCTTTAATTTGTCATCAAAGGAGTCAACATAACCAGCAGAAACTTTGATCCAATTTAGACCTGGACGAGATTGCCAGCAAATAGGAGAACCAAAAAATATGGACCAAACCAATCTAGCAAATTGACACTCAAAAAAGATATGCTCCACAGACTCGGGGACATTGCAAATGGAACAGGATAGAGGGAGGACACCCACTGAAGACAAAACAGAACCAACAACAATTTTTTTAAGCAAAAGGAGCTAATGAAAGCAAGATTTTTTTGGTTCAACAGGTTGATGCCACATCAAATTGAGTATTGAATGTTATTTAGAGCTCGGCCGCTCAATACCTCAGCACTAATTCATCCACCTGTGGATCTTAGAATCCTCTCTAATGATAACATATATCTGTTTGGTAGTAACATCAAGAAATAGAGACCCATCTTGCCACTTAAGCTGCTTCAAAAAGGAGTCAGTATGCAATACTTTACCCAGGAAAAAACTTCCAGTAGCTTTCACAATCAAAGTATATGTTTTCTTATGTGAGGGAGGGATCCCGAACTTATCGGAGTTCCTCCCAAGACCCAAGATGGTTGTCAATTAGAATGTCTCCAATCAAAGAGATACCCAAGGAGGCCCAATGTTTAGCAGAGCAACTTTGATTTAAAGCAAGAGGCTTGCTATTTAACTGGATGCCCCACCACAAGGACATATCTACCACTGAGAAGAGGTGGGGGAGCTTCCAACAACACCTCTGGAGCACAATATTCCCCTCACTTGAGTCCATGCCTTCCAAATAGAAGCAAAAATAGCAAAGCCAAATATTTTGATATCAAAATCACCCATGAGCATATGACAAAGAGTAAAAAGCCTTCCAGTTCTTTCCTTTCTTTGCTTTAGACCTCATAATATTATTTTTAATCAGGATTTTCCAAGGCTCATTGCCTTGAATAGCTTTGAAAATCCACTTAGATGCTAAAGCTGCTCCATGAGATCTTAGATCCTGGAGGCCCAAGCCACCCATCTTCCTAGGCATACAACACCAGTCCCATTTTACACAGTGTCTTTTCCTGGCTCCCTTACCATCAGACGAGAGAAAGTCCCTCATGATTTTATCCAATATGTTAATCTGATAGTGTGCAAACAGCCACGTAGAGGAATAACAAATTAAGTGAGAGGCCAGAACCTTTTGGATGACCTGCTCCCTGCTAGCCAGTGAAAGTGTGTCTGCCATTTGTGATTTTTTTCACCACCTTCGAGTATATCTAGTCCCACATATCCTTGGTAGAGGGGGAAATAGCAAAGGGGATCCCCAAGTATCTGACAATATGAGATGGCCCAGCCCATACCCACCCCTTACATGGGATCCAATCCGCGGAAAAATCTGACCACCCAAGGACTGCAGATTTATGAGGTGCCACTTTTGCCCGAGGCCATACAGAAGAGCTGTAATCTATTCATAACAGTATCAAAATTTCCTTCTGATAATTTCAGGAAAAGGGCTGTATCATCAACAAATTGAGCATTAATCAACTCCTCATGATTAGGAAGCTTTATCCCCTTCACTGGAGAGCCAAATTCAGAGGATCTAAGAATATAGAACAGGGCATCAGCTGCAATCACAAACAGGGCAGGTGCAATTGGGCATCCCTGCCTTATAGAACGCTGAAGTAAAATTGGGTTTGACAACTCACCATGAACATCTATCACCGTGGAAGAGTCCTTGAAAAGGATATCAATCCATCTACAAAAGTAGGGGGGGAAACCAAATGCATTAAGCATCTCAAGTACAAAGGGCCACTCAATTCTATTATAAGCCTTTTTGAAGTCCAATAATATCATTGCAGCATTCTGACCATCTTCCTTGGCCCAGTGGAGAGCCTCCCAACTAGTGATTAAGTTTTCCAAAATATACGTTCCTTTAATGAATCCAATTTAGGTAACATATATAATATTCCCCAAGATCCCAACTATCCTTCTAGCAAGAGTCTTTGCAATAATTTTGTAAGAAAGGTTGAGGAGGGTGATTGGTCTCTAGTTTCTGATTTGAGATTTGTGACCACTTTTTGGGATAAGCTTGATTATCCCCCTATTGATATTCTCACGAAGGGACCCCTATAGGAATGCGTCATTATAGAATTCTAACAACTCTACACCAATCCACTCAATATTTCTTTTATAGAATTCTGCTGGAAGTCCATCCAAACCCGATGCTTTCCCATTGGCCAATGATTTGATAGTATCCTCAATTTCATCAAGAGTGATTTCTTGTTCAAGATCATACCAATGCACTTTCTCAGCATATCATTGTTCTTTTCTCTGTGCTTTGAAGTGAACAACTTCCTATAGAAGTCATAAAAGGCATTTCTGATTCACTCACATCCTTAGATTGCTCCCCCTCAATCTGCAATTCTTCTATCATCTCTCTTTTTTGTTTAGCCTTTATCAAATTGAAAAAATAATTAGAATGTCACCTTCTTTCAACCAAGTCATCCTGGCTCTAATCCTCTGACCCTGAAATCTGTAGTTCTGTAATTTCCTTAACTCCGTTTTGGTAGTACATAGTTCCCCTTCGAGGTCCCTATTAGACCCATTATTCTGCACCTACCTTTCCAAGACATTTAATTTGATCTGAAGCTCAGTTTCAGTCTTGGTTCTATCCTTAGCCTTTTTTCCTCCAATCAATTGGAACATTTTCCTCCATATATCAATCAATGAATTCCACTGTTCCCTTGGCCTCCTGTCCTTATTGCAAAATTTGGATAAACAAGTGGCCATTTTGATGGCTCCATGAGTATCATTGTCTAGGAGAAGAGTGGTGTTAAGCTTAAACAAATTTTTATTTTTAGCCTTGTGAATGCCAGGTAGACCCATTTCAATTTTGATGGATGCTGAAATAGGGGAGTGGTCAAGTATTGTAGCTGGAGTTACTGTAATCAGCATATTCCCATCTTCTTTCGCAAAGGAGAATAAAAGAGAATCAGCATAAAATCTGTCAAGCCTATAGTATATTCTCTGTCTACCTGCTTGATTGTTGCACCATGTATACCAAATATCAGAAAAGCATCTTTTTTCCTCTCTAAAGGGTCCACCAAATTGAGTCTCCTTTTACACTTGGACCAAAAAAAATGTTCATTACCTTTCCAAGAATTCTGTGTGCCACCACACTTATCTTCCCTGTATTCCACCATATTGAAATCGCCAGTAATGATCCAATGAGCCTTTGGAAGAGAAGAGGCCAACTAGTCCCATGGGGTGGCCCTTTCCCTATAATCATTGGCCGTATATACATTACAAATGCCAATATTTTTGTCCATGTATTTAAGAATCTCCCAATAAGCTCTGTGGCATGGAGAGGATCCAGAGGATTCAATCTTATCAGCCCATCTAGGACCAATGAGAACTGCAACCCCACCTTTGCCCCTATCATGATCTGAAACAAAACAAGTAGCCCGATTCCATAGAAATTTCATGATAGTAGAGGCATGAAAACCGACTGCCTTAATCTCTTGAAGACATATAATGACTTTGTTTTGCAACTAGTTACACCAACCTTTTACTACCTACTTCCTGTCAGACATTTCCAACCCCCTAAGATTCCAGGTGACAATATTAATCATGTTATTTAGCATGGGAGGAATTTTTCTGATTTCTGTATAATCTGGTGAAACAATCAGGCAGGTCAACACCTTTCTTGCTTCTATTATTCCCTAGAGATGCTGAATTGGACAGAGATTGTCTATCCATAGTCTTCCTCTTCCTTTTCACCCATTTCAATTTCTGTATTAAAAGGAACAAGCTGTTTACCGAGAGCATCATCCTCAGGATTGGCAGGGGAATTCATCGGCTCAAGCAAAGAGCCATTATGCACCGAGGGCTCTTGTCTCACATTCCTCAAAGATTCTGCTATGTCTTTAATGGTAGCTAGCGCAAGCTGCTGGGCATTTTTCCTTTGAAGACTATCTTCATCAATGGGGGGGGGCTGAATGACAACCATCCTGGGAAGGGGGGATCACAAACTTTTGCAGGTATGACCTCTAGTTCATCATCAAACAATGGGTTAGTAAGTGAAACATTGAAATTGGATAGGAGATCATTGTTAATAGAATTATCTAAACCATTACATTTACTGCCATCAGAGATATTATTAGATACATATACAATTTTATCAGTCTCATTTTCTTTATTATCCATTTCAACATTTCTATTCAAATTTGTATTAGGGTTTCCCCCCTCGTGGGCGCCCTGCAGCGCCACCACATTAAAATTACCTTTTTGAACATTTCTTAGGGATGAGCATTCCTTTCTTGTATGACCATTAAGTTTTCAGTGAAAGCAAGCGTTATGATTACCAAGCATACATAAATCCCAGGAGAAACTATTCCCTTCAATATTCAAAGAAATCTCTTTAGGTGTAACCACCTCTGGGTTCAGGGCAATCAAAATTCTTGCATTGGGATGAGGGAGGGTAACCCTCGAATCTTCAACCTAAAGAATATAGCCTAATGACTTTAGGATCTGCGGCAAAAATGACCAAAATTCGGATGAAACCCTTCTTATTTCTAGCCAATTAGGGGAAGATCTAGCAACCACTTTTTCAAAGTCACCCTTAGGCGACCATATAAAGGCACAAAACAGGGATTGGCCTACATCCAAAAGCCTCTCTTAAGGACCCTTTCTTGCATACTGTGTTTTTTGAGCAACACCTTAAATAGTCCATTCTGCATCATGCGGCAAAAATTTACATAGATTCCTTATTTTTCCCCCAAACATTACCCAACCAATCATCGGAAAACTTCCGCGATGGCAAAGAATTAGAGTCCATACAAACGAAAAAATAGCCACATTTCTCATTGTAATATGCTCACACCTAATAGCTTTAACCATATCCTCATTCGGAGTCAATGAGAGGATCTTTGGGCTAGGTAGAGGAGATTTCCGTTTCTTCCTCCTCTAGGGTCTCCACCGTCGAGGATGTCTCCATATCGTAATCCATCTCCACAAATCCCCAATAGTCTTTCTGATTCCATTTCGGAGTGCTCCACGATTCTTCCATGGAAGACGACAGACGAAGGGCAGACAATTTTTAATAGTTTTAGAAACAACTGCTTTGAATGATGGTTTTTGGGGCTCCCTAACCTTATTAATTCCTTCATTCACCAACTTATCATCTCCCGGCTTACTTATCCCAACAATTTGCATCATTAATACTCCCATTCCACCGTAGATAGATTAAATGCTATGTTGGGGTTCCAAGAGCCAAACCCCAGTGCAAGTGGCTAGAATGACAGGCTCACACTTGCGAAACAGGGAAGCCAAAACAAAGAAACGAGAAAACCAGGGCAACAAAAAACAAATAAAAAGTGCAATAAAAACACAAGACAACACCCAAAAGAACCAAACCAATGTGGCACGATAAAACAGAGGAGAACCAAAGACAATCTAGACAACACACAGGTACGATCTCCGAGGAAGATGAGGTGTTCGTTCACCTCCCATAGAGCGTAGCAGCCTCCTCAAGATTTTCCTGTGGCTTTGATAATGTTCTCTGATAGCTTCTTTAGGACGTCAGATATAATATAAAGCTGATTCTATGATCCTTGCCATGATGTTTCACTTTCCCTTTTTATATTCCTTAAAGATATCTTCTTTCAAATGCTCACAACCTTTCAAATAAGTCATATCTTTTCCTTCTTAGAATCCCACACCCTTCGAGACTAATTACTAGTTATAAACAATTGGCAGCCTTGAAAATGTATTGTAATGCATCATGTGAGGTGTATCATGGTAATTATGGCTGACGATGATTATTGTATGACTAACTGTTGATGTGAGTTTTGTTCCACTTACACAACATACAGGGTTAAACACTCAATGCTTCGGGATGAAACATAGAACATCAAACCCTCTCTTGAACAAATTCATCTCCCATGCTAAGCTTTGCAATTTGAGATCATGGAATGACTCCAAGGTTCCTATGACTTGTGGATATCTAGCTCAGTTGAAATGATGTGATTTGCTGGTTAATCACTTAAGGGGACTTCGCTGTTTTCTCAAATGGTAATCACACTTAGCTTTGCAATGTATACTCAAATATCTCTCTTGACTTCACTTCTCAACTCTCTTAAGCTACTTCTACCTCTAACTATGAATGGAAGGATTAGTGGATGGACTAGGACTCTACCAAATGGAGGCTTGCCTGCGACCTCGACTCCACCTAGTGCAAAGCTTCATGGATCTCAAATGGTTTTCATATCAACACCTTCTCCTTAATCCAACTTGGAAGTACAAACTAAGGATCCAATGCCAATTGAACTTAAGGGCAATGACTAGCTTACCACACAAGGCTCCCTTACAATCAACAAGGAGGCTAGTGGCCTAGTATACTTGAGTCAATCCAATCAAACATCCACCAATACTTTCATGCAATCTACAATCTATATCTACTCTTACTTTAACAACTTGAAATGAAAATCCTATCTTAATTTTGGAAGAAGAGCACCATGCAATAACACAAAGTTGATCAAACTTAACCACCATGCAAAACACAACAATAATAAGTAGAGCAATTTTGGCATTATATTAGCAACAATTTTCTCCAACCAACCCTTCACAAATGAGAGCAAATGGCCTTATATAGGAGGTTGAAGTACAATGAACGACCAAGATTAAATCAAAATCAATGGCCCAGCTTAAATCCCAGAAACCCTAATTAGGGTTGCCACCCTATCAGCCAATGAGAAGAGGACACCTCAACCAAAGGACTAATAGCAAAATTACAAAGATGACAACCAATGAAATGGCGCCAAATGGTCAGCCAATCAGAATCAGACACCTACCCAAACCCAAACATGAAAGCAAATAGCCACATGGGCTTACATCAAGTGATCATCTAAGATAGTCTTTCCTTTGTCTTTCATCTTTCTTGCCAAATCCAAGAACTTGGCCACCATACTGTTGACCTCTTCCAAAGAAGGGGAAGGGGTGTATCAAATTCTCCTCTCAGCTGCATCCATCTCCTTCTTCGTTGTAGCAAGTGTCTTTTCCTGCTCAGTTAAGCCATCCATAGTGAAATTCATGAGAAAATTGAGAGATGAAAGAGCCCCTAAATGTTCTTTTGTGATAATAGCTCCTCCAAAAGATCTCAACCTCTTAGTTAAAGTCCATGTATCCACGTTGTCCTCTCTGACGTCTTCAATGTTAAAGGCAACCCCTGTTGCACTTACTTGATATCCTGCTGTGAACAACAACGCCAAGATGAGTCATCTCGTTCATGACTCCTAACACCTCCAGTCTTTGGAGTAAGGCGAAATACCATGTCTCAAGGATGCCTTTCTCACCTGCCTTAATCACTTTATTCCTTTCCAACAATCTCTCTGGAGTGTCAATCATAGCCTGCAGTTGGGGAATAGTCTTGTCCTTGACTGGGAGGAAATCCCTCCAAATGTCTGTAGCTCTCAAAACTCCAGAATTTTAGCCATCATCATAAAATCAATCTCCTAATCCAAATTTTTAATTTGAATTTGCAAAATCGCCAATTATCTCCAATTTTGAAAAATCAAAATCGAAGTTGATCTATCATCATTCAAAATCCCGAAAATTACCAGACTTAGCCAAAATTTTGATCTTGCAAATCATTATTGATCCAAACATCATTTTACGTTCAAAATCTCCATCATAATCACCAAGCAAAAGGGTGAATCAATTAGATTTGGAATCCAAAACCATCTCAGTCTCAAATTCTCAATCTCAACTCAGAGAAGCGCTACCAAGGCAAGTTCAAAGAAGGGGGGTCTCCAAGAATTGGGGTGATGGTGTGAAAACCTCGCAACATCTGGCGACTCCACTGAAGAAATGTTCCTGAACATTTCAAGAACAAAATGTCTCAAAACCGAGAACCTCAGGGTAACCTATCCGAAAGTCCAATGATGAGGAAAAGTACTCAACAAGGGAAAGAACTTTCTTGTCAACCCTAAGAACCTTGACCAAAATTTACTCATGTGTGTGCAACTGTATTTATTCCCCGCTTATAAGAACTTAGTATTCTCAGATCCATCAAACTTAGCTATTTTAATATCCTTATTCCAAAAGCATCCTGGATAGAGCCTTGCTGCCAGCCAGGCGTCCATAGCCCCGACGAGGTTATCGTTGTGGCCCATCACAAGCACAATTCTACCTTTAGTGTTTTCTTTTATAGCACCGGTAGAGATGCGTGCACACCCTGAGCCAATTTTGCTTTTCTTTTCTCCTTTTCATCTTTTGATTTTCAATTTTGCATTTTTTTTTCTTTTGTTTGGCTTTAGGGCAATGAAGCCCGTAGAGGGTTTGGAAGACCACAATGGCGTCGGAGCAGGTGTATGATTTTCACTAAGTCCAACTTCGCTTTGAAACTACCAAAGAACTCAGAGCAATTAAGTGTGAGTAAAATGTTGTAACCTTGTCGAAGGTAACTTAAGAACAACAAGCGAGCTTGACCCAAATCTAGTACAAATCCTATCATAGACCAACGACTAGGTACAACCTTCAATTCCCCGAACCTCGCTGGATATATTCAAGAAATGAACAGGACGTACTCAGCCTAAGTATCAAAAATGTAAGGTCCACACACCTCACCCATGAGTTATAACTGGACCCCCTGAACTTGCAAAGCCCAAAAGCGAAAACTAAGCCAAAAACTAGGACCAACAGATCCTAGACAAACCGAACCTAAACTAACAACTAAAAGGAAACCTACTCTAACCAACAAAAAGGAAACTTACTCTAACCAACAGAAAGGAAACCTACCCTAATATCCTGAACCAAGGGGTTCAAGACAAAGCCTAAACTAACTATGTACAAAGGACTCCGAAAGGAGACCTAGGCTTGGAAATAATGCTTGATGAATTGCCTGTTGACGGGCAACGAGACATCCCTGCTGGTTAGTGTCTTCAGTTTAAAAGCATTATCCCCCAAAATTTCAGAAATCTTAAAGGGACCCTTCCACAACTTGTCAAATTATCATGATCTCCTCGTCTTTCGTGGGCCTTATCCCAGTATTAAACCAGGTCTGAAATTCTAAAGGCCTTCACTTTAGCTCTCCTATCAAACCATCATTTCACTACCCCTTGATGTTTTGCAAATCAATCTAGGGCTTCATCTCTCTTCTCGTCTAGTTGTATCACTTGGGACAATCTAATGTGGACTCTATCGTCATTGTCGTAAAATTCTCTCATGAACTGCAGTGTTGGGATTTTCAATTGGATTGGGAAGGCTGGGTCCTGTCCGTATACCAAATGGTATGGGGAAGTTCCTAAAGATTTGTTCGATCTTGTCCTATCTGCCCACAAAGCGTATTTCAGTTGAGTGTGCCAATCTCTTGGTTCTTGTCTAATAGTTTCTTGATGACACTCAATAGGTTTTGTTTGTTGATTCTGTTAGGCCATTTCCCTGGGGATAGTAATTGGATGAAAATTTCAAAGTGATCCCATAATCAAAAGCCCAATTAGAAAACTTAAGTGAAGCAAATGCAGAACCATTATCACATACCAAAGCATGAGGACATCCAAACCTTGTAACAATCTTTTCTTCAAGAGATTTAATGACAACTTCAGCAGTGCAATTCTTAAAGGCTTGAGCTTCTGTCCACCGGGTACAATAGTCGGTAGCGGTTAGAATATAACTGTGTTGTGCCGAGGAAGGAGGATTGATTGTACCAATGAAGTCCAGCCCTCATTTCGCGAATGGTCTTACCTCGATGACCAACTGTAGTGGCATTGTAGGATTTCTTTCACGGGCCGCACCTGTGTGGCAAATATGACAAGTTTTCACATGTTCATGTGTATCCTTGAATAAAGTTGGCCAATAATATCCTGATCTTAGAATCTAATGCACAGTGGCCAAAGTTGCACCGTGTTTTGTTCCAAACTTATCATGAAAATGCTCTAAAATTCTTCCTGCCTCATCCTTTCCAATACATCTCAAGTATATGTCGTCGTGATTTTGCTTGTATAGAATTGATCCTTTAAAATGTAACTTTTGCTCTTCAACTTTAATGCCTTCTTTTGTGTCGAGTTTAGGTTTGAGGGACACCTATGGTTCAACAGATAACTGATATTGTCTTGGTACCACTCATCTGGGCACACATCTTCTAACTCATAAACTTGTTGTACTAAGCCTGGACCATCACACGCCATCGTTTGCGCTAGTTGTTGTCCTCTGACTAGCCTAATTGGTTGGATATCTATGTCATATTCCTGGATAGTGGCGACCCACTTTCCTCTTCTCTCGCCCAACTCATTTTGCATTAGCAATGTCTTTACTGCTATGTCAAGAACAATTGCATGTACCTTGCTTCTCAGTATGTAATGTCTAAACTTCTTGATTGCTTTCACCAGGGAATACGCCTGCTTTTCTATGTTTGGATACCTCAATTCCGCCTCCTTGAGGGGTGCACTCATAAATGCGATTGGATGTTCTTCACCCTCATTGTTTTGGGTCAAAATGGTTGGACATGCATGGTCAGAGGCGAATGAATATATGTGGAAAGGCCTCTCATAATCAGGACTCACTAAGATTGGCGCATTGATAATAGCTCGCTGGATATCTTCGAATGCTTGTTTGGCTGCAGGAGTCCAATCCATCTTAGCATCTTTCTTGAGCATATCATTCATAGGCTTCACTATTTCTGCAAATGCTGATATAAACTTTCTCACGAAGTTGATCCTGCCAAAAAATGACTTCAGTTCTTTCTTGTTGGCTGACAAGTTTAACTTTGAATTGCTTCAACTCTTTCAGGATCGATCATGATCCCTCTCTCTGAAATCACATGTCCTAATAGTCTTCCTTCAGTTACTCCAAACATGCATTTCTTAGGATTCAAGGAAACACCAAATTTCCTGCATCTTGTGAATACCTTCCTAAAATCCTCTATATAATCTTCTCTTCTCTATGAAAACACTGTAATATTGTCCATGTAGATGATGATGCACTTTTTCTTTAAGTCCTTGAAGGCATAATCCATGGCCCTTTGAAATGTTGTGCTTGCGTTGATTAGGCCAAAAGACATCCTTCTGTAGGCAAAAGTGCCCCACTTTGTGGTGAAAGCTGTCTTTAGTCTATCTTCCTCTTCTACTATCACTTGATTGTATCCTAAATATCCATCCATGAATGTCATCATCTGCGATCCGTTCACAATTTGCAATACCTCATCCTATGATGGTAATGGATAGTTATCCTTTTCTGACGCCTTGTTCAAATTTCTGAAATCCACACAGTCTTCTCTCTCCGCTTTTCTTCCTTACTGAGACGAGATTGGCGACCCACGTTGAGTGTCGCACTGGAAATATGATCCTTGCTGTCAACAACATCTTCACTTGATAAATCAATGGTTCCAACAATGGGTTGGCTGGCCTCTGCCTTTGTCTAAACGGTTTGCTTTCTTCTTTCAATGGAATAGTATGTGTGATAATTGAAGGATCATACGTCTTCAAGTCTTGATAGCCCCAAGCAATTATGTCTAGAAATTCTCTCATTAGTCTTGATAATACCTTTTTTTTCTTCGGGTGTGCAAACCTTCCCAGTCTAAACCATCTTTGGATTTTCATCTGTCCCAAGGTTCACTTTCTCGCATTCCCCTTTTGTGGGTTGATACTTTACTTTATGAAACTGATCCATGTCGAATATCCTTTCTAGATCAATCATCCCCTTAGGAATGGTGTTGGTCTTTAAGTTCAAGATCCCATCTGGATTGATCTCTGCCTCTTCTATCTCACCATCATCAATAAGTTGAGCCGTGAATACATCTGAATTTGTCAGGAATTTCAGTATGTGCCTATCGTCATCAAATACTTTAAAGTTGGTCACATTGTCTGCCACCGATGGCACTAATGCTAATTCAACTCTAAACTTCTTCAATCCTTCTAACTCGATTGGTCCCAAAGAACTAGCAGCCTGCGCGAGGGCGTTTGATACCTTGTTACTTGCTCTTCACCCGAACTTGATGTTGAAAGCATCGAAACTCTCGATTAAATCCCATATCTTGTTTCTAAACTTTTTCAATCTTTTATCATTGCAAGCAAACTTGTTTCTATGCCATTCATACTTGATAATCTTTGAATTTGATTCATACAATTAATCGCCCATACTCAAATATTATCCTTGACCAATAATTTCCACCGTAGGCATTAACCAAGGGTCTGTAGACTATATCTTTTAATATACGCGATATACCTGATATATAGATTGGGTCCCACCATAAAGGTATCTTCAAAGGAAATATATGTTGATATTGATCAACATCGATATTAATAAACTGATTGCCATTTCTACTATTTCAATATGACTTGTTCGTTATGACAGTCTCAACCATATCATTTGCATGCGATAATCCCCTCTGAGACAATTAGGACGACTTTCATATCATTTGTCAAGTCCTTATTGATAGTCTTTATGACTACTCACTGCCCACGTTAGCCTTAATCGTGCCCAACACAATTTAAATTGATAGATTATGATTTATTCTTATGTATTTCTTTATTTTTTATATTTTAATTTAATATTAAATATTATTTTTAAGAGGGGACATCACAGTCCACCCTTCTCCAAAATTGCTTCTTCGCAAACAATTATTGAATGGTCATGGAGACCTATTCGTCATTTACTTTCACTATGCTACTATGATATTCTCTCTTTTATGATTTGATTGATAGTAGAAATTTGGCAAAACTTATTTTAAGACAAGTTTTCATCTTTCAGAGAAAAGGATCAAGGCCATCTTTGTAATGGCATCAAGACAAATTTGATCTTGACCAACGTTTGTCAATAATTTCATATCTTTGAGTTCACTTTAGTTATTCTCTTATTCTAGATCAACCAAAAGTAGAACCACACATGGAACATACACTTGAAAATAAAAGTATATACATAATATATGAAGACACAAAGCATACACAAAGTATACACACTAATGCATGAAGACATGGATCATACATGGAGTATACACATTCATGCATGAAGACACAAAGCATACATGAAGTATACACATAATACAAACATTGTTAGATTCCTTCTTATTGATCAGGATGATTCATTAATTCATCTGTACTCTACAGGATGGCAGGATCAAAGCTATGATACCAATTGTAATGTCGCCTATTGGGACTTTACTTGATTTACCCTAAAATTCCTAATTAGGGTTTAGATTGCACTTGGGAATGACAACCTGTAACGTTCCCTACTAGGAGAATGCCAATTCCCAATGATTAACATACATCACTATGCTTTTAAATAAGTGATCATTGATTTGTAATACATACTTAGCCCTAATTCCTTACTTCTCTCCTAATCAATAATCTTAAGAAGGATGGGGATTTACTTGTCGTAGGGAACTTGACACCACCTCCACAAATAGGCCCAAGGGTTTCATGAATGCCCGTCAATTTCACCACTTGGCCCAAGGGTTTCATGAACGCCCTTCAATACCGCCACTTGGGAGTTGCCTAATTTTGGATAGAATTATTCCGCCTCTCCCTACACAACACCAACCTATCCTCTTAATGGTATTAGCAAGTGATTAAGGAATTAGCTAAGTATATATATATGCCCATATATTGGCCCCTTATACCTAATATCATTCAGATATACTAATCTGTGAATCAATACCTAATTCATAGATATGTTACAACATAATTCGCTGTCACACAATGCTTGCTAGCAATGTAAAGGCTCATTTCCTTTCTTATCTTCTCTTCATGAAGAGTCTCTGATATATTTTGTAACTTCTGATTCTTCGATGCCTCCTTTGAATGCATAAGTACTCTCATATATATATATATATATATATATATATATATATATATATTGGAACAATGAAGTGGTTGCCTTTTAAGAGGTGCGTCTTATACTTGTTGCTTCTCTTAAGTAAATAGCATCACTTCATAACATCAGTTTGTTTAAGTGAATTGTACCATTACAATACCATCTGTTGTATCATTATTCTTATATTCATTGCCACTTTGTAATATCCCCAATGCATTTATAACTACCTGTGCCACTACAACCGCAATGTTACCTCCGTCGGGGATCACCTCTTCATGCCAATATGCTCAGCAAGACCGTATGGTGACGACACCAACTTCTGTACGGTAACGATGGAGGCCTCCGCACGGTAATGAAGTAACTTCCGAATGACAATACAGGTAACTTTCGTACGATAACGCAGCAACTCCCTTCTTGTGTCTGTACGGTAATGGACGATGGCCTCTTATGTTCGGTGATGACTGTACGGTCACCTTCTATCCTCTTTCTCTTATATTTCGTATGCCAGGTTACTTAGTTACTTCGTACAGTAATTTGGCTCCGCCACAGTTAAGCAATTATGATAGAAGATAATTATGCATAGATGCAAATGGAAGAGAAATAAAGATAGCACCAGAACACAAGTTTGGAAACTCGCACATGCCACGAGAATGGTATTAATAATGATAGCACTTCATATTACAATGGTTTCGGACGCGCTCAGAGCCAGCATAATAGGGTGAGGAGTTACTCCCACCGAAACTGCAAAATACCAAATAGGGAGGGTCTTTCACCTCCGAAATGGCAGACAACAGAATCCCAACCGGAATTCGCAATTGCAAATAAAATAACAAAACTCAACATATCAACAACTACCTACATGCCGGGCATAAATACCCCATCGGAGAAACTCCCGAGAGTTTACAAAAGAACGCTGACCTGGTAAATACCACGGACAACAATTAATAAAAAACGGGCCCCCCATTAATTAATTAAAGGTCCTTAATAATATTTCTTTTAAATAGGGACCAAATAATTAATTAATTTAATTATTTTATTCTCTATCAATTTGGGGACATTACACACTTCTAAATAATCGGTGGGTTATAACTAATGATTAGTTCCTTCATTAATCGGTGCCAAGTCTTTCTCATTATCATCGATTAATGGTTAGTTAATATCATTCTTATCTAGAAAATAGATAGTCTTCTCTCCTTCACTGATATTATGATCATTAACTATTGTTCATCTGCTAATCCTTTCAGACAAATCTTGATCATTGTTTAACATGGTTATTAAATCATACTTCTTGAATTTACTCTAGTAATCGCCTCAACCATCTCGATAATCTTTGAATCCCTTTCATACTTGATAATCTTTGAATCTGATTTATACGGTTAATCGCCCTTACTCAAATATTATCCTTGACCAATAATTTCTATCGCAGGCATAAACCAAGGGTCTGTAGACTAAATATATGTTAATATATGCAATATATTTGATAGATAGATTGAGTCCCACCATAAAGGTATCTTCAAAGGAAATATATGCTGATATTGATCAATATTGATATTCATAAACTGATCGCCACTCCTTTACTATTTCGATATGACTTGTTTGTTATGACAGTCTCAACCATATCATTTCCATGGGATAATCCCCTCTAAAACAATTAGGAAGGCTTTTATATCATCCGTCAAGTCCCTATTGATAGTCTCTATTACGACTTGCTGCCAATGCTAGCCTTAATCGTGCCCAACGCAATGTAAATTGATAGATTATGATTTATTATTATGTATTTCTTTATTTTTTATATTTTAATTTATTATTATTATTTACTATTAAATATTATTTCTGAGGGGGGACATCACATGGTCAACTATCATTAATTGCTGTCTTCACAAATTAGTGATATCCTTTTATGAATCATTGCTCTTTAGGAAGGATTCATTCTCTTTAAAAAGCACAGCCTTCTCACACAATAAATCGTTGCCTTATTAATTATAATGATTGCTGTTGCTCCCTCTCTAATCTTACTCGCTGCCTTCAGTAATTTTTCCTCACCTCATAATTGCTGCATCTCTTCAAAAGCAAAGTGCTATCTTAATGAATCGCTAATCATATTCTCTTTTATGAACCATTTCTACCTTAATTTTATGAAGTCATTCTTTGTATTAATTACTGCCATAGATGATTTTTATTTCTCTTGTAAACAAATTGTGAACTTTTCATATTTATTGGGAATCATACTTGTCTCAATTAATTGCTGCTATATGTTTTATCAAAACAATTCTTAATGGAATCGCTTCTTTATGAGATACATAGTTGCTGGTTTTATTATTTTTAAACTTCTAAATTGTCACTATTTGCTTGATTGCTGCCACTTTACCATTAACAAGTACTAATCGCTGCTAACAAGTGTTTTATCACTTGATAAGATATGCTCTTATTGCTGGTCTTGAAATGCAAATCTTATTTCTGGAATATATTTCATTGTTTTCGCTGACATATAATCACTGCCAACAGTCAAACAAATCTGTTCTTGATTTGCAAACTGGTGCAATCATTTGTTATCCTTTTAATATATTTCATCGGTACATATTCTTATTTCATTGCTGCTTATTATAATCATATAAACTCTTACTTTCATAATCATTCCCTGGGCGATGACATTGGCTAAATATATGTCTTGGTCAGCCAGCATAGAATGTAATAAATTCTGTTCATGAATTATGATGGAAGTAGGCACCTAGTGTACAAGGAGGCGACCATTTAAAACATTTAACTTATTTGATCTTACTTCCATTACCTTGTAGCTTAGGATATTTTGATGTGATCAATCTGCATCTTTTTGAACAGCAATTACAATGGTTGCGATTCAAACTATTAATGTTATAGTACGTAACATTTGTCTTATCATCATCATACATTATATTCATTTCCCTCTGACATCAATGACAAGCTTTCCAACAAAGCTTATGCAAGAGGTCACACAGATAGGTGTTAGTGAAATCAGAGGATCAAATCAGTGGAGGATGTTGTGGGCCAAATGGTTCTGACCTCGTAAGAGTATATGCATCATTTGAGGGTCATTTAAAAAATATTGCAACTTAACTCTCCATTTACAAAGTAGTGAAGTGTGAAGTTACAAGAAAGTGAATCGGTATACCTTGGTCACATCATTAGTCAAGAGAGTAAAACTTGGTCTAGCAAAGATTCAAGATATCCTTGATTGGTATATATTGAAAAATGCGACTCAACTCTCTATTTACAAAGGAGTGAGAAGTGTGAAGTTACAAGAAAGTGACTTGGTATACCAAGGTCACATCATTAGTCAACAGGGAGTAAAACTTGGTCTAGCAAAGATTCAAGACATCCTTGATTGGTATATTTTGAAAAAAATGACTTTAGTGGAAGGTTTTAATGGTCTATAGTTATACAACTGCTATTGAAAATTTATTGAAGGCTTTGGAGACTTGATGGTTCCACTCACCAATTTGACTAAGAGGGACAAGTTAAAATGAACAAAAGAAAGAATCTACATTGCTATCCATTAGGAAGGTAATACTTTGTACTGCTAGGCTCTTCTTAACATTTCATAGCCATTTGTCATAGAATATGATGCATCGCTCCTCAAGTAGGGATTTTTCTTATGCAAATTAGTCAAGGAAATGACTAGCCTTCTTGAATGCACTAGAAAAATTCAAGCCTTATCTATTAGGAGAATATTTTATCATCAAGACAAATATGTTCAGTAGGGATGCATTCCTGACCTTTTATGATGGGTACATGTTTCCAGGACACCTTAGGAATATCCCTTGTCAACATTATTTTTCCCTAACATCCTAGAAATGTTGATACTATGCAAGGGTGACTGGATGTCATCAAGACAGACAGATGTTTTGAGGATGGATAGACATCTTGGTGCACAAATGCTTTTTTTCTTCAACAATGCCCACACTGAGTTGAAAATTAGATTTTATTAAAATAACAATTTTCTACATGCTAAGTGAAGATTTACAGTGACGAAAGTCAGATTTTCAGGCATTTCAGCATGACACTGAGGGTTTGAAATGAATTTTCAGTCATCATAAGCATAAATAGCTGGTCATATTCTCTAGGGCAGCTAGGGTTTGGTTGGCGTAAGTCCACTATAATTTTTGTGATCATTTGCAGACTATTTGTAGGGTTTTTTTCATTGTTTTAGCAGATTTTCAGTCATTCAAATGGAAGATATCAGCCATTATAATAGCAGTCATATCAGGTAATTTGAGTAGGCATTCCTCACATCAGTTACCTTTTAATCACAGAAGGGTTTGCTCAATGATTTGAATAGTTCATATACAAGACAACAGCTCTATATATGTCCTAGTGTTTGAACATGCAATTTCATTTTCAAACCATGGATACTCCAGCAGTTTTTGGTGATAGAATATGCTGAAATCAAAGACTGATCCAGGACATGTCAAAGTGAGAGAATCGGAATTGGAGAAGCTAAAAGACAGGATTAAAATAGCAAAAAGGTTATTGGATAGCAGCCTCGTGAAGCAGCCTTTTCCTTGTTTCTGTTCAAAGTCAAGAATTTATCCTTGCATGTTGTAATGCTAGTTTTCTTCTAGAGTCAACTAAGTATTTGCAGTGGAATTAATACAATGGTTAATAATAGAGTTAACATAATTTACAATATATAATGTTATCCAAAATAGATATAAATAGCAATGCATACTATGCATGTGATAATTTGTAAGAACTCTAAAAGAAATATCTAACATGGTAAATTGAATACCTTAAGACTAAAAGAATCACAAGAAAACTGGTTAAGCAAGCTGCAAGGGTTTGACTTTGAATTGAAATACAAAATAAAATTTGGGTACAAATCCCTGATCACGAAAGCTTGATTACCTTTCTATTGTAGAATGTTGACGGAGAGGAGATTGAGTTGATAAATGAAGTATGAGAAAGCTACTTTTATGTTACAAACCAGAAGAAAACACTTAAAGAGGAAAGCAACTGCTCATTTTTAGGTGACAATATATTTTGCAAAATCTACATGTCTAATGGTAATTTCTAGATTCCTTGAAAAGATTCTATGTGAGTGCCATTCCTCCTCGACTGCTGGTCACATAGGTTTCTTTGAAAACCTATGAAAGAGATAAACATTTTCTTCTTTGAAAGGGGGCTCAAATGAAAATTTTAAAAAAGTGTTTGTCATGTAAAACTTGTCAAAGCAACAAAACATGGACAGTTGAACTCCTGGCCTGCTTTAACTATTACCCATGCCTGACTGAAATGGTAATCAATTACCATGGGTTTTTTATCAGGCGTCTCACTAATGAATGGAAAGAGTTGTATTTATATGAAGATTGATTGGTTGATTAATTATTTCCATTTCAGTTGCATGGGTGATGCTGACATTAACAAAGTCCCTGCAGTTCTCATCTATTTATGCAGTCTATTTAAAGGTTGCATGGACTTCCAGAAAAAAAAACATGGTGAGTACTTGTGATCCAATATTTACATGTAATTTCCAGAAGTTGTTTTAAAGACATGGAAGTAACTTGAAGTCCAAATTCTGATTACCGCTCTCAAACAGATTGGCAATTGAAATTGTTTGTAAATATTTAGAGATGTACTTGATGGACTGATTCAGAGCAGCAAGTTTTGTAGCCAAATGGTTGCATCTGGCTGGGAATTGGTCCGATACATTGTATCATATAGCTATTGGCATGCCACCATTAAAGCTTTGCATATTTATGAACCAACCCTTGCTGATTAATTGAAATATTGAAGGCACCCACATTCCAGCTGTTAGTGATTTCCTTAAGGAAACCCAAAATATTTGAAACAACTACAAAAGAGCCTCAAAGTGACCACGGATCAGAACAACATTGAAGTGAGAGAACTTGAGGTAGGTGATTAAGTTTTCTTGGACTTACAATCCAATAAGTAAAATTTCCTTATGGAAAAAGGTGCTTACAAGCTTGGGCCCTGACATCAGGTATTTATGCAAGTTTCAGAATGTAATGTCCCTTTTTATCTAGTTTGAGACACTACTTGAATTTCCACAATTCTATAATGCTAACTCAAATTGCTGATGACAAAATGCTATTAATTGATACTTAATTCCAAATGCAAATGCTAAATACAATGGGAATGAGTATTAATTCCAAATGCATACGCTTCCAATTAATTTGAATAATTGCATAACAATGATCACAACGAGTTGTATCTGATATTGCAATGAAATATATGCTTGGTAACCTGAAATGCTGTCTCTGATATATACAATTGATCCATGCTGATATACAGGTTGTCTGTTATAATGGCAATGTTTGTCTCTGATGTATAAGGAATTACATGCAATGTAGAGGTTGTCTAGTACAATAATAATGCGGTATTGCACAGGCTATATCTGATTTATCTTTATCTCTATGCGCTGGACAAGGAAGCCGTTTCTGATATATCACTGTATGATTATGCTTCTGATATATTGCCGTCTCTGATATGTAGATAAATACTTGCACCTTCTATTGCTATTAGCAATCAGTTGCTCTAAGCAGAGTGATCCACAAGGGACAATATATTTTATATTCTCAAATCTTTATTCAATATTTTTTGCAATGATATGATCTCCCATCTATTCATGATCGATCCATTGAAGAGGTATGATGGAATAGTCACCTCTCAACATAATAATAATAAATGAAGGGTCACCATTAGTCATTGCAATAATCAGGATGATTATTGTGGTGAATGTCATTAATCATATGTTGTTTATGTATCGTTAGTACAAGCCCGATTATGAGAATCGGCCAAGTGTGGAAAGTTGGAAACACATGATATGCAATAATGTGTGGATTGGCCAAGTATGGAGGCATATGATAATTCAATGCGATTAGTTATGATGATTGGCTACTATGGAAACATATGGTAATGCAATGTGATTACAGTATGAATCAATGAAATTATGATTTATGATGCAGATATAATTATGCAGTGATAATGCCATATGATATGAGTCAATGATGTAATTCTATATGCAGCCCGATGTTATAATGAGATGGCATAATCATGCAATTACATCAATATGGATGTATCTATGTATGACATGGTTATACATCCATTGTATATGTATGTATGACAGTGACGACTGTTATGCATATGTATATGATGGAGTGCATGGGGATGTCGTGTATGGATGCATGTATGTTGATGGCATTTGCATATGTAACTTACTAACTAAATGCAGTGCACAACATGATGGCGATCACGTGATGATGGTTGCCATAACTGATCATCAAGTCATCGGTCCATCATATAGCTCACTAGCTATGGTGGTGTTTACAAGAGATCATCTTGGTCACTTGTAGATATCATCATAGCTAAGGCGTCTACATGGTGGATGAATGTCTTGGTGATTGCCAAGCTCCATCTATCATAAGATTATTTCTATGCTATGTGAAAAATGCAGATTATGTACAGAGACAAGGTATGTTCCTTCTTGCCAACTTATTTACATTTCAAAAATATTGGGATATCACACAGATGATTGCACACTTTACAAAGTGGATGCAAGGGCATAACACCTTTCATGTCTTATGCTCAAATAAGGTAGTTGGAGGTAATTTCAAAACTTCAGATGCCTCATTAACTCTAGATGAGGAATATAATGTTTTTCTGATTCCGTGGTACATTTTTGCAACTAGGGAGAAGAAGACGAGGACTAAATTACTAAGATTAACTCATTCAGCAGAAATATCTGAATTCTGAGGATTACAAATTGGAGGGACCTGAGATACTTCAACACCTAACTTTTCAATTGCTTTTGGATCAAGCAATTTGAGGAAGAGAAGCTGTTGTAATTAATGGGAGAAGAAAGAATAAAACAAAAATCTTAAAAAAATTATGCTTTAAAAATTATGAAGGGAAAATAAACTCAAGTGAGCAACTGTTTTTTGGCTGATGAGAATGGATCACGTGTCTCTAGGTCTGTTGGTGGCTAAATTCAAAGCCCTCTACTGGACTTGGAATTGGCCTGAGTTGGCCTCCAATCATGCAAATATTTGCTTAACTTTGTAAGTTGTTTAAGTGGTGTCATTTGAGTATAGTGAAAAAATGTGTCCTTAATGCTTACTTTATGTTCATCTTAAATAATAAAATAAATCATTTCCTTACATTTATACCAGATAAATAGCAGTTGGCAGTGCTCTTTTACAACTGTACTGCATGAATAAGGGCTTCTATCTTTCTTCCTTTGTCTTTAATCTGATTACATAGAAAATATGGTTATGAATATTGCATGTCTATTTCTGTTTCCGCTTACAGGCAAAATAAATCGCAGACTATCTAGATTCTATTCTATGGCTAGAAATAACTGTGATTGTGTTTGAGAATTATAAGATCCTCAGATAAACATATCACATTCAGTTTGGTTCATCTACTTCTATGATATTTAATGGAGATTCTAGAGAAGCTTACTGTATTTCCTGGAACACAATTAAGATAACTAACAGGCTAAGTAGATAAGATTCTATCTTGTACACTGCATGACTATTTTGATTCTTTGTTTATGCAAAAGGTAAACTCGGATAAAATTAGGATTGTTAGTTTTATATTATAACGTGCACCCTTGATTCTTTCAATTTGATGGCAGTTCTGCTGAATATACGCTATCTAGATTTTCATGAAGAATCTTTTGATCTGGATCACATGTATCCTGTTTAACAATTTTGTATGTTACGAATAGGTGTATGCTTGGGGCAGAGGGGAGCATGGAAGACTAGGCTTTGGTGATGACAAAAGCAGCAAAATGGTGCCTCAAAAGGTGAATCTTCTTGCTGGTGAAAGCATTGCACAGGTACGATATGTTCTTATATTAATGATGGGATCATAATTATTAATTAATTGATAAAAGGTAACGTTTTAACTCTTCATATTTGATTGCACTGTTTTTCTTCAACAAATGTATATGAAGCAATATTTCTAGTGTTTGTTCAGAATTTTGGTAAGGAAAATGTGGCTAAGTGGATAACTTGGACATATATCCACAGGTTTCTTGTGGGGGAACACACTCAGTTGCCCGTACAACTGATGGCAGACTATTTTCTGTAAGTAGATCTAGTAGCGAGTATATGAATCATTGTATGTCAGTTAAGTGCAAATGTAGATTTTTTAGGAGTGGGTAGTATTACTTTGGATTGGCACTGATGTGTTCAGATATATTAGAAAGAAACTGATAGGTACTTTTTATTATTATGACCAGTATGGAAGAGGTGATCATGGCCGTCTTGGATATGGTCGAAAAGTTACAACTGGGCAACCAATGGAAGTACTTATAGACATAGAATCCCCAAAGAACACTTCAGAAAATAATGGCCACTGGGTTGCTAAACTTGTTGCATGTGGAGGTCGACATACACTTGCTATAGCTTCATGGGAATCCAAAGAGGTGGATTTTTAATGTATACAAATTATGTGATTTAAATGGCATCAAAATCCAAATTTAAGTAGACTTTAAGAAGTCAGGTTACAGCAAAATTGTATTCTGTAACTTGTACAACTTGTTATCAGTCACTAAGATCTGTATGTAGTAATATCTTTCAACAAAAGAGAACATTACCCTAAAAAAGAAGCTCGCTTCATGTCTACATAAATGGCTTAATTTTGTCTCAGAAGTAAATAAAAGAGCTGGATGTATGGTTATAAAATTTAGATTAGCACCTACCATTGAACACGTTTAGGATAACAGAAACTTGGGTTGAAGACAAGATTTGTGAGATTGTCTTCTTGACAAGAAATAAATTACTGTAAATGGGTATTGAAGAACAATATGTTGACTCTCCTTAGATCCCATCACTGTGTTCACTGAGACATCTCCAGAAATGCATAAATCAAATATTTTGAGCCAATTTGTGCAAAAGCTCCAGAATCCATAAATTTAATTTTGAGCCACACCGAAAAGACTATTTGGCATTTAGATTATGTCCAAACTCTAAGTAAAAGCACATTTGATGAGAAAATAAAAAAAATGTTTATTTCTAAATATTGTAGGTTTGGATAATCACATTCTGATTCATTCTCTGAAAATTTGAGTCACATGTTCAATATTGTTGGGGTAGTTCTACTTTGATGAGGTGATGAAGGTGAACCTGATATTGTGAAGAAATAATTTTTCATGAGGGTACATAAAAAGAAATGTTAATCCAAGGGCAACTATTGTGATGAAAGATCAGTCAATACAGGTATGTAACAGTACTTTTTACGTATTATCTACAAATATTGACATCAAGGATTCATATAAATTAGGTCCTCAAGTACTAGATTGACCGTCTCCACTATTTATAGATAGAGATTAAATTTCAAGTCACGGAATCCCTAAGAGCTTCCTATCATTTTGAAGTGAAGATTCATGAAAAATACCCAAAGGTGCAATGTCCCTAGGAATATGATATTATAATGTATTATGTAGTAATAATTAAAAGATCGAGGTGTATATGGTTCGCAAGCTAAGTTGCCGATTCGGGTTCGGGGACGGATTCGGGTTCGCGAATCCGATTTGTGGATTCGTGAATTTTTTTTTTGCCATTTGAATTCGTATGGGTTCGTGAGTGTGTGTGTGTGTGTATATATATACAAAAAATAAGAGAAATATACATAATTCTAAAACTAAATAATTTCATAGTATGAATCTATGATGCTTGATCATTGATCAATGCCAAATCCCCAAGATAAACATTAAAAATTTAAGTAGTATACTTGATCATTGATCTAAGTTCACGATTCTAAAGAGAATCAGCACATTGAATTACTGAATTCAAAATATATAACTAACTATTTTAAATCATATTTGCAATGAAAAAAATATAAGAAATCCAAATTTAAATTTTACTTTTCTTTAATATTTAAAAAAAATGAAACGTATTGAATATTAAAAAAATTAACCCAAACAGAAACGTATTAAATATGGAAAAAAAATTATCGGCTGCCAAAAAATGAGCGGCAACTAAACACCCACCAAAAGGTGAAAAGCAAATAAACAATTACGCGCTCACAATGACAAATGGATCTCTGCAAATCTAAAATCTCTGCCCGGATCCAGCACGGATCGGGAGGAGAATCCGGAACCGGATCCGGGGTCCAGGGTCCGAATCCGGTAACTCAGTTTGCAAGTCATCCTATTGTTTAATTAGAACAAAATAATTTATCTCACATAAATTGGATAATAGTAATTGTTAGTAAGATTCTATATATTGTAAGGGCTTATTGAGTGAAACATCAATCTTGAATATTGTAATTTGAGTTTACGCATTATTGGGTGGATTGCTCTGTTCAAGTAGCTAATAGGCAAATAAAAAATGCATATAGTCATAAAGGAGGCATATCTCCTCATCTCAAGATGCCAACTTTGCTCCAAGACAAAAGACGACTCTTCTAGTTGTGTGCGGCACCACTTTAGAATTCATTAACTTTTGAAAACAAAAGCAGATCTTTTATAAATATTAAGAATCATAGTTCACAGACTCAAGAATTGAAGAGTGCTCGGCAAGTCCAAAATTTTCAACTCGGCAAATACTCAGCAAAGATTTGGCAAAAACTCAGTAATTTAGAAAGTACTTAAAATTAAAATATCTTAAAGAAAGTTTCTTTTTAAAAAAAAAAACTCAACTACAAAATGTATTAAATTAAAAATTGACCTCTCGAAAGAGAAAATGTATGGTTTTATAGTGAAAACATGTGAAAAACACATTTAAACCAGCATTTTACCCGCATTAATATTTTTACCCATGTTTTTTAATGTCTATAAAATCACGAGATTTAAACTTGTGAAAACTCGCCCAGCAAAAAAAAAGAGTACCTTGCAACTCGAGATTACTCACAGAGTTTGCAAACTATGTTAATTATCTAATTTCTGCTTAAAGCTCTTAATAGTAAAAGTCCTCAAAAAGCTAGAAATGATTGGAGGATCATGTTCAAATAGACCCTTCGCGCATTCATTCTTTCACATAGTTGGCTAAGGGAAGAAGGCCACATATTTGAAGAAAAATCATATAAAAAGAGGCAGCTTGAATAAGATTTCCAAGGATTCAGAGCAATATTAAGAAACGGCGAGATACAGCATCAATGGAAAAGAGGTTTCCAGCTATCAAACTATTAAGAGCTTGTAAAAGTTTGTGTTTGAGGATTTGCTAGACCTCATCAAAACAAAGAATCCACCATGAAAGTTTCATCAAAATCTTCTATCGAGCCACCTTCCAAAAAAGTCTATTTTTAGCCCACGCTAAAAGTAGGTCCTCACCATTTTTGAAGAAATTAGTATATTCTAAGTTCTTTTAAAAATTGAAGCCCACATTATTTTTAGCGTGCTTTAATTTTATATTAATGTGAGTTATTGTTAGATCATCTATCTCATCATTAACAGTTAAAATAATAATCACGTCTGAGAATTAGAATTAGTACATAGAGTTAATTTTTATTAAAGTCTGCATTGATGAAAACAGGCTATTCAAGGTGGTAGTAGTAGTTAATATCATTCTTTGTATGCATTGCTCTGGAAAATAATATAAATCAGTAATTAATATCATTCTTTATATGCAATGCTTTCAAAAATAATATAAATCAGTTAAATCAGTGGTTGTTTTGCAATTAATTAGAAATTGTAATTCGCATGCCTACATATTGTTGTAGTCGCTATTCACGACGTATATCATACCCGCAAGTTGCAACTCAATCAGCCACTAAGCTTCAGATAAGTCACTTACCATCCACAAGGCTATATAAAGTCAAGGTTAGAGCAAAGATCTCTACTGAGCTGTTCAAGCTCTTGGGTGGTGGGAATCTCTTTTGGATTGAGATTCCATAAGCTGTCACAGGGTACCACTTTTTCTTCATTGTACATGATCTATAATTTGTTTTTTAATCGAGATCTAAAAATCATAATAAAACTACTCCCAACAACATGGATTTTGGGCTGTGTTTGTAAGCATGGTCAAATATATTACCAAAATTCTTTGTTTGATAAATACAATTGGATATGCATACATTTTGCAGTAGTGCAACCGGTGAATAGGAAATCTTTCGCATGTGCAATTTAGGGTTTTGAATTTATATTTTAGATGGGTCATGTTTGTCCTCGTTCATATCCCTACATTTCTTCCATGCAATGATGATTTTATCAAATATTTCTAATAGCATGCTTTTAGCTTGCTCTATTAACAATAAAACAATACGGATTTTTATCATAATTTTAATCATGGTGGTAATCTATGTATTTTACTGAGGGTTTGTCGGTTTGTCTGTAATCAATTTGAAAGAAATAAAGAAAGAAAATAATTTTAACGTCCACGAGGCTAAATGGGACAGACCATCTCACATGCTGAAATTTTCATTTCCACCCTTTTCTTGTGAAGCTTGATGATGAGTGCCCTCAACTGCTCAACCGTCCCCTCATTGAAAAGATCAAACCACAAATTCTCGGTCAAAAGAGTGTTAAAACTGTCCCTATTGTCCCCCTTTGTGAAAATGATTTGTTTTTAAATAGGTTTTCCATCACGTTTCAAATTCTTAAAGGCATAATTGTACTAGATTCAATCTTTTGATGACTTCGAAAAATTTGATTAGAGAATTCTACTTGATATTGTTTGTTTGGATATGCTAAAGCATCGTCCCTAGATTTGTAAAAAACACGATAAATAATTAGACAAAATAATATCTCCTACAACTCATTTCACACATGTAACATCTGACATTATAATTTTATGAATGTGTTAAAGAGGAGTCATAGAATTGTAACTAATGTGTCTTTTATCAAATATGGAAATAGGTGAGCGGGAGTTTTGCTTGACCCAAATAAATATTAAATGTGGTTAACCATACAAAATATCTTACCAATGTCATATTAAACTTTACAAATAGACCCAAATTGATGAAGGGTACTCCCCTTACTAACCCAAACACACACAACACATTAAGGAAATAAATAGGAAAGTGTAAGAATAGAAACACTTGTTTTCTATTATCTTCAATGAAATGACATTACAATATTCGTAAAAATAAAATGCTACAATCTCATGTGCATTTTTATTACAATAATTTGCATGATAACCCACAAACTATACTCAAATTGAACTCGTAAATCACCTTCATCCATGTATATGTAGCACCAATAACTGTCTTAGAATATTCTAGAAAGTGAAACTTACCCATTTTGGCGCCTAGGGTTCAATTTTCCGCCTAAATGATTTTTCTCTCTTCCTTTTTGTATTGAAACTTGAGTCTTGATGACTCAACTTCTGGAAGCCATATTTTTTGAATCGCGGACTCAATTTTCTATTATAACCACTTTTTAGAAACCTCTTGAAGCGCTCTACAACCTATGATAGCAAAGCGTCACCCCCCATGAGTTTTGACCCATTTCAAAGCCTCTAAGGCTTTCAAATTTGAGTTCAAAGTTTTTTCGTAACACCGTGCCAAAATCAAAAAATTCAATATCTTCAAAACCAGACTTGATCTTGCCATGAAACTTTACCGACATGCTTATTTATCCAAAATGAACCTCCAAGGAAGAAATTGGACAATCTGTGCTCAAACAAAAGACTTACTAAAAATAGTAAACTTGCTGAAAATAGTAACCTTGCCCAAATTAGCCCTTATTGAAAAAATAGAAAATATTGTTGGGTTATGCGAGATTTCTCTTACACCCGACATGCTTTTGCATCAGACACCCAGGGTAATTTGAGAAGTGACCTTGTCACATCTCCGGTTTGCTGGGGAAAACTGAAACGTCCAACCTCTTCCTTTGATCGCCATGATGAATCTTCAATAGGCCTTCCTTTTTATTTGACCAAGTACTCTTATTTTTAGTTTCTTGTGCTTGTGCCAACACAACTATCCAAGATATCTTTTATCTCCTTTGTAGATGAAGTTAGTATTGAAATATTCCATTGTGCTTCTGCTATTTCATCTTCAATACTCCTTTCATGATACTCTGTCAAATTTGAAATATTAAACACGTGAAATATTGAGTTCGCTAGGCAATTGTACTTCATATGCATTTCCTGAATCATGCTTCTTCAGGATTTGCATGGTCCAAACTTCATCTTCAATTTGTTGTGAAATCTTTTCTTTCTCAAATGAACCATGACTTCATCTCCAATCTGAATTCCTTATATCTCCTTTTCTGATATGCCTTAATCTTGTACTGAATATTCATTTTATTGATTTTCTTTTTCAGCTCTTCATGTAAATTCTAAAGGTGTTCTGCAAAGTCTTCAACTTAGACACTACTCTTTTCTCCTTTGTCCAACTTCCTAAATTCTGAAGCATTTCTAGGACTACTTCCATATACAATATGGAATGGTAATTTATCAGTGTTCCTATTGATAGAGTTATTGTATGCAAATTCTACATGTGGTAAAATTAAATCCCACCCCTTCAGTTTATCCCCTACAAAGCATCTCAACAGATTCCCCAAACTCTTATTCATCACTTCTATCTGTCCATTGGTCTATGGATGGTGTGCTGAGCTAAACTGCAAATTTGTCTTCAACTTTTTCGACAATGTCCTCCAAAAGTATCCAACAAACTTAGTGTCTCGATCTGAAACTATACATTTGGGAAGACCGTGTAGTCTCACCACTTCTCTGAAAAACAATTCAGCCACATAAACATCATCATTAGTCTTTCTACAAGGAATGAAATGTGTCATTTTTGAGTACGTATCTACCACCACAATAATAGAATCATGTCCTCTTTGAGTCCTTGGTAAACCAAGAATAGAGTCCATATTAATGGCTTCTCTAGTACATGTGTACATGTAATGATTGATATAACCCTATATTCTGCTTGGTTCCTTTTGTCATTTGACATATTCTACAATTTTGCATGAACTTATTAACATCTTGCTGCAATTGTGGCCAATACTAATGCTCACTAACCAGAGCAATGGTTTTATCTCGACCAAGTGTCCAGCCAATCCTCCACTATGCTTCTCCTTGATTAGGTTCTCCCTCATGGACTCTTTGGAATGCACAATTGGCTACCTTTGAATAACATACCATCTTGGATTATAAAATCCAACCATTTGGTCTTGTCTAGAGTAACAGGTTCCGTGCAAGCTCTCCAAACCTCACCAAAATCAAAATCCTCAAGATACAAACTCTTGAGTTCCTAGAACCCAACAACTTCGATATGCATCTCTATTAACAAATTTCGCCTCTTGCTCAGGGCATTTTGCAAGCATATTAGACTTTCTATTCCTGTGCTTCAAAACAAAAGTGTAACTCTAGAAAAACTCAACCCATTTTAATTGCCTTTTATTCAACTTCCCTTGGCTATTCAAATATTGTAAAGCTTGATGATTAGTAAATAAATAAAAAACTCTTTATGAAAAAGATAATGTCTTCACTATCTCAATGCCTGAAATATAGCATAAAATACTTGATCATAAACAAAATATTTTCTTTTGGCATCATTCAACTTCTCGCTAAAATAAGCAATTGGTTTACCTTCCTGAGCCAAAACAGCTCCAATGGCATTGCCACTAGCATCACAGTCTACTTGAAATACCTTATTAAAATCTAGAAGTGCTTAAATAGATTGTTTTGTAACTTTTCTTTTCAACAAATCAAAACTCTTTGTTGCTCCTATAGTCAACTTAAACTCTTTTTTATCCCTTCTCACTATTTCAATTAAGGGTCCACATATACTACTGAAAGTTTTGATAAACTTTTTGTAAAAGCTAACCAAACCATGAAAAGATCTTACCTTAGTAGCACTCCTTGGAGTAGGTCATTCAAGGATAGCCTTCACTTTCTCTGGGCCCATTTTAAGACCATCTACCGAGACAACAATTCCTAGGTTCACTAACTCCTTCACAAAAATGTACTTCTTTAGGTTAATCAACAACTTTTCTTCCCTTAACTTCTCAAAGACCCTATGAATATGTATTATATTCTCTTCCAATATCTTACTAAAGATCAGGATATCATCGAAGCAAACAATAACAAACTTACTCAATAATTCTTCCACTACCTCGCTCATGAGCTGCATGAATGTGCTTTGTGCATTGGTTAGCCCAAACTAGGCTATAATTAACCACTCATACAAGCCCTCCTTTGTCTTGAAGGTTGTTTTCCACTCATCTCCTTTAATTCGGATTTGGTGATATCCACTCTTCAAATCTATCTTTGTGAAGTACTCAGTTTCACTCAAACAATCCATAATGTCATCCATCCTTGGAAAGGGGAACCTATACTCGATAGTAATCTTATTGATAGCCTGAGAATCTACACACATCCTCCATTCTCCATTTTTCTTTGATGCTAGTCCTTTCGGTACAACACATGGGCTCAAACTCTCTTAAATCAACCCCTTCTACAACAACTCTTGCACTTGTTTGTTCAACTCTTCACTCTTTGTTGGAGTCATTCTACAAGCTTCCTTATTCGATAGGCTAGCTCTCAGAATCAAGTCCATTTGACGACTAATCTTTCTTATTGGTGGCAATCCATCAGGTACATTATCAAATACAATATCCCAAAACTCATCAAACAAATTTGCAACTTCTACAAGTACATCTTGTGCTTCCTCTTTATGAACTTTTGGAATTAAATAAAAACACATATGTTCATGCTTCATACCTTCTAGAAACTTCCTTCCATCAACTAAACATATTCTTGCATTACTACATACCTTTTCCTTTGTTTTCTTCAATGACTTCATCTTGTGTTGGACTCCATCCTTTGTCAAAGAATAGGTATTTGCATACCCATCATGTACTGCGTGATGATCAAATTATCATGGTCTCCCTAATAACATATGACAAACATCCATAGACATAATATCACACAATACCTCATCATGATAGTTTCCAATTTTCATCGTTGTCAGACATTGTTCATTGACCAAAGCCTTGTGATCCTTCTGCAATCAAGCAATCTAGTAGGGATTCAAATGCTTCCTTCTCTCTAACTTCAATTTATTAACCATTTCCTCTTAAACAAGGTTAGTAGTACTACCACCACCTATAATGACATTGCATACATTACTATTACACTTCATCTTGTGTGAAACAAATTCTTCCTTTTCTCAGGTTCCTTCTTGTCATCTAGTAAGGCTCTTGTGGTAACAAGGACCTCTCCTCTGTCAGCATATTTAGATTGTGACGACTCAACATCCTTATCTACATGTCCAACTTGTGCATTATTGTTTGGTCTTCTATTTTTCCTCCCTTGATGTTGGGGACACTCATAAGCTCTATGTCCTCCTTCGCAATGGAAACATGTTCTATGGAAACCTCCTCTTCTCGCTCCTTGTCTTCTTCCTCTTTCTCTTTGATCTCCATTATTTTGATCGCGAGGATGATATGAATTATTTCCCCTCTGATTTTGACTACTACTAGAGTCATCATTCTTGTTCTGATCTTCATTTTGGCCTCCATAAGACTGTCCACTAGGCTTTACACCATGACCTCTTCCATTTTGCTTGTTCTCAAACTTCTTGTTCATTTTTTCTTGTACCTTAAAAGCAAATTGATATGCATCTTCAATGGCAGAGATTCTTACCATTACTACTAACTCTTCTTGAATACTCAACCTCAACCCATTTATGTAATGGGCAACCTTCTCCTTGTTGGCTTCAGAATGACCCATTCTGATAAGCATTTGATAAACCTCTTTTATATACTCTTGGACATATTTTCCTACCTGCTTCAACCCTTGCACTTTCTTCAGAAAATTGAGCTCATTGTCAACAGGAATGAACAATCTCTTCATTTTTTTCACCATCCAATCCCATCTTGTTATCTTCTCCTTCCCTCTTCTATTTCCCACCAAATTTTAGCATGACCTTTCAGCTTAGCCTTTGCAAATTTGATCCTCTTGAGATCTCCTATTTCCTCATACTTACGGTACTTTTCCATATCATTGATCCAGTCGATCAACTCTTCTGGATTAAGATTTCTAAAAAATATGGAAACTTCGATCTTTGGTCTCTTTCCAATCTTCCACTGTCGTTCCTTCGTGGAGGTATTTTTCTTACTTATTTCTTAGACCCACAACCACAGCCCTGGTGCAAACTACCTCATGTTTGGCGACCTATTTACACACTTAGAAACTTCTACTTTGATACTACTTGATGAAGGGTACTCCCCTTACTAACCCAAACACACACGACACAATAGAGAAATAAATTAAAAAATTCAAGAACCAAACAATTGCAAGAAAAGAAAAACTTGTTTTCTATTATCTTCAATGAAATGACATTACAATATTCAGAAAAATAACACGTTACAACCTAATGGGCATTTTCATTAGAATAATCTGCAAGACAGAGCTACAAAGTATCCTTCTCGAACTAAACTCAAAAACCACCTTCATCCCTCTATATGTAGCACCAATAACCTCCTTAGAATATTATAGAAAGTGAAACTTACCATTTTGGCGCCAAGGGTTCAATTTCCCACCTAAGTGATTTTTCTTTCTCTTCCTTTTTGTATTCAACCTTGAGTCTTGATGGTGCAACTTTTGGAAGCTATAACTTTTGAACCTTGGACTCGATTTTCTATTATAACCACTTTTCGGAAATCTCTCGAAGCGCTCTAAATCTTGGGTCAACAAAATTTTGTCTGTTGTGAGTTTTGACCCCTTTTAGAGCCTTTAAGGCCTTCAAAATTGAGTTCAAAGTTTTTCGTACCACCCCGCCAAAATTGAAAAATTCAATATCTTCAAAACTGGATTTGGTCTTGCCATAAAACTTTACTAACATGCTTATTTATTTAAAATGAACCTCCAAGGAATAAATTGGAACAATCTGTGCTCAAACAAAAGACTTCTAAAAATAGTAAACTTGCTAATAATAGTAACCTTGCCCAAATTAGCCCTTATTGAAAAACTAGACAATATTTTTGGGCGATGCAAGATTTTTCTTACACCCTAGATACTCCTACATCACAGATAAATATTTAGAGTTCCTAGACACATCTGAAATTAATATTTATTTTACGTAATTAAATAAATATTTTTTGTACAAGGTTTGCAATATATTTAGAAAATTCTCTCACTTGTTCTATATATTACACAAGGGTAAAACTATGAAAGTAAGAGGTGAGCAGGAGTTTGACTTGACACAAATATTTAATATGGCTAAGCACACAAAATATGTAACCAATGTCACACAAAACTTTGTAACTTGACCCAAATTAATATTTAACATGGATAAATATGGTTCAAATAAATATGTATTTTACATAATTAAAATAACTATTTCTTGTGCGAGGTGTACAATACTACATTTATAAAATTCTCCCACTTGTTCTATACACTACACAAGGGTCAAAAGATGAAATACATTATCATAGCCATCCATGAAACCATATGAATTTCTAACACGCTTTTATGCTCCATCAATATACCTACAATAACATCAATACAATCACCATCTAAGCAATAAATCCTCTCATCCTTCAACATTTCACCTATGAAAGAAATGGAACAAGTGAAGGTGAAAACCATCGATAGAACGCAATCATCAGATCCAATTGATAAAAATGGCTCCAAGTTAGGGGATGAGCACTAGTAGCTATTATAGCTGATTCACACACTCACATATCCTAAACAAAATATTTTGGGGTACGTACTGAATGGTGTTTTGAAAGGTCTAAAAACCTGCATGATGACAAGATCAATGAGCTATCAATAATTGTGTGGACTACTTTTCATGCAGAGGAAGAACCAAATACTTGCATAATTGATAGTGGATGTCCTCATCACATGACTCATGATAAAGGATAGTTTATCAATCTCAAGAAATGGAATGGAAGGCAATTGTCTATTGGAATGAACCGACGATTGTTGGTTGTGGCACAAAAAGATGAACAACATCAATTTTGATAACACAATGAAGATTAGTTCTAAAAACATAGTAAGAGACATGCCAATGACTATCAAGCTTGCAAATACCTTATGCAAGACATGTCAAATGGGAAAGCAGACAAGGAAAAAAAATAGAAGCAAGGATTATTCCTCTATAAAACCCTTGGAGCTAGTGCATATTGATCTTTGTGGAACTACCGGGACAAAATGACTCAATGGTGAAAGGTACTTTATGTTACATATTGATGATTATTCTAGGATGACTTGAGTAACTTTTTTAAGAGAAAAAATAGAAGCTATAAAGAAGTTTAAAGCTTTCAAATCTTTGGTTGAGAATGAAATAGATGCTATGATAAAATATTTGAGAGATGATAGTGTTGATATTGTGGCGACATGTCTGGTAGTTGCCGGAGGTGAAGGGCGGTAGCCCCAAACTGGAGGTCGGCCCGAAGGGCCAAAATCTTTTGCATCTTTTTTGAGAAAAAGAAGACCGACATTGTAAAACCCTAAAATGGTCAATTTTAGAGGTTGCCCTAAAATGTATGTTATAAGCATTTGAGATATATAATGCATTGTAAGGTTGTGTACATTTTTGTTGGATAATAAGAAAGGTTGGACGACTGTGTAGGTGGATGTAGCCCAGGTTTTGGGTTAACCACGTTAAATCTATGTGTTATCTGTGTTTAGTTTCTTTCTTCTATTGTTTCTGTGTATAACTGTTTATTCTTATATTGTTTCGGTTCTGTCAAACCCTAACAATTGGTATCAGAGCAAGGTTTATTGCTGTAGATTGACAGAACTTTCAGATTTGAGTGGGAGAAATGGAGGATTCCAAATTCAAGATTGAAAAATTCAATGGCCAGAATTTTTAGTTGTGGAAAATGCAGATGGAAGATTATCTGTATCAAAAGGACCTATGGAAGCCATTAGAAGGAAAAACCAAGAAACAAGGAACTATGTCAGTAGAGGACTAGGAGGTCTTGGATAGGAAGGCACTGGGATCTATTCGATTGTGCCTTGCACCGTCTGTAACATTCAACATATCAAATGCAAAAATGACTGTAGAGTTGATGGAGACATTGGCTAAGTTATACGAGAAACCCTTAGCTTTGAATAAGGTATTTATTATGAAGCGTTTGTTTAATATGAAAATGGGTGAGGGAGGATCTATATCGAATCATTTAAATGAATTTAATACCATCACCAGTCAATTGTCATCTGTAAAAATTGTATTTGATGAAGAGGTTAGGGCTCTCTTACTTTTATGTTCTTTGCCAGAAAGCAAGAATAGTTTGGTTATGGCTGTAAGCAACTCTGTCTCTAGTTCAAATACTTTGAAATTTGATGAAGTTGTTGGTGTTATCCTAAGCGAGGAAATGCGACAGAAAAGCACAAGTGAAACTTCAACCTCATCAGGTTCCGCTTTAAACGTGGAGAACAGAGGAAGAACAAGTGAAAGAGGAAAAGGCCCTTTGCATGGAAAGTCATGAGGGAAGTCAAATAAAGGACGTTCTCAATCTAAAGGAAAGAAAGATTTCTGGTACTGTGGAAAGCCTGGTCACCTGAAGAAAGATTGTTGGTCTCCGAAAAACAAACAAGGAGACGAAAATGAATATAACAGTAAGGAAGCTAATGTTGCAAGTAATACTTTACAAGATGCTTTAATATTATGTTTGGATAATGTTAATGATTCCTGGGTAATTGATTCTGGGGCTTCTTTCCATGCTACACCCCATAGAAAATATTTTCAAGATTACGTTCAAGGTGATTTTGGACAGGTATATTTGGGTGATGATGAGCCCTATCCTATTGTTGGGAAAGGGAAACTAAAAATCAAGTTGCCAAACGGAAATGACGGGGTACTGCAGGAGGTAAGGCATGTCCCTAATTTAAGAAGAAATTTAATTTCTGCAAGACAACTGGGTAGTGAAGGCTGCTTAGTCATGTTTACAGACAATGTCTGGAGGGTCACTAAAGGTTCATTAGTAGTAGCTAAAGGTTTGAAGATAGGCATATTATATCTGTGTACTGGTAACACTTATTGTACCTTAGTTGCTACTAATAATGTTAATGCGGGGAAAGCTACTATAGAGGTTGCATGAATAGATTCAAAAATGTGGCACCACGGGCTTGGGCACATGAGTGAGAAAGGGATGAAATCCTTTACTCTAAAAATCTGTTGCCAGGACTGAAAAATATCGATTTAGAGTTCTGTGAAAAATGTGTTTATGGTAAACAGAAAAGAGTCAGATTTCTCAGAGTTGGGAAAGAAAAGAAGAGTGAGAAGTTAGAGCTAATGCATTCAGATGTATGGGGACCGGCTCAGGTATCATCTCTCGGTGGCTCTCATTATTATGTTATTTTTATAGATGATTCAACCATGAAAACATGGGTATATTTTCTGAAACAAAAATCTGATGTTTTGGAAACATTTAAGAAATGGAAAGCTTTGGTTGAGAATGAGATAGGAAAGAAGTTGAAGTGTCTCAGATCGATAATGGAGGTGAGTATTGCAGCACAGCCTTTGAAGATTAATGTTCTATCAATGGAATTCAAAGGCAGAAGACAGTTCCAGGAACCCCACAAGAAAATGGTGTGTCAGAAAGAATGAATAGGACAATCATGGAATGTGCAAGGAGCATGAGATTGCATGTTGGACTGC
>MU227637.1:162259-173867 GCA_018584345.1 Thuja plicata | reverse complement strand
TTGTCTTCATTGAATCTCTCGTTGTATGGTTTATTGGCAAGGTCATGAGTTTATAGCTCTAGCTGAGAGCAATTTTTATAAATCTTGCAACTCCATGCATAGAGAGCTATGGATCGATTTGTGAGGGTTCATTCTTGAGTTTCCTTGCATGTAAGGATTCATAGAAGTGCACTATTTTGTGTGTACACAAAGTATGGGGGAATATTCTCTAAGACAAACATTTTGTATAACTGAGTTACCTTTATCTCCAAAATCTTATGGAAGATCATTAATATCAAAGAAAAAAACAGATGTCCCTATCACAATACTTAATGACACTTTTATCAGTGGGAGCACATTATTAGATGAAGCAGAAGCTAAAAATGCAAATGAATGGCTTTATAAGGAGAAGAAAGATGAATCCATAAAATACATGAATTTGTCAATTGACCAATATGGTAAGGGATTCACCATAATGCAGAGAATTGGTTATGATGGTAATGGTCCTATAGGGTTAAGAAGAGAAGGTACAGTGGAACCAATTCTAGCAAGTCCAAATTCCCAAAGAGATACTAAAGGTTTAGGATACAAAGAAAAGGGAAATTGGGATAAAAGAAAAAAAATAGCTGCTCATGAACTGTCCAATCATATTAGAGATGTTCAAGAATATAGTGATGATGATGATTCAAATGACTATGAATGAGCTGAAATCTGACTCTTTACAAAATACATAGAGATTGATTTAATTCACACTTATAGTGACACATACCTTGAGGGGGAGAGTTCAGGGTCTAGATCATTAGATTTAGATTCTCATGATATTGATAGTGACAACCAAGAGGAAAGAGAGATTCATAATGTGAGAGACGTTTCTAAAAAAAGTATGGACATAGACCTTGTCAATACCATCATTAACCTTGATAAATTTTCCATCAACATCATTACAACCTTTGAAACCAATCCCATTGATCCACTACCTCTTATCTATCTGAAACTTATAGATTGGGATATGCCCGAAGTACCTGAACTAGATACTTTCCACAGTGATGATGCAATCATAGACTATCTTGGAATTAGAGATCACATACCTTAAGGGGATCATAAGGCAAGGTTCCCTATATAAATCAATGAAATGGCCTACTTTGGAGAGACTGTCAATCCTTTCAATAGAAAAAACATAAAAATGAAATATGGATCTAATGGTGAAAACCACATTGTGGCAGTATTAGATCATGAAAAGGGAAAAATAAAGGACACATATAATGTTGAAAACCTCTTTGAGGCACTAAAGGATGGAAGGCTTAAAAGTCTCCCCAATTATTTCTATCGAGAACAATCAACTATATTGATAGAACCAACAATGCCTATCAACATTGGAACATAAGAGACCTAGAGAATTCTTATTGTAGCAACTTCATTAACAGAACAAGAAAGAGAAGAATTCCTTCAATTTTTTAGAGAAAATAAAAATAATTTTGTTGGTCTTATGTTGACATGCCTGGTTTAGATCCAAATATTATCATGTATATATCCTCTTTAATCCTTTCTTTGTTCAACTCTCCCTTGGTGAATGTAGCGGGAGAATTATATTGGATGATGCTCCTTTGTTATTTCCGCAGAAGATGTATTTTCTCATAGTATTTTGGGGAAGTAGGTAATTTCTCAATATGAAATGAATGTTTCATAAAATATTATCTACATCCTTGGTCTTGGATTTTGAGTTTACCCTTGGAAATTTTTGATAATGTTGAAGGATCAACATATTGGAAAGAGCTAGATGATGATGCTTCTCTGTTGGTTGGTACTTGTTGTGCAAGAGTCTCTTTCAGATTGGCACAAAATTGAAAAGGATTAGGGTCTCTAGGAATAGTGATCTCAATTCCATTGTAGGGATACTTCAAACATTGGCAATAATTTTATGGGATTGCCTTCATTGTGTGAATATGAGGATGGTCGAGAATCACATTGTAGCACAAATCCAAGTCTAAAACTTGTAATAATTTGTGCTCTATGGATTGGCCAATTACGTAAATGTGTAGTATGATAACTCCTTTGGAAGGAAATTTTGTATCATCATAGGATTTTATTGTTATTTTCATGGAAGGATCAATGTCATTTTTAGAATATTCGAGTGCTAATACAACTCTCAAGGTGTAAATATTTAGTCCTAATCCACCATCTATCAAAACTCATCTGATTTTGCAGTTATGGACAAAGAATTCTAAATGTAAAGAATCATTAGGTTGGGTCTATGAGGTGGAACATTATTTTTGCAAAGGCAACATGTGTGGTGGAAAGGTGATCAATCATAGTCTAAAACTGGTCAACATTTATATTTGTAGGCACTGTGGATTCTTGCAAATCCTTATCTAAGATCTCTCTATACATCAGGGATATGCATAGAAGCTCAAGAATGAAAATTTGTGCATGCATTTTTCTAAGGTGGTCAATGAGATTATATTGACTTGTCTCTTGTGGCTTAGGAGGGGCTCCTTGTACAATGATTTTAGATTGTTGGGTAGTGACTGCACATTGGAGATCTTTCTCTTTGATGGTTATGCTAGACACATGACTATCTGAGACTTGAATGCAATTTATAGTATATTCATGAGAGGTTCTAGTGTAGCTTACATTGCCTTTGGGATTAGAATTTGAACTAGAGGATTTCCTCTTTGAATGATCAAGCAAAGGACTTGAAAATTGTATGATTAGTTTTGGAGGATCTTGTAGGAGGTTCCACTTCAATTCGACCTTGATCAATAAAATCTTGTATAATGTTTTAACTGAAAACATGAAGCATTCTTATATCCTTTTGTATGATGATATTACCAATAATTACTATTGTTCCACCGTGGTGGTTTTACTCTCGATTCCTCTTTTATCTTAGGTAATCTTATAAAATTTGGTTCAATTAATTGTTGCAAAACTAATTCAATGGGTTCTCCCAATGGTGTAAATTGTCTAGGAGATGTCTCCTTGGACCTGGGAGGTTTATCTTGTTGATTCTGTTGGATCGCATTCGTTGTTTGAACGTTTCATTGAGATTGATTAGGTGGCTGAGGGTTGCGATGATTTTTTCTTGTGTATTGTTGATTGTTCTTGCATCAACAACACCATCATTTACGACATTCTTATTCTAAGACCAAAATTTTTTCTTGTTATTTTAGTTGCTTGCATTATTGTTATTGTCCTTATTGAGTTTTATTACTTTGTTTTAATCAAGACCTTCTTCATTTTTTTCCCTTTTTAATGAGATTTTTGATTGTGCTTGGGCTTTTGATTTTTAGCTCATACATCATTTATGTTACAATATTCTCAATGAATAAGTTCATTTGTTGTTCTTTAAGGACGTCAAATGGGAATCAACTGACAAGGTAACACTATCATAGTAGAAATTTTATAAAAGGTTCACCCACATTTTTCTTTGTGGTACACAAATCATTCGAAGTAACCTCATTTCCAATGTTTAAAGTGAAATGAAAAATAATTTTTTTAGCTAATTCCATCCACGATCTTATATTTGTTGGCAATCATGCATAGCAATCCATTGCTTTCTCAGCAAGGGTTCGAGGGAAAAGACACATAAAATATGCGTCATCATAGGCCATCTCTATACAAGATGCATAAAATTATCTAATATGGTCTTTTGGGTTTCCTTTTCCCTTATACTTCTCAAATTATGGAACCTCAAATTTGGAGGAAAAGGAGGCATATACAAACTCTTTTTAAATAGATTAAGTCATAGATATTTCTCAATATAAATCTTCTAAACTCATTTGGTTTGTAATGCCTCTGCTTGTGTCAATTTCTTAATTTTTTGTGCCACCACATCAATGGGTGAGGGTTTTGCCAATATATCATTCATATCTGGATTGCCTCTTTGTCAATAAATTGTTCCTCTAGCCGGATTGTGATCATGATGATATGAAACTAACATTCTTGGAGTACTTGTAGAGGAGAGGATGAGTCTGACGATTGATCTTCAGGTTGAGTCATCGTAGCATTTTTATATTGGGGGGTTGCTGATATTATGGATATTTTACCATTATATGCACTTGTTGTTGCAGATAATATGCCATCACTTATTGGTGGATACTTGGATAAAAAAATTGTTGAAATGGAGGCAATTGTCCATGATATTGTGGCACATATTGCTAATACTGCATTGTTGGTTGCAATTTTTGTTGATATTGCACATATTGAAAAAGTCGTTGTTGATGATGATATTTGGCATCCCATTTTTTGATGTTGCATACTTGGTTGTTGTTGATTTTTCTCTATTTGTTGTTGATATCCCAAACTTCCAAGAAAATTATGAAGAATTTTAGGTTGATATTTTTGATATTTAGACAATTTTTTTTGGGATATCATTTTCTATTTAGATTGTTGTGCAACATCCACAGATTGAATATGTGATGCATCACTTGTGCTCATTTTTTGTCCCTCAGGGATGCGCTTGTTACTGTATCATATGAAATGGTGAGCAATACTATGGAGGAATATCACTCACAAAATCAAATGGTAAGGGTGCATATGATACATGAGGAACACCCCTAAAGGCTGACCCTCAAACCCAAATCAGATTAGCACAACCCAAAAGGATGAAGGGGTGCTAATGCAAGATCTAGATTTGAGGATGGAGTGTGATTTGGAGATGGTTTCCTTTAATGTCAAATGTATATGATATGTAAATATGATATGAAAATATATGAAAGGAATTGATTCTATGATAAATGAAATGACAACTAGCAAGACATGATATAAGGTATGATGCAAAAAAATAAATGCAAGATGAAAAGAAGAAGATTGAACTCACCTTGAAGCTAGGAGGAGAGGAGAAAACTTTAGATCTAGTTTTGACATTCACAGAACTGTCATAATCATAAATGGTTATGGATCTAGCACTTTGACACCTGTAACTTCTGACTGTGAAATTTATGGATCCAAAAGACTATGTCGAACAAAGTCGACCAATTCCTAGAGGCTCCAAATTTGATGAAATTTGTGAAGGATCTGACATGAGTTCTGTAATTCCTGAAATTCGAGTTTGAAACTTTGAAAACCTTTTCCTGCACACAAGAAGGGGAAAAGGTTGTGGAAAGAGGCTTTCCTTGGTCAAGCCCTTGTATAGGAATCAACCTTGAAATGAAATAGGAATTGCATAAGGAAAGTAATGTAAACAAGATAAATGTCAGATTTACCTTGCATGAAAACCCTCATGGATGGATGTAGAAACAGTCAAATCCATGAAGATGATTGAAATGTGTTTTAGAATCAAGGATGCCTTCACAAATGCATGGATCCACAATCGCCAAATCCTAGATCTTGAAATGAGTGTATGCTTGAAATCTTGAATGGAGAAGAGGAATGGACCTTCTTGCTTGATTGAGAATTCCTCTACTTGGCCATCATGGGAAAGAAATTTGCATCAATGAGAGAATAATTCATTTTCTTGAATGGATCTTGAATTGGATGCTTGCCTTCAAATCTTGAATCCAAACCCTCAATCACACAACTTGAAATCTTGATTTCTTGCACTTGAAAGATATCTTGCTCATGTATATTATGGATCATGTAGATATATCAAAATGAGAGGAGAGAGCCCCCTTTTATACTCATTTCAGGATTCAATATTGTCAAGCTGACCACAAATAAAGATCAAGAATAAAAAACCTCTGCATTGGGCCCGAAGCCCACTTAAATGCAATGCCCTAGGACAAGATCGAATTGGGTCAACCTAGTCCAGAACAAGGCCAACTTAGTTTGACCTAGTCCTAGAATTGTTAATTTCAAAATAGATCTTGGTCTTCGGAAGTTTGAAAAGTTTTGGGGAGATAAAATGGAAGATGCGGGAAATCAAGCATAAAGACATTTGGATCTTGAAATCACAAAAATGGGGTCCAATAGGTCCTAAAGCCACCAATAATGGGTTCTAACTTTGTAGGAAGATACAGTTACCACTTTGGAAGTTACAAGAGATGAATCTGTTTGTTTAGGTATGTGCAACTTCGCTACATTTTCACTTGGACCTTTAGGTGGCAAACTTGTTGAGGTCATTCCCTCTTATGTATGATAAGTTAACAAAAATGGTGCACTTTTTTGTGTGCTCATATTTCCTTCTAGAGAGAGCATATTTGGCATTCCTATGGTAAATTTATTTTTGCGTCCCCTTTTGTTGAATTGTGGAGGGAATACGTGATAAGTCGATTCACAATGTTCTAGTTGGTTTCACCATAGAATGCATATTTGTATTTCCATCCACTTGAGGTGATGCTGATATTGTATCAAATAAAGGATTATGTAAATCACTCCAATGTAGGTTTTGGCGGGATCTCCAAAGTCAAATCCTTGCATGCTCTTTTCAAAATTACCTCTGTTTCTCTTGATCCACAATATGTTTACCCTTTTTTTTGTTCCAAAATGGGTTTAGGCTGAGTTTCTTCCAAGATAGATTTTTTGGGTCATGTAAATCTGATTCTTCCAACATTGGTTGATATTCAAAATTCAACTTAAGCTTATGTTTAAGAAGGTTGGCATATCTTCTGGGATCACTAAACACCAATTCTTCCAAATTTTACTTAATTTTTAATTCTTTATTTCCTTCTCAATTTGTTTGTGGGGAACATCTTTCAAGGAAATATGACTCTTATGTGAAGATTTTGAATCTGAAGATGAATATGGTTGCTCATTTTGGTGTGTCTCTTGTCAAAAGAGTGAAGATGATCCAGGTCAAACATAACCAAAACTAGGATGAAAAATTGGCTCCATATTAGATGAGGATCCGTGTTGACTATATCCTTGATTTTCTTGATCAAATTCAAATGTTGGTTGGGTGTTTACCTTTGGTGTTGGCAGTCATGGTTTCATTGGTAAAAAGATTGGTTCAAATGTTGGAGATGGTCCAATTGAACTATGCCATACTTTGGTTGTGTGTTGGTAGATGGGCCCATATTTGGATTAAAACATTGTTGTGTGAATAAATTGAGATTGTCTTGAATAAAAAACTGACAGTGTGTCTTCCATTGACGCATACATGTGTTGGTAAGATGAACGTTTTTGTCTCTTTGAAACTTGGGTCTTGTTTCAACCATTGTGCTATGATTTTGGATTTTCAAAGTTTATGAATGAAATGATATGCACTTAAAGGAATAACCAATATGACTCTAAGAGATGGATAACAAATGAAACTTAAAGGTGCTAAAATGCAAACTATTTTTTTGGTATTTTTGGGAATTTTCACCATGTAAATTAGGAATGACAAAATGTAAGCTATGTTTTTGGATTTTTAAGAATTTGAAATTTTTGGAAATACTAGTGTAAAGATATAACCCTAAGAAATTGAAATGAGGCCAAGACCATAGAGGGCCAAAGGACAAGTTAAAAGGAAAAGGACAATTCAAACCCATCATTGATAATTTAGGGTCTTGACTTAATAATAGTGACAAAGGGACAAGTTTTTTGACTAGGTCTAGACTTCCTATCAACAATGTAAGATGTAACCTTAAGACTTGGATTTTGAAATTTTGAAAAGTTTGATTTAAGGTCTAAATGCAAAGTGTGTATGCAAAAGGCTAATATGAGGAACACCTGAGTTCGGACTACTCAATGTCCTATGTTTGAGACAACGCAATAATGAGGCAATAAAGGACTTAAGACTTAGGCAAATGATGATTATATAAATTTTAACCTAAGGTGAAAAGGTTGAAACAAGATTCCAAAGTTTTAGATATCTTTGATTTCCCATGTTTTGAATCGTTGGAGTTTGATAATTTTTTGAAGTGTTTGGGATAGTTATTTGAGATGTTTGAATGAGTTGTGTTTTGGATTGAGAAATTTTTTTTTCGAACACTCACACAAGATAAAATAGATAGAATAGTTGTTTCTAACTCCAACAAAGATTGGAGGAACATGAAAAGCGACCACGCAAGCCCAAAGTCTTGGTCACTAGTATTGAAATATTGAAGACGCTTAAAAACAAGCATAACCTAGGCTGGAAATAGGATACTACTTGTTGAGTCCCCGCTTGGATAAATACATATACCTAAACAAAGTGAACAAGTAGAGAATCAAGTGTCACTAACTCCCCTCCACGGCACGTGAATCACTTGACCTCTTACCTTGAAGGTCTGGAGACCTTACGAACCGAGGAATTTATTTCTGAAAAATGAATAGTATGTGTGGGGTGACTTCAGAGTTTCAACCTCCTGCACCAGCAAGCATAGGGTTTTGAGCTGCTACAACAATTGGTTTTTAGTATGGGAATTTGTTCAAGTGGCCATACTTGCGGTTGTTCACCCAATTCAGGAGTCTCCTAGCCGTTAACTTATCAAATCAATTAAGGGGTTTTAGGCATCACTCTGTGGATTACACATCACACAGATACTAAGGGAGACTTATGTCGATATGACATATCTGCACTAATTGATTATGACTTTAATCATAACTATATTTCTTTTCTTATAATGGTTCAAATGAAGCTTGGCCTTAGCTTGTTACCATTTGGGATGTTCCCTTGGGTGAGTACTTTTTCCCACAAGGCAAGCCCTCTAAAAAAAGAAAATTGGATGTTGCTATTTCTTTCCTCTTACTTCCAAGGTCCTGAAGGCAAGGGGAGAGGATATTTTGTGTAGCAGTAGGTCGACCCTACAATGTGCAAGTGTACCAAACACTTCAGACAGAGTTCATTAACCTTTAGAAAAGAAATGTGGTCGAAGCTAATAAAATAAACACATGATTGTTTGAGAACACAATTTCTTCATCAAGCATCTTGCAAGAAACTCATTAGTAGTTTTATTCAAAATTCTTCATCTCACAATTGTCAAGGTGTTGCATAGATAATCAATAACATAAAAATCCTCTAATCTACCAGGAATCAGAAAGCTTGGAAAACATAGATGAAACCTCAAAAAAAAAAAGATTTTACCATCCAAGTACACGACATACCATTCAAGTGTGCAAAACATTGGTCAAGTGCACAACTTTAAGCCCTAAGTGCATAGCATACTCCACCAAGTGCGCAAGAAGTCAGTCAAGTGTGTAACAAGACTCTACAAGTGCACACAATTACAACCAACTGCACAGAAATAGTGCTACTCTAATTAGCAAATTTGATTTGAAAACCCAAAATTTGCATGCAATTGATTGATTAAGCCTCCTATTTAGACCGATCTAAGAATTTTTTGTTTATTCCATTGTCCTACTTAAACTATCTGAAAATTTGTTGTTCATTGATACCTCCTAGTCAAACTAGATGAAGGATTGTATGTTCATTCAACCTCCTATTTAAAATGGATGAAGATTTGTGTTCATTTTAACCCTTGCTGAGATTAAATATAATATATTTTAAGCCTTTATTTAGTGAATTTATCACCATAAAAGATAAATTAAAACTAAAACACCCTGCATGCACACAAATGTTAGCAACATAAGTCAAGTGCACAGGACATTGGCTCAAGTGCATAGAAATATCTTCAAGTGCATAGTAAACTACTCCAAGTGTGCAGTTATGGGCACCAAGTGCGCAACAAGGGCATCAACTGCATAATAGATTAGATCAAGTGTGTCTGATTCATATCCACACCTACAAACACATTAAAACTCCAAAATTCCATCAGATTCTAAGCCTGCTTCACTTCGGGCTCAGCAAAATGTCAACTAGGAAAATGGGGGTTAATAACATACATGATCAAATCCAACCACGAAACTATAAAATCGGGCAGTATATTCCTAATCATGCCAACAAGACCATCAAAACGAAATGCATAAACTATAAACTAAAATAAAGCAAATCATTCCTTTGATGAAGCCTCATTGTTTCTTCTTTATTCTCTAATATGATGTTGCTCTCAAGCACTAAAATGCACAGAAAGTAAGTGGAAATGGGAAAAATGATGGTGAGAATTATTCGAAGAGCGTGGTTCCAAGAATGAGGCCAAAGAGGCCAATTTATAGACTTTACAATTCAAATTCGACAGTGAAGATCAAGGACAAATCAATAGTCAGGCATATGAGAACTCATTTTTCGCAAATGACAAATTATGACAAATTGAATTAGTTATTTTGGCAAATGGAAAATTTATGACAAATTGATGATGATTTTGGAAGTAGAAATTAGTGGAAGGAAAATGGGAGAAATTAGGGGGATAAATTTATGGGAATGTGTCCTATGAGAAATTAAGGGGGATAAATTTGTGGGAATGTGTCATATGAGAAATTAGGGGGATTGTGACATGTGAGTAAAAAGTGGGATGGAGAGAAATTTGGGGGTTTGACATGAGTTAGAAAATGAGGAGATTTTAATAATTTAAAATTATTAATTCTCCACATTTTAGGAAATTAATCAATTAATTAAATAATTTAATTAATTGTGGGAAAAGGAGAAAAGAGGACTAAATAAAATTAATTTATTTACCAAGATGAGACATTAGGCTAAGGGGACAAATTAATGGTTATTTGGCTAGGTGGTTAAGACCAAATTGATAGGTTATGACACAATTAGAGGATGAACATTAGTGATTAATTACATTATTTATATTATTTAATTAATGAGGGAATGACACAATGTCGACAAATAATGAAAATCAAATGTAGGACATATAGGAATAGTTAGAATAGTGGCACAATGATTTTACAAGGTAACATCAAGATGTTAAAAAGTGGCATCGCAAGTGTTGACCATTTTTTAGTGTCTACAGTTTATAAACTCGTGTTTATTATTAAAAACATTTAGGCATCGAAACATTCTTGTAATGGTTTGAGTGTTGGAGTAATTAAGATAGCTAATGTAGAAGTTGAATTGAGACTTATATCAAGGAGTCTTCTTGGTCAAGAATCTATCTCCAACTTCTTGAGCATGCAACTATTGGATATCATATCTTAAGATAGCAAATTTAGCTTGGTGTCCAGTTCCTTTTAACCTCGTAATTGTTGCATAGATATAGGCTATTTGAGGGGGAAAGATTAAGTGTGCTATTTTGGGAAGATAATTGGTAAAATTCTATTATGACCTAAAGTTTATGGCTATATAATTTTATTTAGACTTTTTTGTTATAAAATACAATAATTTTTTTAATGTCTCTATCACACGAAAAAAAATATTTAGGTTGTCATAACTTATAAATATTATGATGATATAGGCAATAGGATTATACATAATTTTATGTACACTAAAATATGTCAGTATTTTAGGCCATTAAATAATGATCATAAAAAAATTGCTTGCTAGACAAGGTCAAACATCAAATTTAGGTCTTGTATGTCATATACAAGATAAGGTCTTTTGAAAGTGAACACTATTTCTTTACCATCTATCCTTGATATTTGATCCAACAATGAATGCTCTTTATATTATATATGAATTTGATTTGGAAATGGTGCAGTGAAAAATAATTAGTATATTCATCTTACTACTTGGTTTTAATTTCATTAGTTTACTCTATGGCCATTTTTCCATATATTGAGCATAAAATTTATACATATTTGCAAGTGAATTCATGATGCACATTGTACACACAAAATAGTGCACTTCTATGAATCCTTACATGCAAGGAAACTCAAGAATGATCCCTCACAAATCGATCCATAGCTCTCTATGCATGGAGTTGCAAGATTTGTAAAATTGCTCTCAGCT
>MU227637.1:114485-152266 GCA_018584345.1 Thuja plicata | reverse complement strand
TGATTATGATTTGATCAAGGAAATTGATATAATTGATATTGTTGATATTTGAAAATATTGATTCAGGGATTTGATAAATTGAAAAATGGGGCCCAAAGTCTAGGCGACCATTTTAGGGTGCATACACACATCACTTATTTGGATTGTATGTCGGTTATGGCTTAGTCATGCATGGTACCTCTCAATCCATTCTCAATCAAACTAAGCATGGAGATACAATCTAAAATGAGTAGCCACAAGGTCAATTCTCCAAGCATTTTCCATTTAAGCAAGGATTGTGGAACACATGTTGCTTTCTCATAAAAATCTAATTGTGAAGGTAAGCTCTAATTCCATAATTGACAATAATAATCATCTTAGTACTCGTGAATTAACAATAAATGGACATCTAAGAGTGTTATTTGTGATATTTACCCATTGATTTCAATACACGTCAGGCTCAACAAAATGTCGACTAGGAAAATGGGGGTTAATAACATACATGATCAAAGCCAACCACGAAACTATAAAATCGTGCAATCTATTCCTAATTGCGCCAACAAGACCATCAAAATGAAATGCATAAACTATAAACTAGAATAAAGCAAATCATTCCTTTGATGAAGCCTCGTTGTTTCTTCTTTATTCTCTAATATGATGTTGATCTCAAGCACTAAAATGCACAAACAAGAAAGCAAGTGGAAATGGGCAAAATGATGGTGAGAATTATTCAAAGAGTGTGGTTCCAAGAATGAGGCCAAAGAGGCCAATTTATAGGCTTTGCAATTCAAATTCGATAGTCAAGATCAAGGACAAATCAATAGTCAAGGCATATGAAAAATCATTTTTGGCAAATGACAAATTATGACAAATTGAATTAGTTATTTTGGCAAATGGAAAATTTATGACAAATTGATGATGATTTTGGAAGTAGAAATTAGTGGAAGGAAAATGGGAGAAATTAGGGGGATAAATTTATGGGAATGTGTCATATGAGAAATTAAGGGGAATAAATTTGTGGGAATGTATCATATGAGAAATTAGGGGGATTATGACATGTGAGTAAAAAGTGGGATGGAGAGAAATTTGGGGGGTTTGACATGAATTAGAAAATGAGGAGATTTTAATAATTTAAAATTATTAATTCTCCACATTTTAGGAAATTAATCAATTAATTTAATTAATTGTGGGAAAAGGAGAAAAGAGGACTAAATAAATATAATTTATTTACCAAGATGAGACATTAGGTTAAGGGGACAAATTAATGGTTATTTGGCTAGGTGGTTAAGACCAAATTGATAGGATATGACACAATTAGAGGACAGACATTAGTGATTAATGACATAATTTACATTATTTAATTAATGAAGGAATAAAACAATGTCGACAAATAATGAAAATCATATGTGCGACATATAGGAATAGTTAGAACAATGGCACAACGATTTTACAAGGTAACACCAAGATGTTATAAAGTGGCATCGCAAGTGTTGACCATTTTTTAGTGTCTACAATTTCTAAATTCATGTTTAACATTAAAAACATTTAGGCATCCAAACATTCTTGTAATGATTTGAGTGTTGGAGTAATTAATATAGTTAATGTAGAAGTTGAACTGAGACTTATATCAAGGAATCTTCTTGGTCAAGAATCTATCTCCAACTTCTTGAGCATGCAACTATTGGATATCATATCTTAAGATAGCAAATTTAGCTTGGTGTCCAGTTCCTTTTAACCTCATAATTGCTGCATAGATATAGGCTATTTGAGGGGGAAATATTAAGTGTGCTATTTTGGGAAGATAATTGACATAATTCTATTATGACCTAAAGTTTATGGCTATATGATTTTATTTAGACTTTTTTGTTATAAAATACAATATTTTTTTTCAAAAAGACTATCACACGAAAATAAATATTTAGGCTGTCAAAATTTATAAATATCCCGAGGATATAGGCAATAGGATTATGCATAATTTTATGTACACTAAAATATGTCATAGTATTTTAGCCTATTAAATAATGATCGTAAAAAAATCGCTTGCCAAACAATGTCAAACATCAAATTTAGGTCTTGTATGTCATATACAAGATAAGGTCTTTTGAAAGTGAACACTATTTCTTTACCATCTATTCCTAATATCCGATCCAACAATGAATGCTCTTTATATTATATAGGAATTTGATTCGGAAATGGTGTAGTGAAAAATAATTAGCATATTCATCTTACTACTTGGATTTAATTTCATTTGTTTACTCTATGGTCATTCTTCCATATATTGAGCATAAAATTTATAAATATTTGCAATTGAATTCATGATGCACATCACTTAGTTGGATTGTATGTCGGTTACGACTTAGTCATGCATGGTACATCTCAATCCATTCTCAATCAAACTAAGCATGGAGATACAATCTAAAAGGAGTAGCCACAAGGTCAATTCTCCAAGCATTTTTCATTTAAGCAAGGATTGTGGAATGCATGTTGCTTTCTCATAAAAATCTAATTGTGAAGGCAAGCTCTAATTCCACGATTGACAATAATAACCATCTTCGTACTCGTGAGTTAACAATAAATGGACATCCAAGAGTTTCATTTGTGATATTTAACCATTGATTTCAATATCTAATGTTATTTTCTTCCAATATTTTTTGAACCACCAACAAGGTGTTGATTGATTGGCAAGCATTTCTCTATTATAGTATTAAGTGATTATATAAGGCTTGTGTGAGGCACACTAGGACATTTCCAAGAATATATTTTTAAAATCCTATACTCACATTGTCCATAAACAACCAATGCATTGTGGTTGATACACTAGTTGTTTACATGGGAATTCAGATAATGATCAAGACTAATTCAAATCAATGTAGGATAAATACCTTCAAGAGTGGTGGCAGTTAAGGATAAGAGCAAGGAAGAGAAGAAGAGAAGAGTTGTTATAATGGTAGGTATGGACTTCAACATCTCTGAAGCCATAACCATATTAACTCTGTAGTTAAGTTTCCTTGACATCAATTGTTCAAATCATGTCATTTTGTCAAGATAAACATTGTTCGTGCCATGCAAAAGTTGTTCTTTCAGATAGGGAACAATCCCACAAATTTTGTAAGGCCCAACCATTTCAGGAGTCTAGTTCTCCACCCCTTTATCCATTTATTCTCATGTCATTTAACTATCCTAAACATTGTCCCAATTATTTAGATTCGAGTTAGCTTACTCTGATTATGACACTAATAAGCCCATACAATATGTGTATGCTTACTTCTATGATTTCAAACTCCATATAGTACGTTCGGCTCAATCATGAAATGCTCTCATACAAATAAGGATAACAAGTTGGGCAAACTTATCAACCTATGCAGAGTTGACTAAGGATTGAAAGGGTTGATAGCATAGAAAGAATCATTGTAATGAAAAAAGTTGATGAGCACGAAGTGGTGCTAAGCAAGCTCCAATCTGTTGGGAAATTGCTGAAAATTGTTGGAAATCTCTAATCCAATAAAGTAGTGATGAGATTCAATGCTTTGACATGCCTAACGAAATTATGTGATTGTATGCAAATCTAAAAATAAAGTTGTCTTAATACAAAAAACCATAGAGATATTCATCTTCTTTGTTATGTCAAAAACCACCACTTCAATATGCTTAATAAACTATATTAAATAAACATAAAACATCATATCAATGAATATCACTTGATCATAAGATATCAGCAATAAGGAAGTATAAATCAACAACATAAAAAGAACATCTTTAAACACAAAATTTACGTGGAGAAACCTTCAAGAAAAAACTCCAACAAGAGAAGCTTGTGCCTGTATTATCGTCATGAAACAAAGATTACATACAATCCTTAATTCTTTCTCCTCTTCAACCTTCAATCCAACAACATATGTGTGCACAATTGAACTCTCGTGATGTCTCCATCCCAAACCCTCAATATATAAACTTATGGGGGACCAAAATACCACTATAGAACATTATCATGGGCCAACGTTAGGTTCTAAACAGAGTTCCCAAACTCGCAATGACTCGCCCAGACTTGACAAGTTGCAAATCGGGTAGCCCTGGCTGAGTCACAGGGACTTGGACTCGGACTCAACCGAGCCTGGGCTGTGAGTCGTCGAGTCATGTTGAGTCACGAGTCAGTGCATGACTCGTCAAGTCCCAAAGAAGGGACTTGGCATGCGAACATAGCCTTTTGTGCAAAAAAAAAAAAGAATTTTTTAAGTATAAGTCACATGTTTTCTTATATAAAATATAACATTTAAGTATAAGATCCTTTCTTATACTTTAAGTTATATTTTCTATAAATATTGTCAGTATGTTTGAGAGTGGTTTTAGATCTCCAGGAGTTATAATGAAGATTCTAAATTTTGGAAGATCCTAAAAATTTTCAAACTTAGCCAAATTTCAGTAATTGACACGCTTCCATCATTGTTCTTTTCTATAGTTTTTCTTGACTTTTCCAAGATTTTTTTATACTTGGATTTTCCAAGAATTCCCTTCATCCCCTATACATATCTAAGTTTGCTATTTCCTTCAGCTACAATTTGTGTTTACACTTATGTGATCAAAATTTCAAATTAGCTTCTATTTTATGATGTTATTGTGTTTTTAAGCTTTATTCAATAAAACGTGCATGAAACAAGTTTTAAATCCTTTAAAATCTCTAAATTTCTTGAGTATTTTCACTTTGTCGAGTCGTGAGTCGGGTGTCAAGTTAGGCTTGCCGAGCCTGAACCGAGTTTGAGTTTGTGAACTTTGGTTCTAATATACCATGGTAAAATCCATTTGACCCACCATCTTGGAATCATGCATGTAGCCCAAAATAACCACTTACAAATGCTTTTACAACTGTTATAAGCAATCTCACCAAATTTGATCAATATAGCAGTCATCTGTCATAAATGCACTCATGGTGACTCATGATAACCCATGACATATGTCATAGTTGTCATACACGCACTTACAACACCTTGTGTCCAACCTCAAAATAAAATATTTCAAATGGTACACATATTTTTTCCTTTTCCCAAAGTCCAAATGGTAAGTGTAACTTCGTCTTTACATGAGCTCTTTTATTGTTGTTGGTGAAACAGTTTCATCTTTTATGTATAAACATTAGGAAAATAATTAATATAAGTATTAACAAGGTCGATGTCACCTAAATCCTAACACAGTCATATCAAGGTTAGTCATACCCTTCATGAAAAATAACAACAAAGAGGCTATGAATAGTTTCTTGAATTCCATAAGCTCAAATTTTTGATAAATTGTCTCTCTGCTTGAGACAACATAGCTAATAAGCACAGAGCACCGTAAAGGTGGTGACCAAGGCTTGATGAAGAACAAAGGCATGGCAACAGATAACAACAAAAGTGATTGACTTGAGGTGGAAGATCCCTCTATTTGTGTATGACATTTCTATATCTTGAGTTTTATATTAGTATTTTAAGTGCCAATACAGATCTAAGAATTATGTCTAGTTATTTTATATATGAAATTATAAGGTGCCTCTATGGATTGAAGTATATTCTTATTTATTGGGGCATACCTTTGACAATTACAAGATACACGTGGAAGATTCCGTTGGAACAAATTTGTCATTGCGCTAAAAGATCAACTTGTTAACGCCCGATACAAACAGATCCATAGAAGGCAAATTGTCCATGTCCTGAATCCAAAAGAGGACGCTCGCAATTAGACAAACAATCCCCCCTCCCCACCAACATCACCTAAGGGGGTTTGAACCTACGGCCCATCTCTGATACCAATTTTTGGAACACATTTGTCATTGTGCCAAAAGAGTGACCTGTTAATGCCCGATACAAACCTCACAAATAAATGGATCCATGGGAAACGGTTAGTCCATGTCTCAAATCCGAAGGGAAACACTGATTATTAGTCAAATAGACTCACTACATTTTGCAGAATTATGGTAGACTATAGGTTGATCTACAAGCCTGATTTTGTTTAACCATTCGTGTTTGAGGCATCTCATAGGCACATTCACAAGCCCCAATGATTGTATTATACTATTTAGTAAATTTAGTAGCCTTAGGAGATCATATTATAGGCCTCTGTTTAATTTACTTCCTGTAAACAACTTCTATATTTTCCTTATATCTGACAAACTTTTCTGTTTTTTATGATGGAAAATATTACTAATTCTAAAATCACAACCAGAAGTTTTAAGAATTGCCATATTTCACTTTCAAAATTTTCAGTAATTTCCAAAGGACGGTATCAAGCACAGATTACAAATTAAACATTAGATGTCATAACTAGAACGCTGCAGTTGGTGTTTGTTAAAGAACGCGCAAAGACTCCAAACTGTGGCAGGGTTTTACTTTATTATTTGAGTATTTAAAAAGCTAAGATTCTTAAAACAAAAGCAATTAGAAATGTCCAGTTATTCAAGCTTCAGAAAACGACTTAACCCGCTAAGGTTAAAACATAAGATCGACAATCGAATTAGAACTCACAAATCTAGGCAAAATAAATATTCAAATACAGCAGAAAAATAAAGTAATAAATATCCTGACAATTCTCATGCAGAAATATTTCATTCTGAAAGGTGTATATAAATTCTTGAGAACGACTTTTTGGCAAACAAGAGTCAGACTCAAATCAATAGCCCATCACTGCATTTTTTCTTCAAATTACACTGAGATTTTGGCTTTTAGGATGGGAGACAAGGCACCAGCCTGAATTCTCAGATATACGTGTCTGAGCTATAAACCTGATGTACCTTTACATCATGGCTGAAAAATGGAAAACAAACAAATACATGCTTATATAGACTGATAGCAAATGGATAATATCAAATAAAAAATAATTTAAATCTGGTTATTTAACTTTCTGGAACATCAACAGAACATAAAATCGTAAAATGAATACTAGATCTTCTTCTCATCGGCTTCATCAGTTACTTCAGAGCTTGTTGGCTTTGGTAACTCGGTCGTTGAAGGTTCACCTTCCTTTTTCACTTCTGTCTCAAACTCTTTAGCTGCCTGTAATCACAGAAACATATAAGAAAAATAATCAAAATGACCTGCTTCGCAATTTTTGCATAAGCAGCCCTATTTAGGAAATTTGTCAATTCTTCAACCTTAAAACTCAACAGCTACAATAAAAACTTGGAACCTCCAAAGATGCATAACGGAAAACTATAAGACACTACTGAAATGCCTCATTTTAGGAGTACACTTAAAGCTTGCTGTGATTTTAGCTTCTATTTCTTGACTACGCTAGCCTTTGCCAAACTATAGGAATGTTTCTAAAGAAAAGAATATCAGTGATTATGGTAGTGCCAAAAGACACTAGAGAAAAAAATATAATTCTATAGAATGAAATAAAATGATAAAAATGATGTATATGGTGGGAGGCATTGCCTCTATTTTTATACCTCTCAACAAGTTACAAGAGGGTAAGCTGACACATTAGGGCTTTAACCCCAATACAATAGAAGTGCCGGATTCAAATGCAAAGTATACATTTACATACATAAGTTACAGAAACAAGGTGCACAAAATCTAATAGTATACCTGGTATTGCAAGCATTAGTGACTCGACGAAACATAACAAGACAGGGTTTCCACTCTAACATCCCATTAACAATTAACTTGGATGGGCCAAAGGAAGGTGGAATTCAAGCCAATTTCTTAAAATTCAAAAGAAAGACCTTAATATCCAACCTAATAATAGTTTCCAATAGTCCAAACAACTCCCACAATATACAAAATTGTCCACGCACGCTCACAAATCTGGAACCAAACATTCTCCATGTCTGCTCCCTATCCTCTTTGTTATTGACTTGTGTATCCAACTGTATTCCAGATTCCAGTCAGGAATCCTGCCGGAATCCGGGCAGAATCCAAGCAGAATCAGGATCGGGATTGTACCAGAATCAGGATCCAAGGCATATCAGAGGGATCTGGTAATATAGATAATTTGTCAAACAGTCAAAATGCAACCTTTAATCTATTGGTTCTCTTTAAAGCCTTTACAATACCAAAGCATACCCGGATTTTAGAAGATAACAAGATTGTGGATTGTGGAAACTGATACTCTACACAATCAAATCCAGAAACTGATACAACATTAGCATGGATTGTGGAAATCTAATAGATCAGATTACAAGACTACCAAAATTCTGGAAATGAAACAGCAGAGTAGATGACTGATAAACCATTCGAACTGCTACCTGAATAATGTAGTACAAGAAGACTCCCACGTGCCAATGTATAAGCAAGCACAAAACAACATTAAATGGATTCAATAAATATTTATCTTCAAACAAGACAAGTTTTCGCCAAACAAAAACACCTGATTTGCACAACCAGCTTCCTCTAACCCAGCAAAAAGTTTGCACACCCTAACTCTTTCACCTGGCAGCAAATCTATATTGGCGTGATTCTTCATCTGTGACAGCGGTCTATGTTAAAATGACAGCTACATTTAAGAAGTTGGCCAGCTTTAATGAATAGAGTGCTAAAGCACATAAATTGAGCCCCTTTCCTATATGTTCAATGAAAGTTCAGTATTAAACTCATTCCAGTTGCTGCTCTGATCGCTCAAGGCATATTTGTGCTCAAATTTTTCTCCTTGCAGATTGCAGCAGATCAGAAACGGTTGAATTAAGAGTCACTTGACAGCAAAGAAACACAAGTAATGTGTCTTGAACAGTCAAATGCACACTCGATATGTAAAAATGTTTATGACAGCATTTGCATCCACCTACAAGGCAAGAAGTTTAGCAGGGTTTCATCAGTCAGCAGAGTTAGCACTTCCTACAAGCAGCAAAAGACATGTTTCAGTTATGTATGACAGTGGTTCTGAATTGGTACATAATGGTCATTTTCATTCCCTGTTTTCAAGTGTATTTCAGAAATTGTGGGCAGTTTGTGACAGAAGTTAGGATTAACTGATATTGCATGGTTTCAAATTTCCATAAAAAAACCTATAAACAGTGAGCTCAATAAACCTATATCAGAAGCACCTCGTATACAAACGATAGCAGAGTTGCAATTTCTCCAAGAGTTTGTTGCTATGCATTGATTGAGAAAAACAAGCATAGGAAGTCATTGCTTCATACCCTTGTTCAATGGATTCATTCAGTTTCTTTAATCTTCAGAAATAAGACGTAAAGTTTAGAACACTAAATTTACTTAGATTCCACAGAGTGTTTAAGATTATAGTCACCAAGACGGTTCGGTAAAGTTTCATGGTGGTTCTGGTTTTCAAGAGTTTTTCAAGAAATTCAACAATTTCAGGACAGAGAGCCAAATGCATGAGAATCGCAGAGGGTGTCTGTGCATCATATTGCTATAGTATTTTTAGCAATGGATATATCCGACAGTTGCTGTTTCTGGAAGTTCTATTCCAGGTGGAGCTGAGAGCCTATTTCAGGTTGTTTTGTTTTATTAGTTATCTCAGCCTAGTTTTGTGTTATTAGTTCCTTCCCTTACCTGTTTTTTGTAGCTTCAAGTGTTTTCTGATAAAATTTGAAGTGTACTTTTATGGGATTAAAATGATTATTCTAAAGCCCCAAAGATTAATCATTTGTAACCTGTAAACTAAGTGCTTTAAGCACAAGAAGTGAAAATGATAATAAAAGTTGTGCTTCTGCTGCTGAAGTTGTCATTCAAGTATTGATCTAAGTTTCATGTGTGTTATCTATGTGAGGTTTATAAAGTGAATTAAAGTAAAGAAGATGTTGAGCTTTGTATCAATCCTGCACTTTATCTTAGCAAGTACCTTAGTGTTTCTTGAAATTTGGCATTATGGATTCCTGTTAAAGGCATTTTTTAATTTTTTTTTGTATATGTGGATCTGCTGGTCTCTGTTTTAAGCTAGTTACAAAACATTCGTTGAACTAATTTCTTTTGTTTCAGTTGCAAGTCTTGATTATTAAAACCTTGATCATGAGAGAAGAACCTTTCAGATCTTGTCCTCATCTTTCAAAAACAAAACAATAGGGCAATGTCTATTTCAGTTATTTCATTTATGCAAACCCCCTTTGAGAATATTGTCAAGTGTGCATAACTGTGAATTTTGTTCATAGCTTTAGGTCCAGGATAGCTTTTTATTTTTTTGGGAGCTTCCCCTCTGAATTTGAAGAGAGGTTCACCCTCATATGCTTGTTCATTTTGTGCCGTCTTCCAAGAGACAAATTAAAATGATGACAGTACAGTACACTGCGCTCTCCTAACTGAAACTGATGATTTTTTCGCATTATCTAAATAGTCCTTAATCCTTTAAAATGTCAACATATTGAGAGAAGATATCTCATGATTCAACTTGCAAACCCTTGACTAATCAACTTGTCCAAACAATTTCTTCAAAGAATTAAATATCTCCTCCTGTGTTTAGACTTCTTACGATAAAAACATAATTTAAATGCAACAATGATTTGCATAATCACATAACCTAATCTACCCTATTGTAGAATGCATCCTTCTCAGCTGAAAGGATTGTCTCAATCTCACATTCTAACAGCCACAAATCCTTTGTCCTCAAAACAATCTTAATGGAACAATCCCACAAGTGAAAATTATGTCCCGCTACACCTAGAATCCTCTCCGTATTTCAAAAAACTTGGACCACAGAAGTAATTTGCAAATGCTGATAAAAAGAAAATCATTGTAAAGCACTCAAAACTAGCTTTCCAATGGTCCAAAAACAAAGTCAAAAGAAGTCAGTATGACAAAATTATAGACATTAGAAGTTCAAGTTCTCTGCTGATTTTATCTTACGGAATGTGCATTTACTTTACTGTCATTAGTGGCTGAACTATGCCTGCTAACAGAACCGACAATGGAATGGTTGAATAAACACTTTGGGACAAATAGTAAAAAAAATGGCCCAATGACATAGACATGTATTGTCTACTCAACCAGTAGTTTTGGGAATTTTTGCAGTTTCTGACAATTTCCACATGAAGCCCTATGGCCCTAGTTAGATGATGCCATGTGACATGACATGCCACATCACCTATGGTGATGTCCTTGTTGTCATGTCATGCTGACTTTAGCATCTAACTCATTACCAAACCACACAAAAAATTTGAGAGGTCCGCGGGATTTGAACAGCCAACCTATCACCTTGCAGCCACATGCTGTGGTACCCACTACCAAGCAAGCTTTCTACATGACAATCACACAATATGCCACCTCAACCTCCACAGCACTTCTAGCAATATCACTCTTGCATGTCATGTTGGCTTTAGCAACTAACTCGTAACTGAACACACAGATATTTGAAGGGTTTAAATCCTTGACCAGCAACCTGGTAGCCACTTCGCATTACACCTGCTTGGTAGCAGGTGGTGACTGTAAGCACAATTACCTATGCCAGCTGCTAGTTTCAAAAACAACAGACACAAATTTACCTCTATCCTGCTCCACGCCCTAGTCCCTAATCATACATGTGACCTGCCACTATGTCAATGCATTGGTCAACAGTACACCCACATACCAGTACTAAGGCCACTAGGCTTGGATAATTTTCCAAAGCAAATTTGAAGGATTTAATAGCTGAATTTCTTAGTGAAACAAAAGTAGAAACCTAACAATTTTTTTTTTTTTTTCACAAGAAATTCAAATATGTAATTCAGATATGAGCCACAACATAGTTGAAGATGCATCCCTTTAGAAACCTTGCACCTATTTCAGTAAGTTTTGCACAAAGAGAAGCCTCACGAATTCAATCCTCTTGCAACAAATTTATCCTGCCATAAAATTCTGTGATAAATTCAAATTAGAAACAAAACTTGTCCTTTGCTAACAAATTTTGCTGGATCTCACTCATAAAATTGATCTTTTACAGAGAACAAAAGTTATAACTCAAAATATTTATAAGATGTTGTCGCTTCCCTACACATCCTTGCAGAACAAAGGATCAGAACCCAGGGATTTTTAATCCGTAAGCTTTAATACCATAAACAATTATACTTAGAGATCCATAATTGACCAAACAACCTTCATGTCAATACCCATCCTCAAACCTTTCCTTAATCACAATCCCAGAAATCTTGCTAAATTATCATGTATGGTTTGGTAAGACCATTTGAAGCATAAGGAATAGGCTCTCTCACTCTTCTCTAATTAGTAGGTTCAGCACATCTATTAATCATCTCGTTGTGATTAATGATGAAGCCACCAAATGGTTCTTACGAATTCATCTAAACTGTGGCTGAGGGCAAATACACACAAACCCCACTTGAAGTAGTGCAAACTCAATTAAAGACCTTTAAAGAAAAGGACATCTGAAAGAAGCAAAGAGAAGAAAAGGCAAGCATGGCGCAACTAGACACTCGTAGTTCTAAACATCCTTCAATCCCTTCAAGTTTGAGCATTAGTGTTGGCCCTAGAGTTTGAGAATTAACTGAATTGTGATATTGTACCATGCACCTCACCAAGTTCCCAAGCATCAGTTGAGAGCATGGGTTGGAATATAGACAAACATCAAGCAACAAAGTGCAATTGGAGACTGTTTGGTTCTATTGTTCAATTCCATTTTATGTGAGAGGTAATTAGTTCTTATTTCAAAAAAAAACAATTTTTATTTATTTATCTCTAAAAAAATTTGAAGACACTACTTTTTCTAAATTTAGAATACTCATCTTTTTGTTTGAGATCTCCTTATTGTTAAAAGAAAAGTAGATGTTATTTTTAATTTTTGTTGTTGGGGCGGGTTTCAAAGCCCCTTACAAAGAGAATATGGTAGATGTAAGCTTCATTATTGATGAGTTGTGCGAGGCATGGAAAAAGAAGCGCTACACCATCATGTTTGATGTTTCAACAGATAGGAGACGCACGATGTTGAAATTCATAGATTTTTCTTAGTTCTTACAGTAGAATGGATTTCCTAAATCCATTGAAAATTCAAGGAAAATGAAAAATACAAAATTCCTTTGAGAGATCTCAGAGGAAGTTGTGGCTGAGGTGGGCAAAGCCAATGTTGTAAAGGTAATTACAAATAATGCAGCAAATTATTTTGTTGAATGTAAACAGCAACACCCGCTCCCCGCCCCCCCCCCCTGCCCACACCTTTTCTAGGCTTCTTGCTCTATTCATTGCCTTGACATTATATTGAAGATCTAGACATTTTTTTTTTGGTCAAGCCCATTGTAGATTGTGCTCACAATATTTAAGAATGTAAAATCCTCAACTTAATGAGGAAGAATTCAGAGGAGGAGTTTGTTTGTCTTGATGTAACCCACTTTGCAACCAAATTTATCACATTCCAATCTTTTCTTTAACTAAAGGCTGCTTTGACACATATGTTTGTTAGTGAGGAGTCTTCCCAATCTTCATACTTGAGAAACAATGTAGAAGTTGATAGTGTGAATTTAGTCTTTGATGAGCAATGCTCCTGGCTATGGACAAAGGAGATCATAAATGATCTTCTTTCAATCCTCTTTTGTCCAATTTACTAGATTTATGTTATTGTTTATTCTCTTCTTGAATATTAAAACTTATGTTATTTCTAAGTAGATCATAGAGCCTTTAGCTAGCCTCGCTTTTGCTGTTGACAGGAATAAGTTTATGATGGGATGTGTGTACAAGCACATGCATAGGAGGCCATTACAAGTGGCAGGTCATTTCCTAAATCCAAAATTCCGATTCTACTTACATCTCCAGTTAGGAAACAACATTCTTCTCAAATCATCTCACATCATTAATTATCCTCAACTTTCCATTTCATTAGCAAGCTAACGGAGAAGATGTTTCTATATTTTGTGAGAAGAAAAGGATAATTGAAATTATATTCAAAAACAATTGTCGAGTCCTGTTGTGATAAACTAGCACCTACATCCCACTTGGTTATCAGTATTGTCTTCAACTTTGCATTGAGTGCACACTAGTGTATTAGGATTCAACTGTCTTGAGGTAAGAACCATGACTTCAATCTTAGAAATGTTATCCCAAACTTCAAAATTTTCATCTTTTTCTTTTTGGTACAAGTCGAGTATGACTGGATGTTCAATCAAGTTAAATATGCAGGTCCACGATCATTTTCTTTAAGTGATTTCATGCATGAGTGCAATTTCAGATCAACTCTATCAACATAGTCCATGCTACAGTAACAATTAAATCATGATAATCTATTGTTATACTAAAAATGTATGGCAAGAATGTGTCACAATGTCATGTGACAATTGTAGATTATGTTGTTATGAAGTCAATTGTCTTATCCATATTTCACCCTCCAAGTAAATATGCGTGTTGGGAAAAACCAAGCTATAAGAACTTTTATCTAAGTTGCCGGTTCGGATGTGGGTTCGAGATTCGTCCAAAATTTTTTTGGGCTGGGTTCGATTCGTTTTGGGTTCATCCGTACAAGAATTTGTTTTTTTTTCTTTAAATATATATATATGTAAACATATGCAGCAGCAAATAAGTTCATACATTACTATGCTAATAATAAAGCAACATAGCAAAATACTACACCACCACATATATTGTGTCATTCCTATCAATGAATGATTCCCGATGTGTGCGACTCACTGTGATACAATTGCACAAACTAATAAGACATTTCTGTGGGTTCTAGGTCACGGTAGATCACAAACAATACAAAATGATGATATGGTATTATAAATTTCTTGCAAACATTTTAAGTTAACGTAATTTTTGTTACCATTTCAGTGCAAACCAGTCATACAGTTGATGATGGCAGATTTGTGTATTACTATTTTTCATTTCCCTGTGTTACTTGTTGAGCTTCTTGTCGGATATTAGCTCCCGCTTTTGTGTTTATTACCCACAAACGTACACGAAATTGGTTTTGAGGAAGGGATGGAGAAGAATTGAACCATAAACAACTACTAATGTCTAAACTTGGAAAAAGGAAGTTCCAATATCAGTTTAAATTGAGATAAATCAGTGATAAATTTGCTCAAACTCGCACAAATTCGCCCCAGGCTCGCAAGTTTATTTTGAAATTCGTTCCAAATGAACGGTAATTCGACCAGGGTCAGTTTTCACGAATCAGCAGCGAATTTCTCAAGGAAATACCGAATTTGAATTGAGTTCGAACCGATTTCGAATTTACGGCGAATTGAATCTCGAATTTGCATGTGACTGGGCGAATATGGTAACTTAGACTTTTATTTATATAAATGAACTTAACTGCATTTGTTAGAAATATATGTTTGGTTATTATTGTCTGGTTGTCATTGATGTCAAACACTGTGGTCCGCAGGTATTTGCTGAAGACATGTTCAAGTATATTTGATTGTCCGGAAGAAGGAAGTTGGTTCGGAAGATGTAAGGTTGTGTGTTGGACATGATAGTGCTACAGAATGGTGGAAGATAGGTATGTAATTTGGAAATCGCGTGAGAATGATGTTTGTCAGTACTTTAGTGTTATATTCTTAGGTCTGGAAGTCAGTGGTTCAGTAACAGAGATATATAGTTGAAGATGACTTGTTTAGTTGTGTTTTCCAGAAGGTTTCCACTCTAGAAATAAAGATTGAAGATGTGCAAATGTGATTTGTATTGCATTCAAGTATTGGTCTTGGTTGTGGTGTTTCCTAGTGATCCGTAAACAGTGTTACCAAGTGATGCGGTTATGATCAGTTTGTGTTCTAGTCTAGAAATGTGTTGTGATGGCTTCTGACATGGAGTTTGGATCTCACCGTAGTGTGTGAAGGCCCGTATACAGTTGGCAAGTGATGTCGTTCTTTGGACAATGAGATGCTACATGTTTGAGATAATTGTGGAAGTTGTTCTGGTTATTGTGGATCTGGTATTGGGTTGTGTAACGTGTTCGTGGTCCCCCCTCTCCTAGAGAGGATCATGCTTCATGTTTTTGGTCCGGGTATTGCATTTAATGTTTATCTCTTATCTGGATGGGATCATGTTACGTGCGACCTATGTTTTGGTCTACATGCTCTTGGCGTGGGACCTTATTGTAATTTGTTTTTGGCATGGCCAACTTGTAGTTTGCTTTCAGCATGGTCGACCTTGTTGTAATTCCAATGACCTATCTTGTATATAAGTATAGTGTGTGCTTTGGCAAAAGGTAAGTGAGTGGAAGGCGAGAAAGTAAAGATCTATAAGTAGAGTTTCAAAAGAGCAGAGTTCAATTTATGAGGTTATTTTGTGGCTGAGACAAAGAAGTAAAGGCAGAGACAGTGTATTGTTGAGGTAGAGACAGTGTATTGTTGAGGTTGACAAAGTTGTGCTGGACAGCTGCATTATCAGGAGAATTTCTCTTTATCTATTGTGGAGAGTTGTATGTTCCTTGTCCCTAGGACAGTGAGTCTTGGGTGCACAAGTTTTTTTTTGTATCTTGCTACTTTGGCAGTGAGCCTCTGTTTGCAAGTCCGGGGTAGTGAGCTCCTACTATCCTTGTAATCAGATTATATATATGTCAATGATTTATCTTTGTGAGCAAGCGCTCACTATAGTTTTTCCCAATTTGGGTTTTCCACATATAAAAATCTTGGCGTTGATGTGTTGTTTTAGTTCATTATTTGCTCAATAAGTTGTATGGTGGATAACATTGATGATTGATTACATAAGTAAGATTTTTGGTTTATGTTGATTCACCCCCCACCCCTCTCAACATCAGATGTGTGTTCAACAATTGGTATCAGAGAAAGGTTCCTCTTGAAGAAGCTTAACTGCTTGAGGCAGATCCGGGATGGCGCAAACTTACACTTTCAAGCTCTGGTATTTGATGGTACAAATTTCCCTTATTGGAAAGACAAGTTGGAAGCATATTTGGAAACTTTGCAGAACGGTATTTGGGAGGTTATTCAAATTGGTTTCAATCCACCTCCTAGAAGACCTTTGACTACTGATGAAGAAAAACAAAAGGAAGCTAATGTGAAAGCAAGAGCACTACTTTTTAGCAATTAATGTGACACAACATTTGGAAAGGTGAAAGGTATAAAAGGATCTAAAGAGATATGGGATAAGTTTGTTTTGATATATGAAGGAGATTCAAAGACAAAACAAGCAAGATTGATGAACCTAAAATAAAAGTATGAGTTCTTAAGAAAGGCAGAAGATGAGAGTGTTCAAAGCTACATATACAGAGTCACAGATGTTGTTGATGGAATCAGAGCTGCTAACGGACATCTAGAAGACAGAGATGTTATACTTAATATCTTATTTTCCCTATCGAAGGAGTTCATACCAATGGCATGTTCAACAAGGAAAAGTAATGATCTAAGTCAATATTCAATTGATCAACTTATTGGTTCACTTTCTACATTTGAGATTGCAGAAGGTAAAAAGGAAAAGAGAGAGATTGCATTTAAAGTTGTTGAAGAAGTTGAACTAGAGAGAAGCAAGATGTCAGAGGAAGTTGAAGCATTTCTTCCACGAAGGTTCAAGCAAGGCACTGGTAAATACAAAGTTAAGTTACCTCTTAAGTGCTTTAATTGTAGGAGAATAGGACATTTTGCTAATGACTGCAGGTATAGGGAATATTATAGTGAATCGAAAGATGATAGTAGAAAAAACAATCAAAAGAAAGGTGATTTTAGGAAAAGAACAAATTTCAAAGGCAAGAAAAAAATGAATTTATGTTCCATGGAGGAACACTCCTCTGAGGGTTGAAGATATTGGTGAAACTATTGAAGAATCTTTGTTTCTGGCTATTTCACAAAAGAAAGAGGTAAAGAAAGAGGAGACTACATTACATGCTAAAGTTGTTGCAGATGCATGAATTGTAGATTCTAGATGTTCAAATCATATGAAAGGTGACAAGAAATAATTTATTAAGTTGGACGAATATGATCGAGGAGCAATCAGATTTGCAAGAGAAGGAAATGCACAAATCAAAGGCATTGGAATCATTTCAATTGATGGTAAGCATAGAACTGATGATGTTATTATGTTGAAGATTTGAAACATAATTTGTTAAGTGTTAGTCAAATTTGTAAGAAAGGTTATAAAGTTATGTTCAAAATGATGGTTGTTATTAAATAGAAAAAGATTGGTAAAAGGGTTGGTTGCAGAAGGTTTTAGGACTGCTAGGAATATCTATTATATTGTAGACAAATGAGAGAATTTGTGCTTTCTAACTCAATGCAATGGGAGTTGGGGAGATGAAGTTGAGAAACTCGAAGTGGAACTCAAACAAGACAAAGTGGATTATGTATTACTGAAGAACATTGAAGAAAGAAAGAATGAATCAAAAAAATCGATGGAAGACAAAAAGGATTTGGTAGATCAAAATGTGGGCAGAAGACAAAAAGGGGTTGATGAATCAAAGACCTCCTATTCATTCCAAGTATTCATCTTTTAATGGAGTGTGTTTTTCTTGCAATAAAGTAGGGCACAGAGCTAATGAATGTAGAAGTCAGAAAAGGAGTTATGCTTTTAATAGAAGATGCTATTATGTGAAGACTCCGAGTCTTCTACAAACTGTTATACTCTAATTGCTAATGGAAATTATTGAAGTTTTGTTTTGGTTTTCTGAGTTTTGTACTTTTTTGGGGATTATTTTATTAAAAGGCAATGCAAATATAAACATAGAAATTCTATGCGGGTTTTAAAACCCTTTTATACACATGCATACCCAAGAAAGAAGTACTTGTATCTTCTATGCTTCTGTTGGTAAAAAGCAACCTCTATATAGCTCAATCCTCTATTAGACTGAAAGAAACTCCTCTAAAATTGACACCAATACCTTCCCTATGCTCCAACGACCTCTTTGGAATTTTATGGAATTCATTGAGCCTTCCTTGACCAAAATCGCCCCTTCTTCCTTGGCGCCTACCCTTCTGTTGTTAATGGATGTCAAAAAGCAAGTCGAACAGCCTAGGAATGTTGGTAATAATCACCAACAATGTAGACTTCCAATCCTCCTAAGGCTAGGCCCTTTAAACTGATTATTTTCTCTAAAAATCCTCTTCCAATGTGCACAATCTTGACCTCTGAATGAAGCCAACAAATAAGCAATCTTCAGCTGATATCTCACAACCTTAGAAAGCTGGTAGAATGAAGAAGCTACACTTTCCAATGCCCAAAAAGATCTGGAAATGCAGAAACCCTCATCCCTGTTCTCCAATGCTGAGTGAATTCATTAAATGAGTTTGTCAAATGCCAAAAGAATGAATTTGCTTTTTCCTTGGTAAACTTTATTTCCCTTCATGAAGTTGAAGTTCTCAAAAAAGCATTTAATTGGCATTTAATAAATTATGAGCTTGCACTTTATAAATAATACAAAGTCACCTTGGTCAAGGCGTTGAACCATTAATTAAAATTTAAAACATATGGCCCCATTTTAATGATGAATTGACCCCTTCATTAAAATGCAATTATAACCTTATTTTATAATGTGCCATGAATGAATAATTATTAATCAAGTATTACTTTATTAATAATTTAAACAATATAACTCCATGAATACTCATATTCTTCAATTCCATCTGAACCAGGGAGTCAGCCACTGCTCATCTGACTACCTTACTAAAAATAGTAAGGGTCAAGTATTACCTTATTAATAATTTAAACAATATAACTCCATGAATACTCATATTCTTCAATTCCATCTGAACCAGGGACTCAGCCACTGCTCATCTGACTACCTTACTAAAAATAGTAAGGGTCCCTCTCAACCATCCCCCAACTTACTATAAATAGTAAGTATGAGAAACTGAAACCCAAAATCCATACAAATGCTAAATCTGAAACCACTTAGCTCCGGAGTAGAAAATAACCCATTCACTGACTAGGTCTCTGCCTCAAAGGACCCTCTATCCAACCCCATTAGCCTACGAGGGTCAACTGATAGGCTAATCCTGTTGAAAACTAATGTCTAATTAGGAGGGGACATCACATATTATTGCAATTAAGTTTAGACATAAGGCAGTTCAGTGCAGAACTAGAATGAATATGAATAGAAATGTTAAGAACTTCAATGGATATTGCTATGGTTGCAATGGATATGGACACAGAAAGGTTGAATGCAGAATAAACATCAATGTCAAGAATAATGAAACTGCAAGAATGAAAAAGGATGATCCAATTTGCTATAACTGTAATATGATAGGATAGATTGCGAGGTTTTGCAAAAGTACAGATCAAAAGGATAATTGTCCAATAGTTGCAGAAGACTCAAAAGGAAAGAACAAGACATATTTGATGAAGAGAACAAAAGATGTTTCTGAAGGTGGTATGGCATCCATTTCGGGTGTCGTTCCCTCTTCTAATAAATGACTTAGACTGCATGGTCTAAGGGGGAGTTTTCATGCGAGTCTGTTTCCCCCCTCTAGGTTGGATGTTGAGTATCTCCTCAGCATGTCAATAAGGCTTGAAGGATTTCCGGAGGTAAGATTTATGTTTTGTGGTCCAGAAAGGTGACTGTATGGTTCAGTAAATACTGTATTAGTTGTTTGGTTTTGTCAGAGATTGTACATACTAGGTTGTGTTCATGTGTGGATTGGAGAAATGATATGTTTGTTGGTTCACGAATTAAGATGCATTCAGATAGCTTGGCTAACAGTGTTGTTGATTGTAGAAGATTCTTTGATGAGTTGAAGGATGGGTTGTGTCTAAGGAACCAATTTCTCTTAAAGTTATTGACTAGTATAAGGATGATGTTGTCTTCTATGTCGGTAAGGATTTCTACTACATAAAAGTGGTAGAGCCTAGAATTGTTTGGGTAACTGAGTTGTCCTATGGGACTACTGAGGAAGAATGTATGAGCGTTATTGAAAAATTGATCAAAATTCCAAAGGATATTGGTGTTGCAAGGATTGAAGTTGTGGCAGAATTGTTTGTTGTTGTTGGTGAAGGGAAAGACAAAGGTAAGGGTAAGAGAATGAGAAAGATGTCTACAGAGGCTTCGTCCTCTGGTAAACAAGAAAAGTAAATTAGAAGAATGCATTTGGAGAGTTGCTCTGCTCCGGTGATCGTTCCAAGTGACAGTGAAGAGGAAGAACAAAAGGGTGTTGGTGAACAAAAGGAAACTGTAGGAGTTGATGAACAGGCTACTATTGTTGATGAGGAGCAGGTTGCTTCTCCTATCTCATCAAATGAAGATGATCTATCAGTTCAAAAGATTTTTACTATGTAGAGTTGGTCCGAAGGACTAAAAACCGTTGAAGATATGTTCCATAATGTTCCACCGTATGATCAGGGTATTTTTGAGTTTCTCCGGGAGAAGCTTGGGGTCGATTCCCCTCCTAACTAAGTGCATCAAAGTGGTGCATCTGTCCAGGGGGAGCTTTTAGGCTTTGTTTTTGGACTAATGCTAGTGGTTGTTCTCAAGAGGAGCAATGGTAAGTATGTTTTTGGCCTTTGTCCTTGATGGCAAAGGGGGAGAAAGATAAGGAAAATGTTTATTTGACAATGTGTTTTACAGGAGTTTGAAATGTATAGAGGATGTTTTGGTTATTTCAGTTAGGGGGGGTTGATAGTGAATAATATCTTCATGAAATATTTTTGGTGGTTGTTTGTCATCAATGACAAAGGAGGAAATTGTTGGAAATATATGTTTGGTTGTTATTGTCTGGTTGTCATTGATGTCAAACACTGTGGTCCGGAGGTGTTTGCTCCAACACTGTGGTCTAGAGGTATTTGTTGAAGACATGTTCAGGTATATTTGATTGTCCGGAAGAAGGAAGTTGGTCCGGAAGATGTAAGGTTGTGTGCTGGACATGATAGTGCTACAGAAGAGTGGAAGACAAGTATGTATTCTGAAAATCATGTGAGAATGATGTTTGTCAGTACTTTAGTGTTATATTCTTAGGTCCAGAAGTTAGTGGTTCAATAACAGAGATATCATGACAATTGTTCAGTTGTGTTTTCCAAAAGGTTTTCGCTCTAGAAATAAAGGTTGAAGATGTTCAAATATGATTTGTATTGCATTCAAGTATTTGTATTGGTTGTGGTGTTTCTTGGTGATCTGGAAACAATGTTACCAAGTGATGCAGCTATGATCAATTTGTGTTCTGGTCTGGAATGTGTTGTGATGGCTTCTGAGGTGGAGTTTGGATCTCACTGTAGTGTGTAGAGGTTCAGACACAGTTGGCAAGTGATGGGGTTCTTTGGACAGTGAGATGCTACACGTTTGAGATAACTGTGGAAGTTGTTTCGGTTATCGCGGATTTGGTATTGGGCTATGTGTAACGTGTTCGTAGTCCCCTCTCTCTCCTGGAGTGGATCATGCTTCATGTTTTTGGTCTGGGTGTTGCATTTAATGTTTATCTCTTATCCGAATGGGTTCATGTTATGTGTGACCTATGTTTTGGTATGGACGCTCTTGGCATGGGACCTTATTGTAATTTGATTTTGGCATGGCCGACTTGTAGTTTGCTTTCGGCATGGCCGACCTTTTTGTAATTCAAATGACCTATCTTGTATATAAGTACATTGTGTGCTTTGGCAAAAGGTAAGTGTGTGGTGGGCGAGAAAGTGAAGATCTATAAGAAGAGTTTCAAAAGAGCAGAGTTCAATTTATGAGGTTGCTATTTTGTGACTGTGACAGAGAAGTAAAGGCAGAGACAGTGTATTGCTAAGGTTGACAGAGTTGTGCAAGACAACTGCATTATCAGGAGAATTTCTCTTTATCTATTGTGGAGAGTTGTATGTACCTTGTCCCTAGGACAGTGAGTCTTGGGTGCACAAGTTCTTTTCTATATCTTGCTACTTTGGCAGTGAGCCTCTGTTTGCAAGTCCGGAGCAGTGAGCTCCTATCTATATTCAGTGTTGTATTGGCGGTGAGCCTTTGTTTGCAAGTTTGGGGTAGTGAGCTCCTACTATTCTTGTAATCAGATTATATATATCAGTGATTTATCTTTGTGAGCAAGAGCTCACTATAGTTTTTCCTAGTTTGGGTTTTCCACGTATAAAAATCTTGGTGCTAATGTGTTGTTTTAGTTCATTATTTGCTCAATAAGTTGTATGGTGGATAACATTAATGATTGATTACATAAATAAGATTTTTGGTTTATGTTGATTCACCCCCCCCCCCTCTCAGCATCCGGTGTGTGTTCAATAGTATTTATTTTCTGCATGAAAAATANATAACATTAATGATTGATTACATAAATAAGATTTTTGGTTTATGTTGATTCCCCCCCCCCCCCTCTCAGCATCCGGTGTGTGTTCAATAGTATTTATTTTCTGCATGAAAAATAAAGAGAAGGCCTTCAACATACATAGCAAAAGTCTTTCATAAATTAGACAGCGCCTCATCATCAAATCCTCACAGTTGATTTCTGCATGAAAAATGAAGAGAAGGTCTTCAACATACATAGCAAAAATCTTTCATAAATTAGACAGCGCCTCATCATCAAATCCTCACAGTTGATTTAGCTATATGTTTTAGACCTTGAGCATTCTAACATAAAAGATAAGGAATCTCGATTATCACCTGCATCAAAGATTTTCGAATCCAAGCACAGCAACCAGTCCTTTAGAAAATTCAAAACACTTTGATTCCTGCCTTTCAAAAATTTCAAAGATCTAGAAAATATTCACACTGATTTATGTATATCATTGGTATAACTGATATACTTATTATGTTCCTTCTTGTTATTGTTGTTGGTGCCATCATCATTGTTGTTGTCCTTTTTGTTGTCCCTAGTGTTGCTGCTGTTTTTGTTGTGAATTAAGAGTCTCCACAAATTGCTGATCATCCATTCTCCACTCCGTTGATATTGTTTGTGTGTTGCATAACTTTAATGATTTCCACAGGGTGTCTCTTCACGTAGTGGTCTTCGCTAGCCAACACTATTGTTCATTGATGCAAATATCATGCTTAGTCACTATTGAATGTTCGTCAGTGCTGACAGTTCTACTCTATTGTATCTAACATACCAGCCGTTCTCCTAAACTCTTGTTTGCATGGAACTACCCGTTTCTCCAATGTGGACTTCCATTAATCTACAAAATTCATCTCTACTATTAAGAATTGAACAATAGACTGAAATCATTGCCACCCATGTTTCCATGTCAGCTAGTTGTTATGTGCAAGGGTACAAATAGGCAACGGCAAGGAACTTCTAAAGCTGAGCTAGTTTTCACCTTTTAAGTCGAGCATAATTATATGGCTTTAATTAAAAATGCCTCTGTAAACTGCAAAGTAAGAGTTGATATAATAATTGGCAATAACTTTGCGAAGAGCTGATCAAATACCCACTCATAATACCTGAACCACACTAATCACAAATTTTTTAGATAAATTTTGGTGTCGATTTCATAAGTTATCTAAAGCATGGGATAAGCCAATGAAGATAAGTCAAACATTTGAGACAAGCTGCTACAAGGGAAGATGTTGCAAAAAAATAAAAAGCCAAGTTGCCTTTGTGTAGCAATAGGAATGGGAATGGTGTTGCCGTTTTGGGTAGGCGAGTCATTTTTCCTTAGCCTTACTGTTGGCTAGAGGTAATAATTGCCATGAATTTACCCCCTAAACCACAACCCAACTGGCTGCAATATTAATGATGGAAGTGGTTAAAAAGATTGAATTGTGAACATATTAGAACCATATTATTTTCTTGACTTCACTCCTAATTATCTTGCTGACATTTTTCTACCAAATGAATTGTTGAATTGTTTTAACCCTAAAATCAAAAGTTGGGGAGAGAAGAAGGACCTGTTGAAAGCTCTTTACAGTCTTGCCAAGACTTTTTCCGATTTCAGGCAGTTTTTTGGGGCCAAAAATGAGAGCAGTGACTCCTGCAATCACAACCAGTTCAGGCATGCCCAGTCCAAACAAGCCTTGCACTTTGAGACTGTTCTTCCTCCTCCTGCTTGCCAAGCCTCTCGTTCTCATACATAATACGCCCTTCTCGCCTCTCATAAAACTGCACGAGCTCGCTGGACAGACAACGCCTGCAATTGGTAGAGACTAGAGTTTCCAATTTCCCTTCCAAGATGAACATTAGAAGAAAAAGCAAAGAGAGGGATAGGAGTGTACCTGAGGTCGAAGGAAGGTGCCCTGTCCGACCAGTAGGCAGGCCTCTCACAAGCTTGGTGCTCGCCATCACATACATATGGATTGATTCACTGGTTCCAGTGTCTCACTCCCTATCTAGATAAACACGTTAATATATTTATTCATTGTTTACATACTTTAAATTGCACTCGATCTACTTGTAAATCTAAATCCACCTCGAGCAAATGCTCGGTCTAGGGTCCCATGGAGGGAAGTCAGTGATAACTTCTCCCCCGTTCTTCACAAAATTAGAAGCCTTATAATTCAGGAATTTCGTAGATTTGAAAACTCTTTGAAGAAATTTAGATGAAAAATGAATAACTCTAATGACAAGGCCACTTGTTTTCAAGATGTAGAGTTCAAATTCTAAAGATTCATGATCAAAGGGGCGGCTTAGAAAAGAACTTTAAAAGGGCTTAGAAAAGAACTTTAAAAGGGATTAATTTGGTGTATATTGGTCTCTTAGGTTGTTGGTTTTATGGACGTCATTAAAATACCTTCATTCATTCATTCATTCAAAGTGACTTGGAAATTTAAGTGGTGGTTGTTGGACTTCTATCATAGCTTATAAGTTGATATAAGTTGAATAAGTGGCTTCTTTGTTGAATATGTTGCTTGGAGACAAGGTCCTCCTTTTGATCTCCTTTGACATAGATATGTTCACAAATAGTGCAATATTATATGTTGCCCACTTATCATCTACTCTTCTTCCCATGCACCAATTACTTATCATATTTCTAATGTTTACACATTTGTATACATTTGCCTTATTCACACATTTATTACCTTTATGCTCACACTTATTCTCATGCACACAAAGTCTACTATGATCTAGCCCCTATTTTGTTCTAAAGTTGGTTTGTAGCCACAACGTCATTCTCATAATCACATATTCATCCTACTTTACTTCACTTTTTAAATCCAAATTTGACCAACTTCCTACCTTTACCCTTCCTATCTAGAGTTAACTAAACATAAATTTGCACGATATGTCGCTATGTCCTTATATTTAAAGGCATTTAGTGTGTGGTAATTGTAATATCACAAAGTATTTGAAAATTAAGAAATCAATTTACATAGATATACATTTGAATCAGTGCTCTAAAAGAAACCTAGCATTGCATAATCATTCTGTAAGAATTTGCATCATTAAAGAGTATTTTTTCAATATTGTTCAATTATGAGGGGTTGATCAAAGGCATAGTGCCCTTGTGACTAGATCATATGACAAACTAAAAAAAGGTATTTATTAGTAGCAGGGTGATCCCACAATAGTGGGTTACACTTTTTCGGAGGAAGAAATTCCTCACAAATCCGTGAGGTGGGAGGATTTAGTTGAGTACTTTCGATAGAAAGTACATGATTGTTTTGATTGAAGCATTCATAGTTTCGATTGAAACTACTTTTTTTGCTTAGTTTCGATCGAAACTAACCTAGTTTCGATTGAAACTAAGCTAGTTTTGATCGAAACTAACCTAGTTTCGATCGAAACTAAGTTAGTTTCGATCGAAACTAAGCTAGTAAAGATTTTAGTGGGATTTTGACCCATACGCATGTTAAACTAAGAAAGTATTTTTGATAGAAAGTACTTTTGATCGAAACTAATTAGTTTCGATCGAAAGTACTTTCTATTGAAACCCCCAAAATTGAGGCTATCTGCAAAGGCTAACATAAATTTGTAGTTTTCATGGCTTCGGGGCTCAAGCGCGGGGCTCAAATGGAAGAATAGGGACACCTCCTTTTGCATCACAAGTACTCTGAACGAGATTTCTAACGAATATAGATTTGACAAATTTTGAATTAATTAGGTCTATGTATTGTGACGTGCATCGGATGTAGGTTTTTTATCCAATATAAACTTCCAGGTTTGACGTTCAATGAAAAATGGTAGAAAAGAGATTTTTTTTTTTGAAAAATAACAGTGCCCTCCGGCTTTGAGTCTTCTTTCTATAAAAAAAAAAAAGAATTTCGATAAATACACAAGTTATCAGCTACGCAGTCAACGTATGTCACAATTACGGTTTACTCTACTTCAAACATTCATAAAATATGCAATAATCATGATAATGTCATCAAACCAATTGCATGCCCTTTGTATGGATGTTACAAAACCAAATTTGAAAGAAGCGCATTGATATCTATTTTAGCAAAAAAGTTATGTTGTACGAAGTCATTGTACCTTTTTGAAAATGACGTTTTCAGCAACATAGCAGTTTTAGTGGGAGAAAAAAAAAACCATTAAAATCAATTCAAAAAAAAATAAAAAAAATAAATTTAGAATCTAGACAGAAAATCCTAAAAGACTCTAGTTTACTTCATCTTCTGATTTCAAACAGTTTAACGACAATATGCATCCGAATATGAAATTTTTTCTCAAAATGTAGACTTCAATGTTCGTTTAGGCAAAAAAGTGTAACCCAGTATTGTGGTATCACCCAGCATCATCATGTATAAGTATCAAGGAATATAGGAGAAATCAAGGCATCTTCGGGAATATGAAAAAATAATAATTTATAGATCATAGAGGTCAAGTTTGCGGGTGTAAGACAAGCTTACATTCGTTAATCGACCCATGATAATCAAATTTGTTGCTTCATAGAGTCAACAAATAAATTCTAACTTTTAGATGATTAATCATCTAATATTAGCAAGCCCTTGTCCCAAGACATTCTAACTATAGATCTCTCTTATTCTTTGTGTCATCTTTGGTGAAGGAGCTAATTATATTTATTTTTTGTTTATATTTTAATTATTTTAAAATTTTAATATCAAGTCAACTCATTTTCTTAGGATGTGGTGAACCCATTTGATGTTGCGCCTCTTAACCTCTTCAATGGTTTCTACTCTCTATCTTCAATCTTGCATTGCTCTATTTTTTCACATACATTTAGCCTTAATAAATATTTGGCCCTATTTGCTTATATATTTCTATTAGGGTTTGGGTTATACATAAAGACTAGTCTTTTATCCCATCTTAACCACCCTAAGATATCTTTTCATTATGGCATCTATTAGGGTTTGGTCCATCACTTTTTTACATGTATTAATTTTAGATTATGATATTGTAGATTCACAAGCAATCCTACATCGACCAAAAATGTAGTTTTCTTTATGTTGTTTGATTTTCTTTCTTGTTTAGACAGGACGAGTTGATAATCCATTTTTTAAGAATTCTAGTTGTTTCATGGCCAAGTAATGAATTCATCTTGGAGAAGCATCACATGTGTGTTCACAGTTCAAATTCAGCAAAGTTTTGATCAAAATTGATCAAGTTATGCAATATGGAACTTTGGCCAATAACTATATATGAGGGCCTTTCTTGATGTCTTTGTTTTCCTTGATTCCCCACTAAGTCCTTGTGGACTAGCATCTTTCTTCAAATCCTATCCTCATCTCAAACTTGAAAAAAATTCAAATGATGCCAAATATATCTCAATACCCCTCAAATTCTTGTAATATCCTTGTGAGCCCTATTTGTATGCATGATCAACAAAAACTGGGACTTCCAACAAGTAATGAGATACATCACAAACCTTCTTGGGTTCTCACAATATCCCAATGGACGTTTTCCCCATATAATCAAAGAAGGGAAAGATATTTAGGTGATGATGAATCCTCTAGAACTCCCTCGAGTTTTTAAAATTTTTAGAAGGTTACGATTTCTCCACTAAATGATAAAAAAAATGTCAAAATGGTTATAATGACTTGCAAAGCAGATCTCAAGAGCCAATAAATGATTGACTTTCCATCTAACCTATAAAAATTGGGTGGTCATGCTATCTGTATCATATTGTTCTTATGAAATGGATTTCAACTCATTTGGAGTAATCATTTGTAGTTTTTAAGTTCTTTGAAGATTGATTTCAATTTGAAAGTTAGGAAGTTGCTTGGTTCAAATAAATGCATTTTGTAAGGCTTGAATGCCAACTCGTGTAAGAAGGCATACTTGAATATTGAATAGTAGTTGATTATAGCATCCTCTACTCCCACTGTAGTAAATTTGTTTGTATGTTAATAAAGGAATATTACTCTTTTGTGTTTGGATTTTTATATCACTACTTGGTTTAGTAGTTTGTCAAAACCCTTAAGCCCCAATTTGCACAATTTTAAATCATATGGTACATCTATCCTTGATATACTTATACAATTTTATCATATGGGTATGCATCTTCCTTTTATATAGATGTTATTTTGTCATGTACTACCTTTTACCTCTTTCATTGATTATATTAGGGCTTATCTTGTATTTTTAGAGATGCTTACATGATGAGTATGTTCTTTTTAAAAATGATTAACATATATTGGGCAAGGATATTTCATGTGATTTACCTAAGCACGATATTAGTGTAGTTCATTATGATATTTTATTGTCATGTTAGTTCTATAGAGTCATGTGCTTTACATGAATTGCTCCTTTCCACACATGATGAAGGGCATATTGATGATCATTCTTTCACATCCTGTGTTGAATCTATGAAGGACTACTCTTTATATATTCCTGATTCACATGGTGGTGACATGTGCTTTGAAGATACTTTATTGGATTCTCATATAGATTTTTCTAATACTTTATTGATTTTGTTATATTGGATGATGATATTATGTCTTAGTGAAGAAGTTTACACAATGAATTGAACTAGTGATGCATCCTTGCATGTAGAATATTTTTTTCTAGATACTTATATATGCATGAATATTATGAGTTCTTTTGATAAAAGAGTTTCAATTGAATTTATGTGGTAGAGCTTGACAATAGTTCGATTTATCTCTTTTGGTTTGTGCTTTTCCTATTTTTTCTAATACTTTTCTAGGCTCGATTCACATGAAAATAGTATCAACCTATAGATGAATCCTTTTAGTATATCTTTTTCTATTATTTCATCTATTATTGTGCCAAGTATATGTCTCTTAAATGTAATATTTTATGTCATTCATGATTCACATGATTACTATTGTGTAGGAATTACTCATACAAGTTGAGGAAGAGGATAACATGCTAATTTACCAACACCTATCCTGCCTTCCAATTCCCTTGATTTACCTCTTACACCTCAATATTCATCTAAAACAAAGGAGTGTGATATTATTTAATATATGCAAAAAATAGTCAAACTAAAATTTCTCTATGGAATATATGTTGGGATTAATGGGAAGTAGTACTGAGAGGGGAGGGGTGAATCAGTACCTCTAAAACTTTTAACTCTTTTCACCTTTCATCATTAGTAAACAATCTTTATTGTATTACCGACCATTTCTAATGTTCTTCCTTATGCAAGTAGTATTAATTCATAATCTTTAATTGTTTGCAACATTCATATAAATATTAATGAAAGTAATAAACACATAACACAAGATATGATATCGCAGAAAACTCCTATTAGGAAGTAAAAACTGCAGTGGGGATGGCACCCACAAAATTTCACTATCTACAGAATGGAAGGGAGCCGATAAAGGCTTACAATTGATCACTTCTGATGATCTACCCTGTTAGGAGTATTAAAGTGGAGACCTGTTAAGATTTACTTTGTTAAGAGCTTTAGCAACACTAATGAAGTGTGCACTCGGTTAAGAGATTTACAATAGGACTGTTAGGTCCACCTTTATTGAAATGATTTCTTAAGTGTACTACACTTGTTAGAATGAGTACAATATTTTTGACCTGACTGTATGAAATCTATTATTGTTGATCAAAGATCCATTAAAGCTCTCATAATATGAATATCACCTATAGTGATTGATTAATACCTTTTCTCTTCTCATTGGTAGCCTGTGTTTTGTTCTTGAAAATGAATTGATCCTTTTCTGTCCTTCTGCATGAATTCTCTTTTATGATCCTTAGATGCTCTCAATGGCTACAATCATCATCAAACAACATTTTCAAAATAGATTGAGCATCTATTTATAGAAGTATTTGACCTATTCTAGAATCACGCATTACAATGTTAACTCTAGATCCAAGGTATACAACTTGACCTTGATCTTTTAGTTTGCATGTTTTAAATCAGTTAAACTAATTAAAACAATAATAATTACATTGCTTTCTCCGCACATAATGTATTTAAAACAAATCAATAAGCTAAATATACAACTTTAGTGTTTTATCTGACGTGGAAAGTCAAATCCACTTTTTGCGGGATGTAACTGACTATCGGTTCTTGGTTGTCAGGTTGAACCGAAAGTCTGTTGGTGTTCCTTTGTTGAACTGATCATCGGGTTCCCTTCATCTGTCAGGTTCCTCTCTTTGTTGTTCCGTTGGGTTGCACTGTTGGTCACTCATCGGGTTCCCTTGTCCTTTTTGTCATCGAGTAACACTGAATAGTGTTTGTCAGGATGCTTTGTAATTGGAAGTATCGGGTAACCTTGGCGCCGGGTATTGTTGTGCCCTGCCTGTCGGTGTAGTGTAAACCAATGGTGTAGATCATGTTTTTCCTTGTATATACTAATGGAAAAATATAATGCCTTCAATCTCCCCCTTTGACATTAGTATCAAAAAACTGGTATGTGCATAATACTAAAGTGTTTAGTATGTACACCATGTATATATCTTTGTCATTATGTGACTCCCCCTAATTGTATGCATCAATATAGTATAAGTATATGTACATGTATACTTGCCTCTGTACTATACATTCCCTGTTCTTTGCTCTTTCAAATGTTTGATTGTACACATCATTTTCCCCTTTATACTAACTGAAATGTATGTACATATCACTTCCCCCTTTATTTGATACTCATGACAAAAATGTACAACTTATAAGATGCCAAAAATGTGACCAAAAAGTGTAACTTACATTGTGTCAAGAATATGTGAGTAGGTGTTCTTGATATCTTTGAGCAATTTCTCCCATTTTTCTTTCAGTAGTTCTAGTGCCATGTGCTCTGGCTCTAGCCATGCATGCATATCATAAATGTTGTCTAGGATAGACATTTCTAGGGTGGAAATTAGTGATTTTTCCTTTGTCATATGTTGCTGCAGTAGTGAAAGTGTCGGTAAGAGTTGTGCTTGAAGCTCATTTACCTCATCTTTGAATTTTTTCTCTGCAATTTGTATGTCTTGTCTCAATTTTTGAGCTTGCTTGAGTTGCTCATTGTGCAATTTTATTGCCTCTTCACTATTCGTGAGACTTTGTGCACTTGTCTGAAGATCAGCATCTATTTGTGCTATCTTGTTGGTATACTCCTGGGTGAGTTGATCAAGCGTGCATAACTTCTGTATTAAGGTTATAGCTTTTGAGATTATTTGATCTATTGTGTTAACCAATTCAGAAAGCTTTACCTTTTGCAATGTCACTTCTTGGCTTATCTTTTCTGCTAGCTTGAACTCATATTTCTATTCAAGTCTTTCTTCCATGACCTTCTCAGCATCTATGTTCTAAGATGTGATTGCATATGTGAGAACCACTAATTGATCAAGCATAGGGGTTGTTTGATCACCATCTACATCAGGCACAATTTGTTGAAGTATTCCTCGTGCTACTTCAAGTACCTTTGCCTCTTTTGTGGCTTTTCTCAATTTGTCTTGCATTTCTTTCCTCTCACAAAGTCTTGCATACTTTGTCAATTTAGTAGGATCCAATGTCCTCGGATCACATACTAGAATCTCAATGATTTCATCCAGTGTAACCGAATTCTTATGCTTGTTCTTCTTCTTCTTTGAGATTTGAGTAGAGTCAGTTGTATGAACTAGCATTACATGTTTATTTGTTCTCTCGGAGGTGCTTAGTGAAGGCTTTTTCGAAGATGCTTCTTGTATTTTCTGCTCGGGGTGCACCTATTGATTTTGTGAAGACGTCTCTCCATCAACCTTGGGTGTCTCTGCAGATTTTTCTTCTATTTTCTTCTCCAACTCATCTTTCTTTACTTCTTCACTCTTTTCTTTTTTCATGTCCTCTTCTACCTTTTGTTCTTCCTCTTTACTTTGATCAGTAGACTTATCTTTTTGATCATCAGTTGCAGCTTGTTCTGTAGTTGTGTCCTTTGTGTCATCTGTGGTGTCTTTTGCTTCTACATCACCCTTGTCCTCGGGTGTACTTGTATCTTCTATATTAGATCCTTCATTACCTTCTAGTATATTGATGGCCTTCATCAATACTAGCATATTTCTTTGTGTGCTAGCTTGTGTTGTATCTAAAGTGGTGTCCTGCTTGTCAGTTTGGTCTTTTTGAGCAGTGACATCTTCATCTTTTTGTATTTTCTCTGCAGGGTCTGGTTTTGTTATGTCAATGACTGAAGTGTCTAGCCATATTTCATCAGGAACATCCATGTCCTTATTGGCTTGGGTCTCCATTTATTGTTACTTGATATGATCCTTAAGTGATATGAATATAACATCATCTTCTTTCTGAGGATCTTTATTAGAGTCATAATGTGTGATGTCTTGAATGTCAAGACCATCCATGACTTTGTCCAAATCTATTGGCTCCATATCTTCAACATTGTCCAAAGCAATGTGCTGAGGACTTGCCTTGTCTTTCTCCTCCTCTCTATGAGGGGTGTCAATGAGAATTAATTGATTCTTATGACTTGTTGACTCTGCAGGAAGATCTAAGAGTTGTCTCCATTTGGTCTTAGTCATGGTATCCATCTCTATAAACTTATCCTCTAGCACTTTTTAAGCTCTTATCTTGGCTACAAATTTGCTTGAGTGCTTCTTCATTATTTCTTTGATTTCTTCTATCTTAGATTCGGGAGGCATAAGTGTGACAAGTACCCTCTCCCTTACTTCTCTTTCAATTTGTAGAGCATAGGACCATTGTTGAGATATTATGTTACCCAACTCTTTGGGTATTTGGTTGAATTTTACCATTGACCTGATGATTGCCTCTTGTATCTTATTTTGGTCCTCTGGTTTTGCTCTTCTTTTTCTCTTCAAATCGTGGGTGCAAAATGAAGTGCTCCTGTCGAGTATTTATAGAATTTTTCCCTAAGTCTGTCATAAATTCTCAACGACTCATTGGGTCACGAAGACAGAGTTCATCGGGAAGACTTTCAAAATCATCGCTGGTGTTGTTAGGATGCTCGGGATGGCTGTTAATATTTTTGCTTTCACCGATGGATATCGGTGTTCTGTCATTACAACTTTATAACTTTGCTTCCTTACTGACGGGTGTTGGGTTACATTAGCAACTTAGCCATTTTATGTGTTGACCAACAATTCTCGGTAAGTGTAGAAAACTCATCCTTTATATTCACTAATATTTTTGGTATGTGTTTATCGACTGGGTTGATTTCTTAGAATTGTAACAAGTAACATAATATGCATATTTATTTATGCATATTTTGACTATTTATCAATTGTATAATGGAACTGATGCAAAATATGACTTGGTGTAGTGCAGTTCCATACTTACTTGTTCAGCTCAAGTGGGGGTGGTGATGTCACCAAATCCATGGGATGAGGTGTCACCATTTGCATTGCTTGGTCCAGCTTCATTGTTTCTTGAAGCTTTTCTCCACATTTTGTCTCTATCCCTCCAGATATCTTCAATGGTGTTTCCATTGGGATATATGCTTGTCTCTGTCATTCGGTCTTTACAGTCTTTCTTGAGATGACCAATTTTATGACAGTGTAAGCATTCCATTTCGGGGTTTGTCCAGCCTTTGGACCTTTTGGTCCATGCTCTCATGCAGTTTGCAGCAATGTGACCATATCTACCACATGCTATACAGTTTGTCCAAGTACTGTAGTCCCATACATATTGATTACCGATTCTCTTTGGTTGATAGGGAGTTTCTTGACCTTTAGGCTTCCATGCTTGCCTTTTCTTTTTCCAGCATTCATTAGTTGTGTGCCCATTCATCTTGCATGTAGGACAGTATCTGTCCATGTAGGTTTCCTTCTTTGTTTGTTCCATCTTTGACTTACATTCATATGCTTTATGTCATTTCTTGTTACATTTATAACATAATCCTATGAATGAAGATGTAGATTTAGGAATACCTTTCATTTTACCTCTACATACATTTGATGTGTGTCCTTGCTTTTCACAGTGTTTGCATGTAAGCTTTCTTGGTCTTGGATTTTCATAGATGTTCTTTGGATTGGATTGATTTGATGATTCTCCATTTTTGGTAAAGCCTAGACCGTTGTTGTTGTTGTTGACTCTTCGTTGTCCTTCAAGAAAATCATCCATTCTTTTATTGTTTTCTTCATCCTTTCTGATAATTTCATTATGTTGTTGTTGAACTCTAACCTCATGCTTTAGTTTTTCATTCTCTTCTCTTAGTTCACCGATAGCCTGTACTCTTTTAATGAGTTCTATATTCATTATGTTTTCTTCTTGACTCATAAGAATAATCTGATTTGTGATCTCATGGTGATGCTCAGCATGTCTTTGAATTTCTAAATCCTTTTCTTGTAGCTTCTCTGTAATCTTCCTTTTGTCATCAATAGCTAGTGTTCTTTCTATTTCATCTTGTCTAGCAGAACTCATCACATCAATCATTCATACCATCTAGGTCTCTTGACCGATTTGCAGCATCTTTATTTGCTCTGTCAAATGTTGATTGATCTCCTTTAGATTTGTGATGTTCTCTTCTAATGTATCTGATGCATTACTTGTATTTGATCCTGGAGATTCAAAGAAATCTAGAATCTCTTCTTCTTGATAATATTTTTCATTGCTCCGAGATGTCATACATTTTCTCTCATCTAGCAGCTCTCTCATCTTGATTCTCACTTCTTTATACTGTTCATAGAACATCTGTATCTCAAGCTTTTTATTCTCAATTTTCTTATCAAGTTTGTACTTCTCCATTGTATGATCTTTTCTCTTAATCCTTTAAGCTTTCCAAGAAGAGACTTAGCTCTGATACCAATTGTTGGGATTAATGGGAAGTATTACTGAGAGGGGAGGGGTGAATCAGTACCTCTAAAACTTTTAACTCTTTTCACCTTTCATCATTAGTAAACAATCTTTATTGTATTACCGATCATTTCTGACGTTCTTTCTTATGCAAGTAGTATTAATTCATAATCTTTAATTGTTTGCAATATTCATAGAAACATTCATGAAATTAATAAACACATAACACAAGATATGATATCACAAAAAACTCCTATTAGAAATTAAAAACCGCGGTGGGGATGGCACCCACAAAACTTCACTATCTGCAGAATGGAAGGGAGCTGTAAAGGCTTACAATTGATCACTTATGATGATCTTCCCTGTTAGGAGTATTAAAGTGGAGACCTATTAAGATCTACTCTGTTAAGAGCTTTAGCAACACTAATGAAGTGTGCACTCGGTTAAGAGATTTACAATAGGACTGTTAGGTCCACCTTTCTTGAAAGGATTTCTTAAGTGTACTACACTTGTTAGAATGAGTACAATATGTTTGACCTGACTGTATGTAATCTATTACTGATCATAGATCCATTAAAGCTCTCAAAATATGAATATCACCTATAGTGATTGATTAATACCTTTTCTCTACTCGTCGGTAGCTTGTGTTCTATTCTTGAAAATGAATTGATCCTTTTCTGTCCTTCTGCATAAATTCTCTTTTCTGATCCTTAGATTCTCTCAGTGGCTATAATCATCATCGAACAACATGTTCACAATAGATTGAGAATCTATTTATAGAAGTATTTGACCTATTGTAGAATCACGCATTACAATGTTAACTCTAGATCCAAGGTATACAACTTGACCTTGATCTTTTAGTTTGCATGTTTCAAATCAGTTAAACTAATTAAAACAATAATAATTACATTGCTTTCTCCACACATAATGGATTTAAAACAAATCAAGAAGCTAAATATACAACTTCAGTGTTTTATCTGACGTGGAAAGTCAGATCCACTTTTTGTGGGATGTAACTGACTGTCGGTTCTTGGTCATCGGGTTGAACTGAAAGTTTGTCGGCATTCCTTTGTTGAACTAATTGTTGGGTTCCCTTCATCTGTCGGATTCCTCTATTTTTTGTTCCGTTAGGTTGCACTGTTGGTCACTTTTCGGGTTCCCTTGTCCTTTTTGTCATCGGGTAACACTGAATAGTGTTTGTCAAGATGCTTTGTACTTGGCAGTATCGAGTAACCTTGGCTTCGGGTAGTGTTGTGCCCTGTCTGTCGGTGTAGTCTAAACCGATGGTGTAGATCATGTTTTTCCTTGTATATACTAATGGAAAAATATAATGCCTTCAATATAGTGTGTACACCATATTTTTATAGATATTTTAATGCAAATAGCCTTGTAAAATATACAAGTTGAACTAATCCTAATCCACAATTACTTACAAATTTGAAAGAAAAAGTCATCCACTTATGTAGTCATAATATATCTTTTGAGGATAGATGGGTTCCACCAAATAATACTGAAGGGGTTTCATCTTTCCATGTCATAGAGGAATATGGTGAATAAAGCATTTAATAATTCCTAGTTGATAGTTTGGATCCAATATTAACATGTGAATAGAGGAATGTTTAAAACAAATAAATGTAGACTAATATTTATTTTCTCATATAATCTCACTACTAGAGGATTTTATAACATGTTGATATCTTCTTTGGCCACTATAGTTCAAATTAAAGTTGGACAGGATACATTAGACACAATTTTCCATGAGATGAGTAGAAAAATAAAATAAAATATACTTCTTGCACTTTCATGGTTGCGTGTTATAGGAGCATTTCCATCTAGTTTGTATCAATTTGTTAAATATTAGCATGAAGGAAAATTTTATCACATACATATGAATTCTATTCCATATAACTATTAGATTTAACTATGAATCCCCCAAGTTCAAAATGACTATAGGAAAAAAAGACTGCAATCAAGAGATGAACAAGACTTAGCACTCCCTTGCCACTGAAGTAGCACTCATAAAACAAGTGAACTAGTGAACTAGCATAGGGAGAGGTGAGGGTTGATTATATATATATA